>VZTZ01031089.1:387485-574157 GCA_013400955.1 Drymodes brunneopygia
CCTGCCGCGGGGGTCCCGCCGCCCGCCGCCAACTTCGCCCGTGGCTGGCGGAGGGTGGCGGCGCTGGCAGCGCGGCCCCGGGCTGACGCCCCTCTCCCGACCCGCAGCGGCATGCGGCGCTCCCCCGATGTCAGCCCCCGGCGGCTGTCCGACATCAGCCCGCAGCTGCGGCAGCTCAAGTACCTGGTGGTGGACGAGGCCATTAAAGAGGACTTGAAGTGGTCCCGCTCCGTGGAAGACCTCACCAGCGCGTCCGTGGGGCTCACCTCCATCGAGGAGCGCATCCTTCGCATCACCGGCTACTACGGCTACCAGCCCTGGGCTGCCAGCTACAAGCGTGAGTCTCCGGCACGGACGGGCGGGGGGAGATGTTGCCAGGACGGGGGGCGAGTGGGCGCAGCCCGGAACCGGCTGAGGGATGTGGGTTCGAGGGGCCGATCGCTTTACAGCTGGAACAAACCTCGCTCCGTGCAACGAAGTGCTCTCACTCTCGGTGAAGAATTCTGTGCCCGTGATGCCCTAGTCCTTTGGCAGTGGCTGGTTCACGAGAGCGTGGTGCTAAGAATGATGACAGCTAAATTCTGCTAAGAAAAGAGGTCAAATATTTGTCTTCATGTTGCAGGCACACTTAGTCACGGTGATTACCGTGCGTTGACAGCTGTGTAAAAGCCCCTGCATGCTCATGCACATACCATTTCCACAAGTAAAGCATTATCTGTGTGTTTCCGTTGTTTTTGGAGTCTGTCAAATTGTCACAGCACTTGAGCTGAATGATCTGTCTTTTCCTATGTCGAGTGGAACTGTTTCTTCCGTATGTGTGCACTTGAGGAAGAAACTTCCAATGATAACGATATAAAGAGAGGTGTAGCTTTAATCCTTCTCATACATGATTTACAAAGGAAGCATTACCTTGAGTCATTGTAATATTTCAACTGGTAGGGTTTTTTTTGTGTGTAATGCCCTAGTTCTTGTCCATCTTTCATCATGTTTATGTCATTTGTGTGCATTATAAAGTTCTAGAATAGTTCACCAATTAATTGAAGTCATAACATTATTTTGGTTGTCTTAATGTTGTTTGTAACATCACAGGGGTTTTTGTTGAAGAAAGGATTCTGCTGTAACAGAAATCATTGCTTTGCTGGAAACACTGGCTCTGATAAAGTGGTTGTTTCCATATTGTACATCCCCAGGTATTAAGTGCAAATGTCCTGAAATATTTACTACTGGATTATCTGTTTGGCAGTGTGCTTAATAATGGAATAGAAAGATACAAGAATGCATGGCACACAGTACTAGTTAAATTTTTATCTGAGGGAAGAGCTACTCCTGATTGCCTGAAGATAGGACTTTACTAATAAATATTCTAATACATCTTCTGTGAGAGCCTTTTTTTATTTTTTGCTTTGATTTCAATTATGACAGAAACATCAGATATTTGCTACTTCACTCACTAGGAATATGGTATTTCTATAAGAGCAATTCCAGTGCCTGGATTGGGACTGTTCTCGAGAGTAAAGCTTATTCAGGCCAGTTTAAAGGGTCAGATCATATGTGAATGCTAGACTGAGTTGGATGTTAATGGTTCTATCTGACAGAGTGACTAATAGTCTAGCTGAAGTCACACTGAGCTGCTATGGCTGAACTTTCTGAAATAATAAAGGTCATGCTGGCTCCTCAATTATAACCTATTTGTTGAAATTTATAACTCTGTCTGAAAAAGTTAATAGCAAGCCTAAGCCTGCTATTCTAGTTACATTTTCTCTCCTAATTCAATCTGAATAACAAAATTACATACTTGAGTTATAATGGTGGGGAATAAATATACGAAATATCTGATTTTCATAAATGTGTGTCTGAAAATAATAGGTTATGTTAATTTGTTGCCAATTTAAAATCTGAGTTAATAGGAACATAGAAAGACACGTAGAAGAAAAGATACATCTCTACAGCATGGTTTAAGGAGAGCTATGTTGATGTGCATCGGTTAAATAGCTGACTGAATAGGGTATGTCATCTAAAGTGGGAAGACAACTTTGTCTCAGCTGCTTTGAAACCTCTTTGAATACTCCTTCAAGTGGGGCTGATATCTAATTTTGGGATAGGGACCTTCCTTATGACTTTGCAATTAGGAAATTTATTTGGCTCAAGTACTGTGAACAAATGATTTTTGTTAAGCTGCAATTGTAACTTGGGTACCTTTTCTCATCTTGTTTTGTATGCTTGTAGACATTTAGATGCACTATGATTATAATTATGGAGTTCATTTATAATGGACCTGCTTTGCAGAAAATTAGTCCATAATATGGTCTGCTCTAGATTTATTTAGTCTATCATTCTTTGTGACATTCTTTTTATTGTCACCTGCCTGTGGGGCCAGATCTGCTTCTTTTGCACTTGAGTGCATTCCTTTCATACTTTATTTAGACTGTTTGTATATATATAGGTGTATGTATGGATATATAAAATTCTTTGAGAGATTCAGAAAGCTTTTGCTTATTTGGTTGTTTTTGTTTTAGCAAAACTTGATCAGGGAAAACTACCACTGATATCCTGAGATAGTGTTACCATGACCCAAAACTTGCTTGGAGAATGATTTAAAACATACCAGGATGCCTCAAGGTTATGTAGCAACTCCAGTATTTAATATTTTTATAAATTAGTTGGAAAGAGAGGAGGAAGAAGTGAAAATCTGCTAAAGAAACAAACTGGTCTGGATTGGACAGAATGAGAAAGGACTCCTAACATTACCCTAGGGAGGCCTGTCCCATCCAGGTGACTTGCTGAAATGTCAATAAATGTCATTCAGTTATCACAAACAGAAGCTTCATGTTTCCTGAAAATGCTAAAATTACCTGCCAACTTTCACAATACATTGACTGGTGATTTTGGGACTGTACACAGCTCAGGGAAGACCTCTGCTGTTTGATTGCACTTGCAAACCAGATTTTAGGAACTGGAATAATGTAATGTAGTTCCTGCGTGTTAGGATGCCTTCAGTGAATTTAGTGAATACTGTAATTATGGTTATCTGCTCTCAGAAGATATTACAGGAGGCTCTGAGATGAACAAGGAAGCAATCTGTAAAGAGTTGCAAGAGTGTTTGCTGTTTACCTTAAAGAGGTTGAAACAGAAGTGTTGGACAGTACTGGCACATGTTGCTTAGGCAGGTGGAGAGTTCTTCTTACTGTGTCATGAGAGAAAAAAGGTAGACCAGCAAAGAAGCTGAAAAGCAATCAATTAAAGATTGGTAGAAAAAGAAGTATGATTGAAGAAAACATGTAATTTATTCTTGAGATGAAGATTTCAAGGGATTGTAATAGCAGTGACAAGATCTAGAATTTTGATAAAATGGAAAACATATTGGAGAGAATATTAAACTTCATTATCCAGAATTCAAATTAGCCCCTCCTTAGGCTGTGAGAAGACTTTTCTTGAGGGTTTCTTGTGCTTCCCTCCATATCATCTGCCACCCCTTAGAAAGAGGAGTGTTCCCTGATCTAATCTGGTAATTCTTATTTTTCTGAGTTCTTTGATTTCCAGGGTAACTAATTATGTGGTTAACTGCTCTCCAGTCTAAATCAAATATTCATACATGTCCCATGGGGAATATTTTGCAGCATGTGGTTTGATGTTTCAAATATAAAGGCAGAGGGGAAAAAACAGATAAGATGCAGTCAGACTGTACAATCATACTCTTATGCAACTACAAATGTAACGGAGCTCAGTATTTGTGAAATTCTCATTATCAGTAAGAGGTATGTTGACTTTTATTTTTTTTCTTTTAGTTAGAACATAGGGATCAAAGCCTTTAATAAAAAAAACTCCCGAAACAACGCCACGAGATTTGCAGATCCCATTGACAGTCTTCTTGTTGTATGAAGATGAAGCTGCTGTTAGAGCTGTGTTAGCACTGCTGTTCTCTTCCATGAAGGTTATGTGAATTCTCACGATTTCTGCCTCTGGAAGCCTGGGACTTCAGTTGAAGCACAGAGGCAAGTTTGGAGGTGAACAGCCATATTTTAAGTTTCCATTTCACACCAATGTCAGTTGGAATTAGTTTTCTAAATATTTTTCTAAGTATCCTTCCCTAGGAGCTTTTCTGCACTCGAGAAATACAGGAGTCATGAAACTCTTGGACTGTCCTCCTGGTCAGTATGGAAGACTTGTCTGTTTTAATGGTTGTAGCAATTGGCAGGGTGCTTGTTTCCACAGGAAATGTTCGTAGCTATCACCTTTGCCAAACATTCATTTTTCTCTAACTAGGTCTATTTTGTGGTGATTCAATATCACAGTGTGTCATTATGTGATTAGTATTTTAAGTACATTCACGTGGGCTTGAGCCAGCATCCCTATTTTGCAATCTTCTTCCTACAGATCACCTGCTTGTACTCCTTGTTTAAGATTAGGGTCTTTCTTTTAAAGCAGGAGCTTTCATATATCCTTAGCATGTGTTCGTAAATACAAACTTGTTATGGACAAATCAGGATTACATGAGTCTTGGCCTGCCTTTTTTATTCACTTATGTTCTTTGTGTGCTTACAGTAATTTCCCTACCTGCAGAAAGAAAAATTAAGAGAATAGTATGTAGTTTTAACTCCTCTTAGTTTTGTTTATTAGGAATTGACCTCTGTGGATCATGGCTTGTGAATGCACATTTCTCTGAGACTTTGACCTTGTGAATAATTCCAGATTGTCCCAGTGATAACTTTTAAGAGAGATGATGTTCAGGTGAAAGGGAAAGATTGTGTCCACTAAATGAAGTTCTCTGGCTTTGCTTCTCCCTGCTACTTTAAATATTAGTTTTCATATTTTTAATGTTTCTTCATAGTTATTTCAGCAATAACAAAATAAACCATATAATTTTAATGCACAAAACTGCAATATAGTACTAATCCAGTGCGTAGCACATTAGGTCTTGACCTGAATGTAGAATTGAAGTGCTATCATGAATATGAGTAACATACTGGAACACATTGTCTGAATAGCCTGAAGATTGCTCAGAAAGCAAAACTGTCTGAGTATGCCAATAACAGAATTGTATTATAGAATGCCCTTAAAAGTCATCTAGTTTCCCCCCCCCTGCCATAGGCAGAGACACATTCACTGGACCAGCTAGCTCAAATCCTCATCCAGGTTAGCCCTCAACACTTCTAGAGATGGGGTACTCCTAACTCCTCTGGGCAGACTGTTCCCAGACTTTAGTAGCCTTTCAAGGTAAGAGTTTTGTGGTGGTTTTAGCTAATTAAATGTATGAGCACTATGCCCTTATAAATATTAGAGTATCAGTTATACAGCTAAAGACCAGTGTTTACAACTGATCCCCAGTGTTCCTACTTATGATTTTCTTTTCATGTGCCACTGAATGCTGAAATTTCACGGTTGCTAAAAGAAAATCCAGTGAGGATATGAATCAAGAGAAATTTGTGCAAATACCATTTTCATGTATTTGCATCTGAGGGAGAATTTAACTTACTCTTTGAGGTGGTGTACTCCAGAAGTTCAAAGACTTAAGTTGAAGACTATAATTTTCTCTGGGGAAAGCCATTTTCAGGCCAACTGTAAGCAATTAATTTAAACTGATTGCTTGCTTTCCAATGCATAAATACTGAATGTAATACCTTTGTAACTAATGCAAGACTTGGTAGTGTCGTTCATGTTGCAGTTTCTGAGGTCAAATGATTATGTGAGAATCTTACTTTTCAGGTGAAAACATGGAGTAACCTCTAGGTATCTTGCTTGGTGCAGCTATCCAAGTTTCTCTCCCCAGGGTCAATCTATAGGTGAACAGACCTTCTACAGCACCTAATCTGTAGGTCAGCACTGAAGGTTAGAAGATGAATAAGAGTATGTGCTTTATCTTCTTTTTTTCTTCTTTAAGATAGGCTTATAGAGTCTGAAGTCTGATTTATTTTTTAATCAATGCTCTTCAACTCTTCATTGTCAATACTAACAATAATTTTTATGCTACTAAAAAAAATCTTAAGAAAACATGGGAACACCTGCAGGCGAAAGCAAGCAGTGGTGATGAATTGCATTGCAGATTTAAAAGTACTGTAGTGTTGTTGTTTCAGATGTCAGTTGCAGTTACCTGCCGCAAGCTAAACCTACACATGGTGATACATGAACCAGGGATATTACTGACTTATGTCCACATGACAGCTCACACAAAAACTTCTCAAGCAATTTCCTCATTACGTGGTAGTTGCTGTGGCGGAGAAGAGCTGTCCCCAGAAACAGTCTCTTTAAGTATTTCAGAGACCTAATCACAAGTCTGCTTGTATCCCAGATACTGCAGGATATGTTTCTCTTTTGAAAGAGAACCCCTTGACCCCCATGGGTTTTAGGTCTCTGGGTGGTCTTGCAAGTGAGAATGAGCACAATCTGGTCACCTGAGGCAGGCCAGGTGCTGAATACTGAGCAACTGCGAAGATACCAGGTGAATATTTAAAGAAAAAGCCTTTCAGAATCTTCTTTTTCAAGGCAATTCCAGTAGAAAAGAAACATGGGGGTTCTTAGGCTTTTGAAAATTGGTAAGAATTTTTTGGCCAGTACTAAGTAGAAAACTGGTTCCTGTTACAATATAGAGCTTAATTAATCACAAATTTTGAGTTTTAAATTTCTTGCTGGCAAGCCAAGCAAATTGTAATTTAAACTGGTTTGCTAAACATTTTTGATTGTTTAATGAATATTTAGTAAATGGTAAATGTTTAGTGAATATTTAGTAACTTGTTTACTTTACAGTTCTGTGTAGTGTTAAGTAACCACCACTTTTAACTAGGCAGATGGATAAATATTTCATGTTTTGTATCTAATTTTCGTAGTGAATAAATGAAAAATTACCACCTGCAAAATGAGCCCTCTTTTTTTGCTTGTTTACTGTTTAAACAAATTAATTCATTGCTTTCAGCTTTTTTTCAGTGCAGTTTTAATTACATATCATCTTCAGCCATTTATGCAAAACAGTTCATGGGACAGCAATTAGGAGTCTGTTGACTTCCAGCATTCATTTTATACCCTTAATGAGTCTTGTCATTGAATGCTGCTGTGTTAGAATATACCACTGAAGTCTCCACCATGAAAACCTACTACTAAACCTAGTTTTACATCTTTGCAAAGTAAGGGCCCATGTTAACAGTTTTGAAGAGAGTTACCTGGCATTTGAGAATTCTTTCACTGGAAAACTGCATTTATTATTATTTTTTTAATAGAAGTGTGAACATGTTCACTAATCAATAATAATAGATTGTTGCTAAAAACACATACTACTCTGAATTGCTATGGAATCATGAGTGAGCAAGTGAATTTTGAAAAAATAATTTGGAAACTATAAAGAATTATGAACAAATGCTTACTTTTGGAACTGTTTTTGTTGCAGACCCTTCATCAGGGTAAACTTGTGTAATAGTTCTGGAGTTCACCATGTGATGTATATTTTCAACTTTAAGTAATGATTTCTTTAATAGAAACAATTAATTGCACAAAATAATGACATTGAAATCAGACTACAAAGCCTCTGTTGTTCTACTGTGATATCAGATACTGTTGTGTTACTGAAACACAAAGCCACAAAAGGACAACGACCAGCAATGCTCTTTAGCTTAACAGCTAATTTTACTAGATTCTAGCTCATGTCAGGGCTGTCTTCAAGGTGAGTTTTTGTGCAATAATCTCTTCAGGATAATTAGGTGTTTGTGTTTCATATTCCTTGTGTAAATTGCTGATGAATTCTGCCATTTACTTGAGACCAAATAAGCCTCTAGAGAAAGAGAGAGATGGCAACCAGGTATAGTGGCAGCCAAGGGCAGGGAGTTGGAACCAGGTGATCCTGAAGGTCCCTTCCAACCCACACAACCCACACAGTTCTATGATTCTATAGAAAAGTTGCATAAAGGCCACTTTAGCCCTTTGGAACGCGAGGATATAGTTCTGTCCCTCTTGATGTTTGGGAAGCTGAAGTCAGAGACTTTCCACTGTTGCTTGTGAATAATGACTATTTTGAGAACAGTAATAAAATGAGCACTTATGTTCATAGAAATTTATCTGCAGGTCATGGTTCCTACCTAGGGAATAGCTTGCTTTTGTGTGGTTCATTTTATTGTAGAAACCACTTCCCTGAGCATTTATGATTCCCTGTTTGTCTTCACTAGGCACGTGTTCTTTCATCCCTCAGCATATCCTTGGAAGAAAAAAAGATGCTGTGATTGCGTGGACAACCACAGAGAAATATTTTCTTTATAAACCACTACATGAAGTATTCCTTAGACAGAAGGGATGCAGTGGTGATATTCCCTGATTTCGTTTTCTTTAGAATTTGAGAAGCTTGTTCTCCATTCAGTCATCTACTCTTATAAAAAAGTGTGTCTGAATGGTTTCAGACACTTCCATTTTTCCTCTGGAACTTGAGGGCCTAATAAGGTTCATTTTTTTTACCAAATGTGCCTTATTTTGTTTCCTGTCATTTTGTTTCCATGAGTGTATCTGGCCAATATAAGAATTGGGGTTTTTTTCTGAGAAAAACTCTTCCAGCAGTGTTGAAATTTAGGTAGCCTCACATTCAGAAAAATAACAATGACATCACATAGCCAACAGACTATATTAACTCAGCAAACTAATCATCTGAGGCAAGGAAGTTTGAATATTTGAGCCTCTCCAGGACAAGGGAAACCAATTGGCTTCTAGTGAAATAATAAGGCCTTAATCTTGCAATTAAATTTTCTTTTTGCTTTGCTGTAACTGACCTCTGTTGAATAATTCGTGAGAAGTGCCTTATATGTCTAAAGGAAGCAACCAGATTTCAATTTTTGAACACTGTGGCAGAGTCTTATGGATCCCATTGCAATATAAATATTGTGGCAGAGCTGATCCAATACTGACAACCCAAAGGGGTTTCTTTTCCTTGACTCTTACATCAGAAATACCACAAATTTTGATGTTTTTCCTCACTATCTCTTCTCACCAGCTAAGGTACCAAAATAGCGTGGAAATAGAGCTGCTTGTCCACTGCCCAAGTAGAGCAGGCCAAGCCATTCCACCTGAAGCTCACTGTTGGGCTGTTTGTAGCCCTGTGGCAGCCTGGGGACTCTCCCTTATCCAGGATATCTTGCTTTGGCTTTGCCAGATCCATGCACTTGTGTGAACAGAGCACAGCTTTGTGCTCAGGTGGGAAGTGAAGCAAGGACCTGCTCCTTCAGAGTTGACGTGCTTGTGTGAGGATAGTGATGGTGTATTCATGGTCATGTCCTGAAGGCGTGGAGCTGTCTTGCCTTTTTCAAACCGTAACTGCTTTCTGGGCAGTCTAGTTCATTGGGTGTTCAGTAGGGATATCTGCATGCAAATTTTTGCCCTAGTTGAAATATGCAATGCTGGGATTAACATCAACAATGCAGTGTTTGCACTGTGAAACAGGAAATACTACTTGGTGGCTTTATGATTCTGTTGTCTCTCCTGCTCACTTTATGCAATGTATTTTGGAGACTTTGAGACTGATGGAATTAACATGCAGCCTTTTATTTTGGACAAGTGAAGATGTCAATCATGCTTACTTTTTCATCTTAGACCCTAGCTACTGCTTATGATCTTGGTTAGCACTTGCCACGGAATGGAAATTAATGACAGAAACCGTTTTTCCTTGTACTTTTGCTGAGATGGTATTTTGCTGCATAGCATTTAGTGTTCTGCTGGCCTGGTAGTTTCTCAGTTGTGGGTCTTTCTTCCCTTCAGAAAAGACGTTTATGATATAAAGAAATATGTTTAGGTTTGATTACCAGAGGCTAGTTAAAGAGAATAAATGAAAAAATAATGTAGAGGTAGAAAAAGGCAGTCAAGAATCAAATGCCTTAAAGTCAGTGGAGCCATGGAAAATGTCTTTAAGTTAGGAGATTTGATCACTTTCAAGTTGAGCAAGAGGAATGAGAAAAGAGCAGAAAAAGCTGCTTTTTTTTTTTTTTAACAGATTTGGCTTCCTGACACTTCTGCATTGTATGTTGTGACTAGAGGCCTCTTTTTTTCAGGACTTATATTTCAGATATTTCTTATATACATTGCAAATGTATTCCATGGGCCTGAACTTGGGACCTCAGGTTTCATGCAAGCCAGAGATTATGCCCAAACAAGAATTCTGGTGCATTCAGGAGTTCAAAAATTATTTAAGTTTTCTTGATAGATGTAGGAATGACAGATGGGTCTTGACTTGGAAATGAACATAAGCCCACATTCAGTTATTATTGTAACTGTATCGTGGGACTCCTACATACAGCCACGTGAACTTTCTACCAATACATGGGAAGTCCTCTTTATGAGTCTGGGAAATCACATGAGTTGGAATGAAAACTAGGTTAGCATGAAGGAATAGAGCTACTCTGTGCATGGTTTCAGGGATTTCAGGATGATGTCTGATTCCTGCCTGGTTTCTCCAGCTTGCCAGGTTATCTTGGGAGAGAACATATGAAGAATGCACGAAGACATCTTAAATGACTGCCTTCCCACGGTTCTTGGCTTGTAAGACTTATGAAGATCCTATTAGAGGGTGCAGTGTGGAATTGAATCTCTGGTTCCAGTCCATAAAATTACTTCACAGTCTTTGGGAAGTATTATTTGATAAACAACTTCTTTCTTTGCTTTTCTTGTTTCAAAGACAACTTGCTTTCAAACTTTACAACTTAATAATGTGTAGTTTAATATCTGTTGGAAATTGCTTGTCTTTTGAAAATAGTGATTTCAAGAGGTAGAAGGCTGTATATGTGTTCTGACTTCACCCAGGGTGAGAAGTAGTTTTCTGTTTTATAATATTTCTCCAAATGGAAACAAAAATGGGAGCAAATCATAGAAGCAGTATGGATCAGTAATTTCTGTGTAGAGAAATACATGGACAAGAAACACATCTTGTACTGGGAACAATACTTAGTGCCTTCTGTTGCTGCTATCTGCATAGTAAAAATTGGATCTCACTGGAAATCATTTTGGCAAACAATATTAGGCATTCTGTATTTATTTCTACAAAATGAAAAGATTTTACATGGCATCTTTTTAGGAATCTTTGCTATTAATATTGCTTTAAAATGATACTCATATAGCAGACAGTGTTTTATCTCTGCATGTCAGATTCTTTTACACCCTACAATAACATTTCTCTAAGGGCACAATATCTCTTGTTTATGTAATGAAAATGCATTGGAAGTGGTACTGAAACTAGTATCTTTAGAGTATGAGCCTAAACTCTCTTATGACTCTCTAGGTGGTTTTTGTTTCTTGATGAGCTTACTGAACAAGTGAAACAGGGAAACGCATCTCCAGTACAGCACATTTTAATGTATTATTTAGTTCTGCACTGATAATAAGGAGAGAAAAGCTGTTGGGATGAATCCCTGACTCCAGCCAATCCCATGGTACTTTTCTCAGTAACTTCAGTCAAACCAGGTTTCACCTACCAGGCTTAAGTCTTTGAGTTTGCCTTTTAAGCAGGCTTCCTGCTTTGTATGCTGAACATTTGTTCCTAAGGCAACTGCATCCAATTACACCTACCCATACATGGTCTTTATTATATGTTCCTGAGCACTACTGAGGAACTCAATTTAAATTATAGAATAATTATTTCTTTTAAGAGATGTGCAATTTTAAGTTTCTTTAAACTTGGTGTTTAGTTAGTACTTAATAGCTTGTCCCAACATGGGTAGAAAGCATCTACAGAAATTGAGAAGAGACCACTCTTTCTTCCCATTGCCTAGAAAACTAAGTACCTGAGCCCGAGTGCTGGAAGGAGAATGAACGCATATGAAATTGTTTACAATTTTAGGTTAGGAGTAAAGGGTTGAGACTTCTAACAGGGCATCTATAGAAGCATCAGTATAGGAGAAAAAAAGTCCTCAAACAGGTGTATTACCAATAGAAAATTTTGTATTGCCCTAAGCTCAAACTCCCACGTTTTTACTAAATAATGAAACATGGTTCATGTCTTTCCACTTCAGATGAAGACAAACAATCTGCCTGTACTAGAGTGGGTGTCACTGAATGGGTCTGAGGCAGAAGCCCTTTAAAACAGTAAAATAAAGGCATTCTAGTTCATCTTTTGTATAAGCAACATTTTGAAAGCCTGTTACATTTTGACAGCCCTGACTCAGTCAGGTGAGGAATAAGAACATATAAACCCAGAACTCCTTGCAAATGTGAACAAAGGACAGTGTGCAGTGGGATGGAATTACAGTGTTCTTGGAGAAATTTAACATGCTAGAGATAACAAAATGTTGTACATCCAGCTTAGGTTTTTGTTTTTGTTGTTGTCACTGTTAAGTTATCCTGCCATAAAGTCATACCTGTGATGGGCAGAATGTGGCTTGGAGAAACATCACTGGTAAAGTTTAAAATCTCTCTAATGAAGCTGTTTGACTTAAGTGCATCAACCTCTTATCTCTGTATTTTCAAAAGCCAAAATTGTACTGTCTTCATATTGGTAAAACTGATAGAAGCTAAGAGGAATTTTGCCTACCTAAAACCAGTAGCTAATGGCATGAAGGAATACTGCAGTCCTGAAGGGAATTGAGGGTTCTGGCCTGACTGTAATAGGCTGGTGCACGCTCGGACACTCTCAAACCTCCAGAGAGTCCCAGAGCATGCTCACCAAAGTATTTTTACAAATAGAACATGCTATATCACAAGGCTAGAGTCTGTTTTACTATTCGAACATGTTCTGCACTTTTCAAAGGAAGTTCAGATTGACTGGATCTGGTTCCAGCTTCTTGCTGAGAGTGTGTTGCAGCTATCTATTGATGTAAACATGTATAGAAAATTTCCTTCCAGCCAAGAGCATTCCCCTTGTGAATGTCTAGTGAATTCTTGTTTCCTTCACTTTTTTCCCATGCAGAAGGCAATTAGGCAATTAGTTGGTGTTTTTGATCCTCCAATTATCTATAAGAAAATAATCCTTCTTACTTATGCTAGGTGAGGACAGCAGGGGAGCAATGAAACTGCTTTTCTCTCTGAAGCAGTTCAAAACAGGAAGAGGTAAAACAATCTCAAATGTTGAGGTAATTAGGATCTTGAAACACTTTTTTGGAGGGAGGTTTGTAGAACATATGCAAAGTTGCATGCCCAATTTTAGGAATTGTGCCAGAGAAATATGAAATCAAGATCAAGAGGCATAAAATGCCCTGGATATTAACTGCTCTAGCTGAATTACCTGCGTTGTAGAATAATTGGAAGGTACAACAAAATCAACACCTTGCAGAAAGGCTTCTACTTCAGATGTATAGCTCTCAGTTCAAGGTTAAAACAGTTGCACTGTAATCTGCTTTGTGTAACGGCAGCTGATTTTACTAAAAGATAAGTGATTATATAAATCTCAACTCAGTGTTGAAGCTGGTGAATTTCACTGACGGATTTCAATAACCAACCTTGCAAGTCAGATCTTTCCTGGGTTTTTGTTGCTGTTGATTTATTTCCCAATAGGCTGAATTATTCTGTCATCTCATAAGGATGATTTCATTACACTTTTTTTTTTTTAGTGTTAAAATGAGAGCAATTCTCAGACATTACATAATTCAAATAATATATCTCAAATAGTTTTGCATTTATAAGCTTTTGGGACTAACTAATGAATGAAATTTAATCATTATAGTAGCTATGATAAGGTAACATTTCAGGCATGTCAGCATTGAAGAAGAATTTGAAAAAATCCCATAATAATATGCATTAACTTCTGGTCAGCCCTGAAGCTGGCAGTTGGACAAGATGACCATGGGAGGTCCTGTCCAGCTGAAATTGTTCTATTTTTTCCTACCCTTCATCTCTCATAACTTTTCATGCTAATGTTACACCATTAAAATATTAAGGACCTTATCCAGTAACCAAAATAATAGCTGAAAACACCCATGGGTGTAATTATAGCATCATGCATCTGCTTTGAAATTGAAAAATAGGTCTTTAGTGGTTTTATTCAGTTAAATAATGAGGAAGCTGTATTTCTTTGGAGTTACTGGGTTGCAAGGAAATGTCACTGCAACTATTTGATACACAAGTTTCAACCCTGCAAAATTACATATAAGTAACTTCAACTGTGCAGAAGCTGTGTGGCTAAAATTATTTTGTTTTATATATTAGCTTTGTGGATGTTAATTATTTGTTTTGCCCCAAGTAGTTTGTTTTAGTCAACAGTGACTGTTAAATTTTTTTGAAAATACTGATTTAATATTCCTCACATCATAAAATAGAATATTTGTCTCTGCTAATTATAGCTATCTAGAAGATTGCATCATTGCTCTCATACATAAATTCTAAGTCAATTTGTGTGTGAATAGATCAAATTTTTTTTTGTTGCAAACATAAATAATACCATGCAGTGTCAAAATACTTGCGTTCTCTTAGTCATTTTGTCCTTTTCAATGTAATCACTGATCTGTGCTCTAATTTTTTTCAACAGTTTGATCTTGTCATTTTTACAGAATGTAATATAATCCAAAGTAATTTGTGCTGAGCAATTGACACAAAGATCTATCTATAAGGAAAAATTCTTGTGACGGAGTTTCTTTGTGGTTTGTTTTACACAAATTAAAACCTGTATAAATTAACGTTTTGATGAATGTTTGACTTATTTCAGAAAAATGTATTACTTTGGGTGATAAATCTGAGTGAGCAATTAGACATTGTTGCAACATATAGAGAACTTAAGTCTTTGATACCTTATTTGCAAGAAGCACTATTTCTAGTGCTATTTATTTAAGCATAAAATCCTCTTCAAACCAAATACATCATTCATTTTATTTAAATTGGTTCTCTGTTGGCTTTAGTGAAGTAAAGTACTAATTAAGCAGTACAGGCTTGTAGAATACAGCTTAAAATAAGTAGCTTGGGAAAGACAAGTAAAAGCAATAATCGGTTTAGTAGGGTTTGGGGAAAACAGCATTACATTTTCAGATGTCTCTCTGAAATGAAACTTTAGTTCAGATTCTCTGGATCCCAAATGTGGCATGTGACAAGGTACTGTAGCTACCTTTTCCTGGTGTTTTTGTTTCATTGGTTGCTTTTTTTGTTTGTTTTGTTTTGAGGTTTTTTGTTTGTTTGGGCTTTTCTTGTGTGTTCAAATTTAACTCTGGGTTGGGTTTTTGGAAAGAGAAAAGATTTTGTTACAGTCTTATAGGCTTGTTGACTGTGCAAGATTTATAGTCTCTTATGTAGAACACAGTTCTTCTTGTTCTGTATAAACATCACTTGAGGGACAGCCATCTTTAAGTAGCCACTACTAACCACACTTTATTTGCAAGTGATTGACTGCAATTTGAACAAAGAGAGTGGGGGGAGAGAGAGAGAAATTAATCTTAGCTGCTGGGAGGTGTCCTGTGGGAAACTGTGCTGTTGCATTCCATTCTCCAGCTAGGTCATTCTCTTACTCAGAGCCCTCAGTGTCTTCCTTTCTTCACTCTCTATCACATTTATCCCTTCATTTGTCTTTTCCCTCAGCTACTGATGGTTTTTTTTTTCCTCTCCTGTTTAGGTTTCTTATCTGTCACAGTGAGATCTCTTTCATTTTCTAACAGCCGGCTGCACTACCAGCTGCAGTACTGGTCATGTATAGATAAAGACCAGACCTAAAACAAAAGGAAATTCAGAAATACTGACAACATTCTGGACACTGATGTGCTAAAAATAAAAACTGTTAATATGTTCTGAATTTTCTGTGGGAAACCCAAAGAGATAAGGTGGCCAGTGCTAGAAAGGCAACTCTCAATGCAGCATTTGGGGAAAAATGGCAAAGGGGGAGACTGATAGATCGTGAGTTATATACCAAGTAATTTTTTACATTTAAAAGGAGTGAATATAGGTTTCTACATAGAGATGGCATTTGAAGTTGCTTTATGGTAGGATCAGTACAACTCCTATGTACCAGTACAAATATTATGAATATAAAGTAGTATCTGTCCAGCAGAGGAATGTATTTCCCAATCTGTTTGTGTGTAGCCAGTCATCTCTAAGAATGTAATGTTAGTGAATTGTACTGAAGCCCTCTGCCTCCTTTAAACCAGCATTTTCTGAAGAGCTGGACAAACTGTCTGACTTTCCCTCACAGCTCCTGCAGGCGAAATGAGAAATGTCAGTTCACACAGCAAATGTCACATAACTCACCTGAGTTCTGCTTTTGATAGTCATGATGTGCTGGACTATCCATACGCATATATATATGGCAGTTAACAAAAACGATTTTGGCAGTAACAGAGCAACAGGGATAAAATATGGAAATCTAAGGAAAACACACTGAATCAATTCACTAAGTAAAAAATTAAAAGCAAAATAAAACACAAAGTGGAAGAGATTTTTATGGAAGTGTAAGAGTACGTGGGTGAGATGCCATATGGAGCATTGGGTTGTGGGCAGCCAAATTTGCATCTGATGTGAGTCTGTGAAAACTTGTAAGGAAATAAATAGGATAAGAAAGACATTGAAGAATAGCAAAGGCATAGGAGAGGTCATGAAAGTTTCAAACAGGTCTGAAGAGCTAGAACTGGGAAGAAAATCAGGCTTTTCTTCTGTTGAAAAATCACAGAAGTGTCAAGGTTTCTGGTATCTTTATACCTTTGCTATACTCTTATTTAATTAGATTATGAGCTCAAATATCAACACATGAACTGATTGCACCCCAGGCAAGTTTTGTCAAAAGGTGAGTACTAGCAAGGCTATGTTGCAATTTTATTCTTTTGTCTTTTTTGAAGGCAGAAAGAAAAAAGCCACTTTATCTGAAATAACCAAATGAAAAAACCCCACCCAGTCTAGTATCAGTCAAAAAATTACCTTTGCATATAGCCATATAAATATTAAAAGAGAATGTTAAGAGGAATCCTTCCGTTTAAACATTTCCTTCTCTCTGTTCTATGTCCTAAGCATCTATAATAAAAATAGTGGTCAGATACTGGTTATGCTTTTTCTCATCTAGTATTGTTTTCTGGCTCAGAAATTTATTGGCCAGCAAACTCAGCTGTTCCTGAACAGGAACAGAGAAGAGAGACTTCTTCCATGGAAAGTACATTTTGGGGGCAATGAGGTGCAATTGGGTGGTCTTGGAACAAGCAGCAGGGTCTGGCTGTTATTTTCTATGGACATTGTTTAGACTTGTATCAGTCCTGGATAACAGGAATACAGGGAATGGAGTAAGATATTGATGTGGTCTGTGCTCTAGAAGTGGTTTCTACTGGGAAGTTGTCTGAGAAAGGTACCCTTCCTTTCCAGGTAAATTGTTCTTGGCAAAGTAACACGGGAATCCACAGTTCTCTCTCCCTTCTTTGGTTGGTGGCTGATACTGTCCATATACAAAATTCCAGATACCCAAATCAAGATTTCAATACTGATGTTACAGTGCTCTGTTCTTTTTGTTGATTTAAATATAAATATGATTCACACAAGTGCAAACCAAATGCAAGTGTGTGCAGTGTTAGCAGCCAGTGCTGTTGTGCTTTCAGTGTTACCTTAGTGAAATATGTGCCCCTGAACAGAAGCAGTTAAGTTTTATCAGAACAAGTACCACAAGATAACATTATGTAGCGATCCCCACTGACATATCTGGATGGTTTCTTTATGTTGTCTGATTGTTCTTGGAGTTCATTTCTCCCCTCCCTTTCTAATAATTAAATTCGTTCGCTTGTATAAAGCCCATTAGTTTTGCACTGAATTTTTTGTCTCTATCCCAGCTATGGATTTGTTCATCTAAGGCATTTTGCAAAAGGCTTAATATAACCTTTTCTACAGTTGCAACAATGAATATTGTAGTTTGACAACCAGTTATTTCAACCTGCATAGAGCACTCCTTGAGTGGTGTTCATAGAGAAATGGAAAAATTAGTAAGGGAGTTTGACAGAAAATTTATGTACTGTGCTGTTTTCCTGGCCAGGAGAAACAAGGCAAACCTCTTTAGGAAAAAACAGAGGGAAGGCATTAGGAAAGAAATTTGTGCCATTTTCCTATGACTAAGCTGTTCTGCTAAAAAGTCTGCAAGCACCCACAGTGTACTAAGATCCCTGTTTTGGGTGCTCAGTGGAATTCAGAGGCAGATTTTTTTTTTTTTTTTTTTTTAGAAATTAGAACGTGCACTGAAAATTTATTTCAAAATACTGGAAATTTTTGTGTTGTCCATGATGCATAATGTTGAGTGGGTAATGGATAAAAGTATAATTTGAAATAATAGGACAGTACATTTATAATGAATTTTTTTAATGACTTCTTATTCACTAACGTTTAGGATCCACAGACAGGGTACTGTAACCAGAAGACACAACCATTACGTTGCCAAGCCCCAAATCAGATGTGTTTATTCTAGGCTGGTGCAGTCCTTTTAATTTAGACTTTCAAACACCTAGACATAGCCCATTAGCTCTTACAGCACTTCTTTCCAGTTACTCCTGTTACTTGAGGATAGAAATACAGGAATGGCCATGGTTGCTCTGAGTTAAGTTCCATCTAATTGTTATTTAGCTTTCAAGAGAAAGCAAGATTAGGCAGGTCTGAGAAGGTATTATGAGAGAACTTCTCCAGAAAGTTGCTGTTAGTTTTTTGTGGGTTTTTTTTTTCTTGATCCCTTAGAGTTAGCTGGTAAAAATAGGAGTTCACATATTTAAATTCAGGTTTTGAATGTTTTGGCAGGTGGTGTCTTACAGGTTCAGATAGCATCTTAAAATAATCTAACAGCTTGCCTATGTATATTTTAACTGCAGAATAGAATATACTGTACCAGTTATGATAAATTATATGAAATAATTATCTTTGGCCATGCAAATAACAGTGGACTTTATTGATTTGATTGTCACTGATTTACTTCAAAATTCTCAAATACCTGACCAGGTAGAACAGAATTGAAAGATAACAGCAAGCTGATCAGGAAATGATGTTTTGTTAAGCAGTAAAAAAAGCCTAGCTACCAAAGTAACAGTGAAAAAATATCAGAACATGATGTCATCCCCCCTTATGCCATGTGTCTTAGGAAAAAAACTTGTCTGAAATGGGAACACAAGCAGGTGAACCAGATAAAGGAGTATAACCTAAAATATTTCTATGTCTTAAAAGTGTAAAAAGTAGCTGCACTGATGCCTAGAGATTCCACACAGTTTTGGTGAAGGACAGGAAGATGAAAAAAGTAATTTTTAATTTTCAAAAGTATCATCAGAAGATAGACCTATTTTCTTCTTGGTCTGTTTTTCAAATTAAATTATGTGGGTCTTTTTCTAAAACTAGGAGGCCTTTACAAGTACTGTATAAGTACAGTTCAATTACATGGGCATTCATCCTCATTACATAAAAAGCAAGCTGGTCACATACTTAAACTGTTGAAAATGCAAAAGTTCTTTGAATGTAAAGTGTAAGTAAAAATTCACTTATTCTGTTTCACAATATCCCTCTTGTGCAAGTTTGTCTTTAATGGAGTTCAGATTTTCAGTTATTGTTATATTTTCAAATGTATTTAGCATGTAATACCTAAACCCTTTCTCTCATGCTGGGGTTTTTCACATACTGGAGTCACTCCTTGGAAGTTTCTCCTACGTGGTATCCAAAAAGACGTGCAACCTGATAACAGGCATTTGTTTTGAATATTGCTCCCAGCTGGTCCAGGCATTAGGTATATTTTGTGATTTTTGCCACTGTGTTTCCTTCCCAGACCGGTTCTGTTTGTCCCCTTGTGACACCCTGCTTTGATCCTGATTATTTTGTACTATTGGGACAAAGGTGCTCTAAATAATAATTCTGCTACTGATACCAATGCTCCCAGTTTAGGTGGATTCTGAATGTTACCATAATATAAATATTAATAAGTTATGCCCATTGACTGTAATTCCAGGGATTGGTGTGTTTCTTGTCTGGTATGAGCAGGCTGCAGACCTGCAAACCAGCCAAATGACATACATTGTGACATGGCTGGGAATGAGGTATTGTGTGTGGTTTATTATTAAATGGGAACTGACTCCTAGAGTTAGACAAAGCATTTGGGTTCTCTGGGTTTTGCTGGAAAAAAGACATCTGTATTAGTTGCATAAATGTTTTTCTTTTCTTTAACAGAAAAAGGTAATTGAGAGAACTTTCCTGTTTATAACGTCTATAAATATGAGGTGGGGTGTTTGGATTTGCTGTAGAAGTTTGTTAGAAAATGACTCAAAGAGGAATGCTATTCTCTTTTCACATGCATCCTGCAGGGTAATTTTGGACCTTTACATGCCTGCTTGGGCAACCTGTAATAATCACACTGGGAGGTGAGTGACCTCAGACTGGGGGCAGCCTGGATCTTTCAGGTGCATGCTGCTCCACAACTTGGATGTTTTACAGATTTTTAAAAATTTCTCTTTCACTGATTCCAAGGTGACTAATACGTTCAGCAAAATTGCATCATGTTAATTACCAAGAAGTATTTGACAAGTTGTGTTCTTTCCCAAGGTGGAAGTGTGAAGTGCAGGAACATAAATCAGTAGCGTCAAGCCTTGTGCAGAACAGGCTGAGATAGGAAGTGACTAGAGATGGGATAGACAATAGTCTTATTTTGTTATAAGCAAACTAAAGTCTTCTCTGAATGTAAGTTCAGGAGGAATGGAATGTCATTCAGCACTGTTCTTGGCAGTGACTTTTCTTAACACCTGGTGAGTTGACCTGTCAACAGATATGTGCGGGAAACGGTGACAACCCAGTGAGGGAAGTGAACAGCTTGAGTGATGGCCTCTTCCCTCTCTGGTTACTGTGGCTGATAGCTCCCTCCTGTATGGTTTTTCCCGTTATTTAATTCTTTTATGCATTGCACGGGAAAGGGAAAATACTGTACCAGAAATGAACCTCTGAGAGAATTTCTGTTCTTAGTGTTGATGTTTCTGCGATATGATGGCATCTGCAAGGAAGGTGTTCTCTCTTGTTCTGTCAGGCTTGACTATCCTCGGTATGGTGCAGTAGAAATAGGTATTTTTCACTGCATGGTGGTCTTACTGGGGAGGGATATGCCTGGTGAAGCAAATTATAAAGTGATGAAATTATGTTTCGATGGAGAAATATTCTGATGTAGCAACTGAGGGTGGGAGATTCCCGTGGTCCAGAAAAAGTGAGCAGACTTGTTTGATTAGTAGCATTGCATGGTATTTTTCTCCTTTTACAACAAGAATGAGATTTGCAGAAGCCTGAATACTGAAGGCTGGCATTTCCCATTGTTTTTTTGGAGGCTGTGTATTATGCATCTCACTTGCACTTTGGAAATTTACTTAATTGCCTCATGTTCTTAAATGAAATGAAATCATTCCTTGACTCCAGCAGAGTGGGCTTTTGTTTCAGTCTTTGAATTGTTAGTGATTGCCATGGTAAACTGCAGTAAATTTTCTTTTCTTTATATACATAGATAAATAAATAACATTATTTAAAGGGCTATGAAAAAGTCTAATAAATAAAGCCTAATCTTGAAAATTTAGGGGACTTTATGCCTAAGTAAATACATTATAATCTATTCAGATAATTCCAAGTGAGTTTCTAAAAGCGATCAGTGTAACAGCTTTGTTTGCTGCTGAAGTGTTAAGAAATGTCAAAAGTGAAAGAGGTAGCAGTCCCTGGTTGTTTAACCAGGACTGCATTTTTTGAATGGCTGAGCCCACTTTTGGTATTTGTAATCTATTCTGGAGAAGTGGAAAGAATTTTCTCTTCATTGAATAAATCAAATGAGTAAGCTTGGAAGCTGAAGATTATATTACAATAAGAAGCTTCTTTTCTGCTGTGTGAGTGAAGATGTAGTATTTGATTTTGATTTTGTTATTTGGTTTTTTTTTAAAGGATGTACTAGCTCTCTAGATTCCTCTTGAGTCTCCTTTTCTTCAGTTTAAAGAATCCCAGTTCCCTCATCCTCTTCTTATAAGGCTTGTGCTCTAGTTCCTTCACCAGCTCTGTTGCCCTTCTTCTGGACATGCTCCAGCACCTTCCACCTTGAGCAGTTCCCCTGGATAACCCCACAGAGGGCAATCCCCTCAGATGAAGAGTGGATTTTTAGAAGTGTAAAGGAAAAAGAGACAACTGGGAGTTGGAAAGAGCAGTAGGGAGTCTGTGGAGGAGCTGGCAGAGAGGTTGCAGGCTGGTCCCCGTGTGCTGAGGGCTCTCTTTGGCTGCCGAAGGGGTTTCTCTCAGAGCTCCCATCACCTGTGCTGTGAATGTGCTTGGACAACTGCCCCATGGAGCAACTCTTCAGTTCCTATCCCCCATGGCTGTGGAGCTACCCCAGGGCATGTGCTGGTCCATTCTGCTGCTGTATGGGCTTCCCACTGGGGCTGAGGCATCAGTTCATGTCCAGGTGGGACATAAGGGAAAGGAGATGGCGTGAGCAGAGCATGACCATACCGAGGTGTTTCCACAGAGCTGTTTGGAGGGAGCTCTCAGGAGTTCATGCAGCCCACTTGGGAGGCAGTGTGCAGGCACACTCACAGGGCAGAGACTGATGTTGCTACTAGAGCTGGGTGTGACGGTGGTTGAGGAGACTTTGCCTGTCTGTGGGCTTCTTGAGATGAAGAAAATGGTTGTCAGAGCCAGGGCACTACTCGTCTTCTGGAGCCAGCAGTGGGAATTCTGATGGGGGATTGCCCTGTTAGCCTCCACACTAACGCCCTGTGGCAGCCTTGTTCCTTTAAACTAAAGTCTTCTGTCTTCTGTTTAAACTGGAGTCAAACGAGTTAGTCATTTGCCTTCACTTGAATACTTGTCTTTATACATAGTCCTTCCTGATCTTCCATGGGTGAAAATTACTGGATTTAAGAGTTAACAGTGAACAAGGAAAAACAGGTCTTGTTTGTATACCTTCCAACCTTCATAACCTCTCCATCTCAAAAAGAAACCAGTTCAGGATTTCTTTAGTTTCCTGCTCCTTTCTTCTGTTTGTTTGCTGGTTTTGTGGGCTTTTTGTCTTGCTCTCTTTGTAGAACGGCCAGGAAGACCAATGCTGTTTGTTTTGGTTCAAGGATCCTTTGAAGTACTGCAAGAATTTGTTCACAGTGTGAGCTTATCCCATCCGTTCTCATGAGTTTATATTATACAAGTTATTCAGAAATGAGAAATAAAGACTTTTAAATAACCTGACTTAACATCCTTTCTCTTTAACGAGAACACCTTCAGTCAGAAGCCACCGTGCTTTATTCTGTCATGATTCCACATGTTCATTATTTTTCAGTTATACACCAAAACCTGAGGAATCTGCAGTTATTTAACATGAGGAGAAACACCCTTCATATCTTTTAACACCTCCTTCTAAGCATCCTTCATTCTTTGTACAGAGAGAATAAAAGATACCAGCTTTTTTGTTTGCTTGTTTGCTTTTTGCCATGTTAGTTGTCTTTTAGGTTCTTCTCAGTATCTGAAAATGTTTTCCTTTCATTTCAACTTGTGGAGGTAATTTCTTTTTTGTTGGTGTTATTATGTTTTTTCCTTCCTTTGGTGAGAGTAGTTCTCTAGGTAAGTGTGGATAGAATTCAATGCTGTTTTTCAGGTCAAATGCCTTATTTCATTCTGGCTTTGTCTGGAATTTTGAGACTCTACTAATTTTATTCGTTGGCTAAAACAGGAAACTCACATATGGCCGTTATTTGGACATGTCACTGCAATGCTTTGTGGACAGTGAGAAAAGTTTGGTTTCTGTTGAAAGGAATGTTACAGTTTGGAGGAAGTTATCAATATTTCTGGTGATTGCTCAAGTATATTTAACCATGTGGCTTATCTTCAGTTTTTCTATACTGCTTAGGTATAAATTATTACATTATTGTATTTAATAGGAAAAGAAAAAATGCCATAGAACAGTTGTATCTAGTTAACTTATATAGTTTCTCATTAAATTATTTGTCCTTTGTTACCTTGGTCGCTATGATAAATTAACTGTAAGTAGGTTTATCTGACATCGGTTTTTTCCTTCTTCCTTTTTAATATTTCTGCTCTATTGGTATATTTGGTATTTTTCCTAACACCTCCTGTTTGACTGCTTCTGCATGTTTCCATCTTACGTAAAGCATCTGTAATTTCTTTTTCATTAGGCACATGGATACCTAAGATATAAGGTCTCTTTAATTAACAGGGGAAGACATAATCATGTAACAGAATTTTTAGGTGACCTATTTAATCACTGAAACAAAAATAGAATAAACTTTCATTTAGACTTTCACCTGGAAGTTCCTATCTATTGCTTTTTCTTACTTTTCTCTTAGAGTAGTTCTTTATGTTTTTACTTTAATGCCTTAAAACTTACAGCTTACTAGATAGTTGTATTATTATTATTGTTGTTGTTGTTTTCAGGGTTGTTATTCCACAGTCAACATATGCATAAAGCTATTCTTCACAAGTAATTTTGGGTTTTAATAACTTTGCTTAATTAAATATTTATCAGATACCCATGCAAACTATTGTGTAGAAGTTCTGTAATTAAGTTTTAGAACTGATGAAATCATCTGCTTCAAATAATGTAAAGGAATTGTTTATTTTTCATAACATGCTTTTAATATGAACAGGTCAAGGGGATGTGGAGGATGTAGTTCTGTGGCACAGTCAGGTTACATTAGTGACAAATTGGATTTTGCTGGATTTTTTATGGTGGTTTTTTGCTTATTTAGCATTTTGTTGTTTGTTTGTGGTTTGTGATTTGTTTTCCTTTTTAATCTTTTTACACAGTCATTGGTACCTGTGAAGGTGATATCCTAATTAGTCAACAGGATACGATTTATGCTGTAACAGCCAGGATTTTAAAAGAGCAGAAGTGTTAGTTGTTCTCTGGTTGGCATGTTACCAAAAGATAGGAGATCCTGTCTTAAAATAAAAGGTATCTTTTCATTAATCTGAAATTTAGCTCAGCATCTCTGCCTAAATGGGGAGAAGAATTATTGTAGAAAGTAATATACTGCTAATACAGCTACACTTTTAACACTAATTTTACAGAACATTGGTAGGGACAGTAAGTAATATAAAAATACTGTAACAATTTAGAAATATGGACAGAAGTAAAAGCTGAATTTGAAAAATTGCTAAGTCACATCCACACTTGTGAGAGTTTTACTTTATGTAGTTTCAAAAAAATTTTTTCAACATAAGTATTTGTTAGAAAGAGAAAATGCCTGTGACACAGCAGTACTGAGGGCCATCTGACAGTAGGAAAAATACTGTAGACATTAATTTATAATGGAAAGTACTGATGGAGGAAAAGTGTGGCTTTTCATGCATCATCATCCCATCCTGGCAAAAAGGCAATTGAGGCAATGAAGGAATTGAACTGCATATATACTTAGTTTGGTTCTGGGCACCATCTGCTTGGTATATTGTCAAACTTGAGTGAACCCAAAGGAAAAAATGTATTTTGTATTAGGTGGCTGAAGGGGGCCATGTTCTAAGAGAATAGTAGAAATTATTACAGTATTTAGCTTGCTTAAGAAATAAAAGGGACAGAAGCACAACACATTCTTAATTTCATATTAATATCTCTGGAAATAGTAAAAGGACAATGATTCTGCTGTTTTCTACATAGATTATCAGAATTAGCATTGCCTGAGACAAACACACTCAGGAGCAGATATGATGTGCTTTTCTGGCTGTGAAGCATCAGACCCTCTGGAAGAAAACGCTTGGGGAGTTCTTACTGGAGTTGTACGTCTTTGGTTTGCTAGCGGTCACCGTATTACCTGTTATGCATCTACTGAACCTTCATTGTGCAGGAAACCACCTTAAGGAGTTTGTGTGTACTACCAATGGCATGTTTAAAAAATAGGTCCTCTCTGTTTGCAGGCACATAAATAAGTTGTACCTTTCTGCAGGACATTGTAAGTTATTAAAAGGCAGTTTCAAGAGTAGAAGCTAGAAAAAATTTATCTCCAAGTGGCATGGGCTGAGACAAAGCAAATCGATCAAGGACATGGAAAGCCTGAGCAACTTAAGAAATAAGTGAGTCTCCCTGCACACTTGCTGCAAATAGCTAAGCTTGCTTTGTTTTACAGGTCATTTAGGTTAATTAATAATAAATTTTTACCCATAATCATGACTGATGGCATACCGCTTTGTCCTGAGTCTGACACCCGATATTATTCTCACTGCAACATTGCAGAGACTCCCAGTCACTTTAGCTCTCTTCCTAATAGAAGAATGCTGTTGTATATACTAGGCAGTCCAGGTACTCTTAAGATATTAAAGTATTCTGTCAAAGATGTCATAATCTCTAATCCTGTGAGTTGCATCAGAAATCATTGCTTAGAAAAATTAAGGATGTTGTCAAAACATTCATGTTTGTTTTTTTGAGGTTATCTCTGTGTCTAGAAGACTTTCTCCTTTCTGAAGAACAATTTTTAAAATTAAATTCTTAGTTTTTAGCTAAAATATATTTCTTATCAATGGCTTTAGTTTTTAATGCAATATGAAAGCTGAACTGGTAGTTATGTTTTAAAATGTCAGCTTTGCTTTAAAAGAGAATCTGTTGTGCATGATTGTAATTAGAATGAAATACAATAGTGGAGAATTCTAAGGTCAATCAAATGAGATCCCATAAAACTCACTTTTTCATGCAGTCATTACATATACCTATTTTTATCTTGCTATCCTTTGGGGGAAATTAGATTTTCTATTTTAAAAATTATTTGGAAATAATTTTAAGAAATATTTTGCTTGAATCTTACTCTATTTATTTCTGTTTCTCCTAGGGTCAACATATCTTCCTTTGGTAAGGTTTTGGTTTACTGATGTTTCATGTAGGTCAATGAGGTCACATCCTGGAATCTTTTTTCTCTTATCCCCTAAATGAGATGTTCTGAAACATTTGCTTTGTCATTATTTTTTGTGGATTGTCTGAATATGACTTATCATGCACTGCAGTGGGCTTGTAGGTAGAAGACCTGTCATATACTACACAGCATGGCAGGGAAAATGTCAAGAATCTTTGGTGTCCTGCATCATCTTGGAAAACTTAACAGGGAAGATATTGGTTCTTACAGTTTCTTACTTTGGTCTACTTTTGTTCCCATAAACATCAGTGGTAGAATTCTCCTGATTTCAGAGCAGCCAACACCAAGAACTATGAATGTGCAGAAAGGGGCTTTCAAAAGCACCAAATAAACACAATTTGATTAGCTAAGTGCCCAGTAGCCCTGAGGGAAGCAACCAAAAAAACCTGTACTTCCCTACCTCCCAGTCACTTCTTCAAACTAGTGGCTGTTGTAACTTTGCTGAGCAGTTGTGAGAGGCATATCTCAGGCATGTTGTGCACACAAGTTTTGGGTGCTGTCACCCACAGCCTTGTACCCTGTGGCAGACTTGGCAAGAGTTGCTAGTATGAAAGCCCCTCAGCACAGTCCCATTTGCAGTGCACATTCTTTGCTCAAACTCAGTGTCACCTCAGCTTTCAGCTGTTTCAGCTCAGATGCTTAAAACCAAAGCTTTGCATGGGAATGAGTGAGCCACAGGTGCCTATTCTCTTCTGCTGCTGTGTGGTAGGGCAGGCAGCACAGTGGAAAAAAGAACTGGAAATAGTGAAATCTTGTACTCCCACAGTAAGATTGCCACAAAACATCTGCTAGTACTTTGACAAGTTGTGGAGGAGCTGGATCATTTACTGTATTGTTGGTGAGGTTATTGATAGTGTGTAACACTGCAAGTGATAATTGGTGCCATGTAGTGATAGAAGTATCCATCCACATGCTTATTAATTGGGCTTGTCTGTTGTTTTTTTCAAAAGAGGCTGGGAGATATTAAACATGATGGAAATTATGCATGCCCTAGAGTGCCAGTAATTTTAATCATGACTGCTACATCAGTAAGATACCCTTTATGTTTATTAATCTCTTGTACATGTTTTCCTGATAGAAACAGAATAACTTAAGCATGCAGAAGAATTCCATGTATTTATCTAAGAATTCCCATTCTGCAAAATGCCATTGTGATACAGGCTTGGTCCACGTGAGGTTGAAGAATGAGCAATGTTCCCTTTCAAATGATGCCCAACCTTTGTTTTTTTCCTACTGTTGTTTCATCTATTGTAATTTCAACCTACTACCAACTCCAGAGACATACACCACAGTGCAAAGCTTAATTATAGCCATCTGAAGAACAGTGACGATGAATCAGCTCTTCACCAGGCTGAATATTAAAATGGCTCAAAATAAGATATTTGCAGCATTTACAGATGTAAAAGATTCTCTGGTTGCCCAGCAACCAGGGAAGAAAAAGGAAACAGAGAACACTTTTCTTCACTAGTGTTGGGGAGCACTGATACTTCCCTGTCACTGGCAGTAGTCCAATAGGGAAGACCACCTCCCACTAATGTAGGTTTCTGCTCAGGTGGACACATCCACCTCCTCCTGGACTTCACAGAAGGTCATTAGCTAGAAGATCAATTGGCCATGGAAGCACTTGCACGAATTGCTGGTTGTGTAGCCGGCCTTGCTAAGGAGAATGTGTGGAAGGGGAGTCATCTCTGTAGCAACTTCATTGAACTTTGAGTCAATGCCTCTAAGCATTCAACTTGGCTATGCCTGTGCTTGCTATTGTGTCATTAGACACCTGTCACAGTGATGAATAGTTCATCACAAACATCAAGCTTGGATTCATCTGGCTGTGAATGAAGCTCACTTCTTTTTATTCTTTCCCCCATGGATTGCAGACCATTATTCCCTTCCCCCTTGCAGCACCTTTTTGTGTTTTGTTATGGTGTTAGTATCTTTCTCTTGTCTCCTCTGTGTATTTTGCATCCCTTTGACTTCTGCTTGTAGGTCACTGTTGCCTGACTTCTGATGGTCTGATTCTGTCTGGGTGTTTGCACTGTGGCTGGCAGCTCCTCCAGCTGTGGCCTTACCTGTGCTGGATCTTTGAAAGCTCCTTTCCCAGCTGCTGCTCAGCTGCAGGACTGCATGCCTGTGTGGCACCTGTGTGGCACTTTAGGCAGCAGTGAAGTGTGTGCTGGTTGCTGTGTTCAGCTCACGCCTTGTGTGGGGGTCCAGCTGCTGGAGGAGGCTGCAGTGGGTCACTCCTGTGCCTGGGGGCACCCTCCTGGCTGTAGCCCACCAAAAGGGAAAGCACTTGGATTATCTGTACTAGATATACCCAATGAGTCTCCAGGCTTCTCCTCTTCAGACATCCCAGACAGCAGGATGGTCTCAGTGACTTCTGTTCACCTTATGATCCACAACAGCCTGCATTTCTACAGAAATTCTACTTACTCCATATTGATGTTACTGGGTTCTCCCACCAGCACTCAGGACATTATGCTTGTTGAACAGCACCCAGCCTTCCCATCAAGGGTTGGTGAGGCAGCACAAGCTCAGCTGGTGTTTGGACAGCTGTTTCTGCTTTCCCTAGTGTAGCATTTTGTGTATTGGGTGCCAAGTGAACCTGGAAAGAGAAGTACATAATCATGTAGGGAAATTATGGCACTGCATAGAGATGGATTTAGAGTGAACTTTAGCAAACGCCTTGTGATTCGCAGGAGTAATGCCTGATTCCTCTGCTCTGGATTTAATCCCAAGGAGCAGTTTGAGTGATGAGATGGTGAAAAAATAATGGAAATTCATAAAAATATTCTCATATGAAGGAAATGAAAATGATAGTTTCATTATGTAGGAAAGTTCAGCATTGAAAATACATTTTGCTGTAGTTCTGTAGTGTGTGCAGAAAAGCTTTGGTGTACTTGCTATTTGATCAACCCTTCATTCTTCTGTTTTGAAAATATATTAAATTTGGGTTTATTTTTATTGGTGGAAGAGTAAGACAAAAATCATATCACTGGTTTTTTTCCTTGTGAGAGTTCTGCTGGTAAGAAGAAGTGGCAGTATAACTTGCCTCATATTCTGGCTGGTGCTTAACAACCAGCTTCTCAAATGGGTACTCATCCCTGGCCCCACAATACAGTCATTTTCACAAGTCTGTGCTTCGTAACTGGCCTTTGTATTTTCCCAGTCAATTCCTTCCACACACTTTTAAAGCCTGGATAAAACTGATTAAAAAATGAGAATCTTTCAGGTTCATTCATTTCTCTGTTTTGTGAACTGAAATGTGTAGTGTCTATAGATTAACTTTTCTAACTGTGAAAGCCTCAGATTGTATAGATTTTTCTAAAGTTTCAGGTAGTCAGGATATTTTTTCCTGGTAACATTTGGTTTTAAATGTTTGTCTAAGCTACAAAATGCCAGGGCTTCACAAGTATCAGTATCCCAGCCACATTATAGGCAAGGCTGGGAAGTAAATGTTGTGGGTGGTATTTTTAACCACTATTGCTATGTAGTATCCTGCACTTCTGTGTATCTGGGTGAGAGTTCGGGGGCTTGTGCTTCCACGTCACTTGTGCTTGTGTGTCACTTAAATGGTTTTGGAAATTTTCCTCCATGTGTTTGAGCTTGAATTAGGAAGTCATTCAAAGGTTCTTAAAATTTCAGAAGTTCGCCATAACTGTGCTGAAATTCTGAAAATCAAGATTCCTTTCTTAAGCCTGTGCTGTTTTGTTGTAATGGAACTAAATCTTGTGACATTAAAAAATAAAAAGCTTAACTCCTGATTCTGCAATAACTATATACATGCTTAATTTCAAGTACAAAAACAGTTCGTGAAAGATTTAGGAATAATAGTATGGGTTACATTTCAGCATTGTCTGTTTGGCCCACAGAGATTGAGCGGTTTTTTTTGTGAATTGGAGAACTATTTTCAATCTCCTTTATTTCAATTGGAGGAGCCTTTTCAATCTCCTTTATTGTAGAAGTTTATCTAGAATTGGAGCAGTACAGATGTTCATATAATTTAAGGCTATGAAAAAAAATTCAATAAATTATTTTTTAAAACCGAAGTAATTTCAAAAGGCAGGTGCAATCACTGCTCTTTGGTTTTTTTCAGTCATTTCTGTCCTCTCCTGCCTTTGCTTTCTTTGCTGTTCAGCTACCTCCAGGCTATCTTCTTCCTCATCCACCCATTCCCCCCTTGCTGTATTCTTTCTTATCTTTATTTTACTCTTCTGTTGCTATCTGATGCAGCATTTCCAGCTCCTTTGATCTGCTTAAACAAACTGCACTGCAAAAACAGTACTTCTGTGCTGCAGGTTTGATTTGAAGTCTGAGACCTGTCTGAGACCCCGTTGTCCTTCAGCATTGAGAACAGCAAATATTTTAAGGACATGCTGCTCAGCAGCTGTAGCATTTTCTCTCTTATGACTGGTCAGCAGGATTTTCCCTCTAGACTTGAATCTGTAGGCTCATAAACTCTCTTATAAAGTGTCTGACATCTGCTCGCAGGAAGGTAACTCGGGGATAAGCAAAACTGGTGTTGGTAAATGAGATTATTCGTAGGTGGGTTTTAATAAATGATCTTGTATGTTGAATAGCAGATGTAATTAATTGTGCTTTTCCTAATAGTGGAAATGTTTCAGCAGCAGAAATAATCTGTTCACATCCACACAAACGCAGACGTACCTGGGGTGCTGCAGTTAATTTTCAATCAGAGCAGTTTCCCTGGTAATTTTAATAACGTTGCCAGAAAGCTCCTGGGGAATTCAAGGTGAACAAGCAGATCTGCACACGGCAGAAGCTGCAAAATGTCCCAGCACAGCCCCTTTGCCTTGGCTCTGAGAGCAAGCAGGTGACATAGGCCAGAGTAATCCATTACCTGTCAGAGACCAGATGTTGCCCAGGACCTGCTGCTGCCAGCCAGGCCGGAGGGAGTTTGTGCATGTGTGAGGAAGAGGAGGACTGAGCAAAGCAGTGGAGCTGGGGACCTCAGGTCCAAGAGCCCCAGGATCTGTGTGAAGTGCTCTTCATGGTGTGGTGTCTACTGTCTTTCTGCCAAAAGGTTGAAGGGTCTCTCCCCAGGAGATGAGCCACAAGGAGGGACTGCGAGATGAAGTGAAAATGTTTTTCTAGCATCCTGCAGATGCTTATTCAGGTTACCTCCCTCTTGCCGTGCCTTTGCTTTCAGATTTAGTATTAACAAAGGTAGAAATATTGAAGTTGTCTGATGACAGGGGATGCACACAGTCCCAGTGTCTTGCAATATTTTGATTCAACAAAATTGGGCAGGTAATGCCATTGGCAAGATGATTCAAGAGGGATGTCAATCCAGTTTGTCTGCAGCCAGTGTGGCTCAGTGGTTCCTGCAGACCTGACCTTTGTTGCAGGAAATACTGAACAATGGCCATTTGTCCAGAGGGGATCAGGGCGCTTTGCAGAGGCAACCACCTTGCAAAACCTAATATGAGGAAATTTTAGCAATTCTTTGGATGACATAGAGAAGCAGTACTGGTTTATGCCCATTTGCATATGAAGATAATTTTGGACTACTCTGTGTATAAAAGCAGCAGTTGTACAAAATGCAGAATGCAGCTTGAATTAGACTTAAAAGCCACCAAATCCATCAAGCAAGAAGAAAAAAAAATGGTGGGGATTTTATAGTCAAAAAGCCAATTAAAGTTTTACAGAGCTTATAGAAGAGATTTAAGCCTAAATCCTCCCTGAAAGCTTGCAGAACATATGCCAAAGCAGAAAATAAGCAACAGTTTGCAATAGCTAATTCTTTTATCCAGAGTGAACTCTGTCACCTTAAATTGTCAGTGTTTATAATCTGAATTGACTATACTTGTTTGAAAGGAAAAGCTGAGGTGGGGTAGATAATGGGGAAATACAAAAATAACTGCATGTGACCAAACAGCAAAAATAAGTAATCCAGGTCTTCAGTTAGTGGTGTAATGCCAGGTTCAAGGATGATAATGAATAATTTTGCTTAAAACCAAATTCTTGTACTATAATTCACCCACTGCACTCACAAAGGCCTATAAATCTGTCTTGTTAAAGAGTTTGTTTAGAAACACTTTCCAATACCATTGGTGGGGGGTGGGATCTGTGGGCTGAAGATTCAGAATCCCAACGCTTTGAAGGATGCTTCTTTTTTATTTCTTCTCTTCTTCAAGGAGAAAACATTGGGAACCACAACATATTTTGTGACTTTTAAAAGAACAATTTTTTTGTACATACTCTGTACCTCTGGAGGATGCATTGTGCTGCTCCTGAATGTATAAAACTGGAAAAGGGATGCAACCGAATGCTTCAGCAGGATTAGTTCTCAATAGGTGATACTTATTATGTTCAGTAAGTAATGGGAACAGTTCCTAATGCAAGCAACCAAAGGTGTTTTCATCAGGAATGGGTATTGGAGGCATCATCTGTGGGCAAAGAGACTGCTTCTATTCACTGGGTACAAAGTCCTTAATAAAATGTTTTACTCCTCTTTATGCACAGCAAAAGTATGATTTATATTAATAGCAATAACAGTGTCTGGAAAACAGAAGCATTTAGTAACCAAGTCTCTTGGAAAAGTGTCTCAGGAACATTGCACTGTATTTGTGATACACTGTAAATTTTTCTAAGGTTTGGATTCTAAACATTCTTAGTTATGCAGCTGGAACAACACAAGGACAACTGTTCGTGTGGATTTTGACAAATACCAGGTTTATGTGTATCTGGGTCAAATTGATCTCCTGCTGGATTTGTTAGGATGGATCAGTAATACAGACTGTTGAAACAGGCATTGATCTACATGAGTTTGGGGAAAGGTTTTCTGAAATAGTTTCCATTTGCTCTTAATACTTTTTCTTATCAACAATGATTACAAAACCTCAGACGATAAGGCTAGAATTATTATCTCAGTACTGTGTTATTCCATTTTATCTGATTCTGCCATTCACCTCTATCTTTTTATTACTAAAATTCTTAACTATTTTCAGAAACTAAATGTTTAAAATTGGATGTGCATTTAAATGTTTGCTTCCATTTTACAATTGTATTTATCTTTTAAACAATCCATCAAGAAAAAAGAAATCCCTTGATTCATGCTAATTCTATTGATTTTGAATCAATATTTGCAGCATTTTGTGGGAGATAGACTTGCAAACTTACTTTCTAATTATTTCAGTTATTGCTTTTGGAAGGAAAAGGAAAGTCTAGGATTCAGAAAATGAGTTAACACAACTGTGACTGAGATAGCACAGTCAAGAATGAATCTGGTATCTAGAGACAGTTATGAATGGCCCAGACTCTGGAAGGTCAGACATCAAGGCTCTTCTTGGAAAAAAAAAAAAAAGAAACAGCAGAAGATTCTGGTTCTGCTAAAATATTCTCCCTTTTAGAGCTGGAAATGTGATACAGGATTTAAAAATCTCAGTATTCCTTTAAGTTAGCAACTATGAAAACCTGTGTGTGTGATTCATGCTTATTAGCCTATGCTAGTCACATGTCTGATGTCAATTCTTCACCTAGTTCAAGTAACAGAAAGATAGTGCATGCAGAAATATTTCACCTGGTTTGAGTAAAGTTTCAGTAGGATGTTGTGAGATTATTTTTTTCTCTTTGGTTCCACTTTAGAAGCAGCAAAACACAGAGAAATTCTCATTTAAAATAAAATTACAATGAGAGAAAAGTGGAGTAATTTGCAAATTCTAGAATTTAAGTTGCCTGTAGAACCTGGATGTGACCCAGTTTGTGTAGGTGGAGTCATCAGTTTCTGAATCCAGGCCACTGCAGACTGTAGCCAGTCAGTAACTGGTTGGGTCAATCTTCTGCATGTGTTTTTACTCACCACTGGCCATAAAAAGCTATTGATCCTGTATTAATCCTCCAAAAAAATTAGACCTATTGAAAAGGATGCTGGTCATGTTTTAGGTTCTGCAGCTGCTAAAAATTTGTTAGGTACATTTTTCCCAAACCATACCACAAAGCGGGGACAAAGCTGTTGTTATTCTGGACACAGAGTGTGGCATATCAGAAGACACATCACTCAGCTACATGAGAGATTCTCGGGTTGCTGGGAATGCCCATGTTCCATCCAGCTATATAGAAGGTTTTGTCTATAACCATTCTCAAAGGAACTGGGAGAGAACCCTGGTAGACTTGCCAGGAGGAAAACCATTAGCTAAACTAGAAGAGACTCAGAGCAGGGCTCTGCCAGCATCCTGCACACAGCTCTTTATTACACCTGCCTGTTGCTCCAGGACAGGAATAAACTGCAGCCACCATTGCAAATGCTCCAGGAAGGAGGTCTAACAGTGTCATTGCACCTGCTGAAGAGGTGCCTGACTTTCTCACCACCCACTTGGCCACCTGCAGGATGGAAAGCTGAGCAGCTCTGTGGGGCCTGCAGGCCTGCATTCAGAAGAAGGTGACTCATGGCATTTTTACAGCAATGGATATAAATTTGTTTCTCTATCCCAAGGTGCTGCTGCAACTGTGAGCTCTGGGAGGAGCTGAAACTGCAGCAGGCTTCCAGTAGCATCCTTGTACCTTCTGCTTTATATTGCTCTGCTGTTATCTGGTACAGATAGAGCTGTTGCTGCAGAGTCACTGGAACAAAATGGAGTTTCTCTGATGTGGCACAACTTGAAGCTTGCTTACATCCCTGTACTGACTGCTACATTGTTTTATTCTTTTTATCCATTATTACATGCTTTTTTACAAATACAAGAAATGTTTTCCTATTTATGTATCTTTGTGTGTAAAGCCAGCTTGCAGCCTTACAATTATCTTGGAGCCTAAGGTGTTAATAGAAATATTGTTACCTTGCGTGTGAACCAAATGTTGGTCATTCAGTTTTTTAATTCCCCTTTGCCAGGCAATTTTAGAACTTTCCATGTCACTCTGTTGTCTTTTACAAAGTCAAGCTAGAGGTTTTCTAAGTCTACCTAGGTTTTGATACAAGTTGTAGGAAGTGATTTTGTGGTTAGAGATGATTTTAAATGCAGCTTGTTTGGTTAAGACCACAACTGGAATTCAAAAATCCTTCTGATACTCTATATGACCCTGTTAGGAAAAGGAATGTATTGTGTAGAAGTCGAGCAATGTGATTGTCAAAGCAGTAATTATTCTATAAGTGTAATAGTTGAATAATATTTGGGACAATTTTCCATTTCCGAAGTCTGGGGTTGTCACTGAAGAAGTAACTGAATACAAAATGGTGTGTTCTTGTATTTAAAGAAAAGAATCTATGAACTTCTTACCATATGCTGAATAATTACTTTTTCATGTATATATATGGATATAAAAGAGAAAAACATATCCCTCTCTTGCAACTTATTAATTACACTTTGCACACAAGTTTCTTAGGTTTCTTGTCCCAGAAGAAATGTCAAACAAAGATAACGCAGAAATCGAAGGCTTTTTAAAGAGGTAAAACTTTAATACCTTGCTGAATAAGAGGAGGGTGAGTACTGTGTCTGTGAAACTTATAGGTGATGTAGAGTTATTATGAGGAGAGAGAAGTGGATAGGCATGAAAAAACAAAATCCTCTTTGAAAAATGCAGGGTAATACAATGAGGAATTGCAAGATGAATGAGGTAAAAGCTGTAATTTATCAGATGAGATTAAGGTGGTTACTCATGAGCCCATCTGCGAATATGTTGCATTAGTCACAACATGCCTGAAGCTTTTATGACCTCTTAACACAAGGAGAGTATTAAGAATATTTTTCTAGATTACAGGTATTTTGATGTTTTATGAGGAGATTATTACCACCATGTTTTCCTAAATGCGTGTGAATGATAATATGACTGCAGACACACTGGTAAATAGCAGAGTTTATGCTCCAGCTTCTCTCAGTTTTTCTTGCCTGGGATTTAGTCTGGAATAAATCACAACTGAAGAGTGTTTGGGGCTCTAATATATGCATGTGTTGCAAAGGCGATATAGACTGCAATATATTTATGCTGTGTTTGCAGCCATCACCTGGAAAGCTCCAAGAAAAAAACAGACTTTAGATCAACTGTTTGGCCACTCCAGACAGTGTTGTGAATAAGCTGGGGGTAATGGTTCCAGTATGAAACCTCTGTTTATGCAGCACCTCACCCACACTGAGTCTGACTCTTCTCTTGTACTTGCGTTCATAAACATCCCTGCTTACAAGATTCTCCAACAAAATATTTTAAAGAGTAGCAGACATATATTGTGCATCTCATCTCAACCTCCAGTGAAACTTCCATTTAGTGTAAACATCAGGCAAATATGACAGCCTTCTTCCTGTGAAGACAATGATGAATTCTGACTTTAGGGGCAAATACAGCTCAGTTATAGTCAATGGCAAAACTCCAACTGACTTGAGCGGAACTTCTATTTGGCCCTTGGTGTTCATCACATCTTTAGCTAGCTAAGGACAGAGTAAAGCCTGGAAATCCATGTGTTTATACTTTGCATTTGTTCCTCAGATAACTTTCTGTCAGCTCCTTAAAGCTCTCTGTGTTTTTTTTCAGCTCAGGAACTTGAATTGCTGCCACATTCATGCTTGGAAAACCTCAAGACTTTCAGTGTAGTCCTACCTACACTGAAAAATGAGTATGTGGCTCAGATTGGTGCAGCCATGGGTGTTCATTTTAGAAGTTAAAGCATGTTCTTAATTTTTCTTGCTCCTACTTGCCTTGCAGAGTTTATTCACAATAGAGCAGGTATGCATCCTTCCCACTGTTGCCATCAACACCTCTTTCCTTTTCCTCTTCTGTAAAACCTCCCGCAGGACTTCAGTTGATGGATCACAAACACCTTTAAACTGCATGAGGTAATGACAAGGAGATTGTACTATGTCAGTGTGGCTCAGACTTTGCCAGCAGAACCTTGTAAGGGAGACAGAGACATGGGATGCTCCCTGCTCCCCGCCACCACTCTCTTCACCTCAGGACTGCAAAGTAAGTCTGTCTGAGATAGGACTTGAAGAGGTCGTGTACATACTTTGGAATTCTCTTTTTTTTTTCTCGCACTCTGCATCCACATGTGACATGCATGTAATCAGGTGGCTAGAAACAGAATTTTAAAGGAGAATTGGAGACTTCAGTTTTACCCCAGGAGTTCAGAAACTAGGACACTAAACATACCATATGAAATTAGAGACACAATTCCTGTGGTCCAGGTTGAGTTTTGGAGGCTAGCAGCTGGAAATTGTTTTTTATTAGCAAGCCAGGTGGCCTTCATTCCATCTGTACAGAATGCAACTCATTACCTTTAACTTTTAAAAATTACCTTAAACATTTTTGCTAAATTACTTTCATAAAAAGATCTGAATAGCAACCTATACAGGAATGTGTTATGTGACTGACAAGACTGTCATCTTTAAATGCCATTAGAGATGCTTGCAAAGAACCCACTTTATTCTGACTGCTTTGGTATAGGTAGGAAGAAATTAAGATTTTTTTTTTCCTTCAGAGAGTGTATTTTGTTGAAGATCATAAATAAATTAAGAAATTTCCATTTAATCCTGGTTGGCTTCAATGATGTAGGTCTTTTAACTTGCAACCTGATAAAACCAAGGATTATGTTTTGTTTGTTTATCAATGTTTTTCTCAAATTACCATCCCCAATTTGGAAGCACAACTTCATAAACAAACAGGGTAACAAAACCCCTCCATGCAACAAGCAAACCCCAAACATAAACAAAACCCACACAAAACAAACAAAGAAAATCCCAAATCTTTGTCCCATCTTGGTGTGGTCCATTTGCCTCTGACTTGTAGGAAGTGTTTAAAACCTGACTTTTCCAACAATTGGAACATATAAGGAAGGACTATTTAAATACTGGATATCATTGTGACCTCTGCTAGAAAGACTTGAAGGGACCAAATATCAATTAAGGGAGGAAGAATATGGCAGCAAATGATTGCTTAGGATGTTGAAATACTGCAAATAGAAGAAAGAATCCTGTTTTTCTAAGCTGACTCTAGTGAAAAAAGGTGTTTTAGAGAAGCTTGAGAGAAAGGCCTAAAGATGTATTTTGCCATAGCTTTGCCCTTACTTGAAACACTTTCTGCCTTGAGTACATTATTTCCAAATCTTCCCATCTTCTCCTCTTTCATATCAGTCCACTGAACCACCAGCCATGCTGAGTTTTACTGTCAAATTTCTGGAAAGTGTACGCAGTGGATTTCCATATGTGTTTGCTCTGCTTGTTACAAGATGAACTTGTGGGATAGTAGAAGGAATTGAATGAAAGCATTTTTAAGAAGGGCATTTTAATGAGAGTTTCAATAGGTGAAGGTATGCATGAATGAAAATTTGTGGTTAGATGTGAATACTAAACAGAAGTGAGAGGATAAGAACTAGGCAGATGCATAGCAGTACAACAGGAAAGTTGTTGAGGTGAAAATGCAGTACAGGGGTCTTGATTACTTAAATTCTTGTTGGATAGCAGTGCAGCTGAGAATGAACAAATTTTCTTCCAACTTATAGAAGAAAATATTTTGGCTTCTACCCCCCTAATGTTCTCCTCTTGCTCTCAGTCTCTGTGACACCACTGGTGTCTGTATGACAGTGTGAAAATGTGGTGGGAGCTGAGCCCAGAAAATATATTGGAAATGCAGTTTCCACGCTGACCATCTAGGTATAATTTCTAGAGAGCTTTGAGATAAAGAAAAATAAAATTGTTCAGTTCAGTGGAAGCTGTAGAATCAGTGGAGGAATTAATTGGAAATTAAGAGAGAAGTAGACAGGAAAAGTTATTTGAACGCAAGTCATGCATTAATCTAGCTATGCTTCAGTTTTGGATGGTAGTTTGAAATCTGTGAGGAAACAGCAGAAAGAGGATCTTCGAAGTAAGAGTTTGACTTAGCGCCAGAAATGAAAAAGCTTTGTAAATTGTTAGCCCAAAGACAGGGCACTTGGAGATTAAGGGCTGACTTACAGCTCTTGGGGAAGTTCACGTATCAAAGTTTCTTCATGACTAGACCAGTGATTTTAAGCATTGTAAGTTCAATTGGCTGTCATTGGCAGACATCAAGTTTGTTTATTACTCTTACTTTTGATGGGCGCTCCAGTGGTGAACACCACTAGGACAGGTTTACTACGTCTCTTTATCCACGTGTTCCCATACAGAGGAGCTATCCAGACTTTGTAAGCACCATTTTTTGTATGATAGTTCATTTTAAAATTTTGCTAAAATCTTAAGATGCTGGAATAAAAAATGCTATTTGTTTGAACAACTTAAGACTTCTAATACGGCATTATGGATTACTTCATTCTTTTTGTATAATACTGTATATATTTGTTCTGTTTCTGGATAAGTCTTACTAAATGAGTTTCTTACAAGACCTGACAGTGATGTATATATTGTAAATAAGAGCATAGACAAATGATAAATTTATCAAGAACAAACTGTTTTTCAGTTTGTCTGTCTTCTTCCTGAGAGCATTTCTCATGCATTTATATAAGATTTTTGGTCCTCCTTAACCTTTTCAAAATTATCTTGTATGTATTATGTCCTTTGAGTGCTTTATTTTGTTTGGCTGTTCTTTGGGTTTTTTTTGCAAACTGATGTCTTTGAATGCTTTGGCAATCTTTGTTCACCTCATTGCCAAAACTCTAAAATTATGTCGCTGTAGCAATACAGAGGGAGATGTTCTAGTTTGTGCAAATCTGTCAACTTCTTTATGACTCAATGTAAGATCATTTTAGAAAATCACAGGTTGGTCTAACCTGAACAAGTGTTATTTCTTGGAGGGGGTATTATCAGATATTTTGAGAACAAGGTAAGAATAGGACACACATAAAATAGGGGGTTTCTGGAAGGGAGTTACTTCCCTGTTCTTGGAATTAATTTGCTTAGAGTCTTAGGATTTTACAGTGAAGAAGAGTGCACCAGTACCTCATTTCACCTGAGCAGGTGGAGAGAAAGCAGCCTGACAGTCTGAAAAGGGAGAAATGGCTGAGGACAGCAGCTGCTGGATAAAATGTTCTGACAGCAGAACCCCTCTGTGTGAACCAGCCCCACAGACTGTACAATGCTGTGGCTTTTCCCTGCTCAGAGACCTCCTGTGCCTGAGGAGTTTTACAGATGAGGCTCAGCAGCTGTGCTGGCACAGGTAGTGACAGAGCAAAGACAGCTTGAGCACAAACTGGCATTGCTGCCCATGTAAGACACTGCAAGGGTCCTCATGTATTTTAGTCACAGTTTTCATTTTCTCTGTGAACCTACCCACACATACTTCTCTGTAACCCATGTAGGTGCCCCATCTACATGATATAGATTGTATTTTTTATTATCTAACTCATTGTGGGATTTTTGTTCATTTTGTCAGGCTTTTTTGCTCTCTACTTGAAATGACTCCTTAGAGACTTCCAAGTGGCATTCTTCTCCTTGTCACATTTCTCTTTACATTCATTTGTTCTCTTGCTTCCAGTAGAGGCAAAATTTCAACCAATTTTGTAGTTCTTTCCTTCCACATAATAACTGATGCAGCAAACAATGTCCACACAGCTCTGAGAGTATGGTTTAAGTTATGCTTCCTCTCTGACTGCAAAGATTTTCAGAACTGGAAGTTCACATATTGTAGCTATAACTTAAAGGCTGTTTTCTTCAGATTTTATTTTACTGTTTCCTGGCAACAGACTGTTTTTTTGCCTTCATCTCTCTTTAATAGGTACTAAGTTTTGGGAATGCATTTCCAATCATTAAATAGGTGAAAGTTAGTGGGAAAATATGCCTATACATTCTTTTTAGAACATTATATTATTAAATTAATTTGTTCTCTTTCTTGTGCAATTTCTCATCTAGAATACTTCTTATGTGCTGTAGCTTCCATATCATTTGTCAAAAGCAAAAGCCTAACTGATGTCTTGAAAATAAATAATTGCTGCTCTCTGGATTAACAACATCTCATCAGGAAATAGTCCCTCAAATACAGGTAGATATTAAACTTAAAGGCTCCTGGATAGTAAATGTATATAAAGGGATAAACCTTTAAAAGTAACTCAAAACTTAGCTTCAGGGAAAAACAAAAATATTCACTATTTTACTGTATAGGATATGTCTGAATGTACAGTCTTTGATGTCTTGCTTCTTTAAATGTTGACTTGTGCTTTCTCTTTTTTTTTTTATTTTTTTGTTTCTGTTCAGTAGTCGTTTCAGCCCAGATCTGAGGGAGTGAAAGCATGTGCATGCAATGTACATTAATAGTAGAATGCTTCTTGAGTAAGTGTGTTGTGTACAAGAAGAGCTATACTAGATCATAATGAAGTCCCAGGTAGTTCAGTGTCTTCACTCCGGACTGTAAACTGTTTCCTAAGGAGGAGTGAGATCAGGACAAGCCCATACTGACACCTCTTTCTAACACTGCATCCAATGTCTGCATCTCGGTGACTTCCTGGGCTCCACTCAGACAGCGTAATGAAGGCTTAAAATAAACATCAATGTAATTTGAAACCCATTTTTTTACCATTATTGTTTAAAATGCTTTTGACATAAGGGAATAATCAGCATCCTTATTTTGAACATAAATTACATTATTTTATCTGTGGCTGAAAAACAAAGAGCGTAAACTATAATTGTGTTACTAAGCACAATCTGAGGCCATTTCAAAATGAGGTTTGCATTACCATAAAAGAAGTACTGCTATTCTTTTGTCTAGAGTATACTCCTTTGTTGAATGTGTCATTAGAAGTTGGGCAAACTGAGCATAAAAATCTTCTTCCCCTTAGAACATATTTTAGCACAGACTTTTCCACAAACCCACTCTTTGTTTTGTTGTATCTATACAAATGTCCATTACTGTGAAGTACTTGACCACATCTGCATCTTTCAAGCTTTTGAACTCTCCCAGATATTTTCATTTATTAGTTGCATTCAGATTTGCCATACTGATTTTATTTTTCTTTACTGGCGCATGACATCTTTAAAAAAACCCAAACAAATCCTTGATGTTCTTTGATAAACTGCTGGGTTGTCTTTTATTATGAAGTTTGCCTTGAAAAGAAAGGATGAAAAACACGTATTAATGAAAAGCAACAGAGACTATAGAGTATTTCTCGTCTTATGCCCAAGTATCTAGGCATGTAAATATGCCCCTGCATCCTCCTTGCTTCCATAGGACTAAAGATCAAAGTAAAGTTACTCGCCTCTGCTTCCAGGACTGCTTGCTTTTTAGTACTTAACATTCCAACATTGCTTGGAACTTTTTGTATATTTGGGCAGAAGAAGAAAAAAGTGAATTTCAATGATCTCTGGAATCCTGGTATCTGTCCTCCTGTATGAGTGCACTGGCTCTCTAGCCATCCTTTTTCTGTGTTTTGAGGATACAGGGCTCTGTTTCCCACAAGATGTTACCTTTTTACAAGTAGGAATGGCAAATCCACACCTCGATTCCAGGTAAGTGAAGGTCAGGGCACTGTGCTGGGCTGTGCCCTGGGAAGCCATCTCACCCTGGCAGTGCTAAGTGCAGTAGCAGGAGCCACAGGGAGCCAACACCAGTTCCTGATGTGTTCTCTGCTCCCTCGCTCTGCTCCCACAGCTAACCTGTGCACCCTATTCTGTCACTCCTCTCCCTCTCTGTGGACAGGTTCTGGATTCTGCTCTGAAAGCTCAGCATTATCCTATCTAGCATCTTTCTGTGAAGCAAACCCTAACTATGTTTTCAACTCTTAAAGCAGAGAAATGCAAGTTAAAGACATTTTACAGCCTCTTTGCAATGTCAAACGTGTTGCTGTGATTAAGCTAAGTATTTGTGCCAATGTATGGTATCTCATGAATCATTCAAATAGCTAATAATGGACAATCTGTATTCTGTAGATTGATCACAGATTTATTTTTTTTGCAGTTCTTAGGGATGAAATGTGAACTCTGCTGGTACAGACTGTGTCTCATCCTTGTCGATAATAAAGGAGCTAAAAAGACTTCAGACATCTCATTAATTTAAATTTCCAGGAATCAAAAATAAGGTGAAGCCTTTTCATTATGCATGAAGAAAACTTAGTAAGCATCCATTTCTCATCCAGTTGACTTGTCTTTTCTACTGAACTGATTTTCTGGTGGGTTGACCTTGGCTGCACACCAGGAACCCACCAAAGCTGCTATATTACTACCCCTCCTGAGCTGGACAGAGAGATCATTAGTAAGTTGTTGTACATATCCTAGGCAGCAAATTTAAAAAAAAAGAATCAAACAACTTCTGGACAGTATTTTGTATTTAGATGGTTGGTTAGAGAATTTATTCAAAACAGGAGAAGCTGTGCTGTGTGCAGTTACAGACCCCTTTTAGTTGCCCACCCCAGCTACAGAATTCCCTCCCAAGAGGTGAAGGCCCTGGGAGATGCTGCTTTGATTTCTGTACAAAATCCTTTTAACTGTAATTTCCACACAAAATGCACAATTACATCAGACTGAAACAGCAAGCAGGTATTCCATGTATAACTTCATATATCATGTAACTCTGCTCCTTCCCCAGCTGATACAGTTGAGTTCCTGTTAATCCCGAGTTTGTTGCTTCCTCCGTTTATGTCCACAGATCAGTTTGGCTTTGCACCTCCCTGGGAAGTCGTGCTGAGAGAAAGAGGGCAGAGAATCATGATTCACTTGGAGAGTGCCACAGAATGGAAACAATTGTTCTATACTCACAGAGGATACCTGATTTAGGTCATGCTTTTAAGTTCATAAGTCAGGAATCTCTAAAATTTGCTTCCGAATGTTACACATAGTTTACTTTGTTGATCAATTTGTATTTTGTGAAAGTACAGCCAAGACTGTATTGTCTGCAAATACCTACACAATCCTCTTAATTCTCAATGCCACTATGAATACAGAAGTTTCATATTCAATAGCATCATTTTAACTATACTCAAATCTATGTAATCTTATATTACTGAAAGTTTCAATGTCATTTTACTATGGAGAACTATATCTACAGACAGCTGAATTTTAATCACTAAAAATAGTAATTAAAAAAATATATATACATATTTCATTAGACTTGTCTTAATAATTATGATTTATACCAGAGAGGTATAAATCACAATTATGGGGTATCTCTCATTAAGCAGAGAAGTTAAATCATGGTGTACATGTTACTTGAATGGGCTCATTCTCATTTTTAAAGCAAGTCATGGCAGTATAATTCAGAAGATCCTACTGTGCTCTTTATAAAACCATTCTTAAGCATGTTCCTAATAGTTAGCTCCTAATTGTTCAGACCATTTTCACAAAGAAACTTCTAGATTATCATCTTCGTTTTCGCTGCAATATACTTCCTTACTAGGGATCAGGTATGTGTCTTCATGTTTCTGCTGCTGTTTCAGCTATCACTGATAGCATAATCCACTGACCTTCCTCATCCTTTTTCTCAGCCCTTTGGATCAGAGTGAAATATGACTGAAAATTATAAAAGCTAAAAAAACCTTGATTTTTCTTTTCTCTCCATGTTGCTATTGTGTAAGATAGTGTCTAAGATAATTTCCTTTCCTGCTCTGTGAACTTCCTTTGTGTCAATAGTGTCTCTGAGGATACACAAATATTAATATTCACCTGTTTCTTAGCAGAACAAGAAGGCTCAACTTTGTAATTCTTTGCTGATCTAAGTGCCCATTCTTAGTTTTATTTTATATCCTTTCATTATTGTAAATGCATTAGGGTAAATTTTTTGTTCTTCATCCTGCATTTTGGCATTTTAAATGTTGATCTAAAGGTACTGAGAGGGTAAACATCTGGATCTTGATGAACTGACTCTTCACAACAAGATTTTTAACAAAAAAATTCTGCAAACTCCTTTCTTACCCCTGGAAGAAATTGGTAGGTTTTATTTGTGCAGGAGAAGTGGCCAAGTGTCCTCAGCATGACAGTTAAGCACCCTTTAATCTTCTACTCTGGAGTGCATTCTTGAGGTCAAGAGAAGTTTGCTTTAGCTGTTGCTGCCTAAATTTCATCTTTAAGGTCACAGAAAAAGGAGATCTTTATTGGAGTGGCTGGGATCATGAGATTTATCCTGCCTCCACTGTGTACCTGAAAAATGACATGGGAAATTTCTTACCAAAGTTAATTTAGTCCAAGAACTTCATTTTCAGCAGACGGCCAAAATTATTCCACCCGTTAGTGAAATGATAACCATGAAGTAACGCTTCTCTACCCATTCTGCACAATGGCTCTTTTATCACCAATCTTCTGAAACACTTATGCTTTAAATTTATGATTATGTGTATAAGCTTACTTAATATATTGATGCATGGTTTACCTGTGAGTGCCACCCGTTTAGGAGAATCCTTGTGAGCTGCACTGGGAGACCCCAGCAACATTAACAGCTGAAGATTGTAGTGCAGAAAGGAAGCTCAGAGTGGAAGTGTGGAGAAATAATGACCATTTCCCCTCTTCACTCTTTTCCTCGATACATCTGTGACAATTAAGGGTCTGTTTAATTAACTTCTGTGTCAAACAGACTCTAAAACCCTTATTTCATAACACACTGAGGTAGCAAAGAGCCGTCTCTTGATTTATATTGTTTTTCAACACATATTCACTTCCAGGCTACATTAGAATGAATTTATTAGTGAAATTAGTGTTCTGAAATGTGAGTCCAGGAGGTACAACCTTCAAGTGAGTTGGCTTAGTATCAAGCAGAGTAATTTCTTTTAGCTGTATAAATAGTTAAGCTGTCAGCATCCAAACCAATGTATGCAGTTATCCACTTCAAGCCTGTGGGAACAGTGTGGGTGCATAAATCATATCTCTGAGAAAAAGTAGTTGTGTAACTGGATTTTTAATTTTTACTGGAAAATGTAAAAACCAGTAGGTGTTGAAGGTAATGCCCCTCATTTTGATAATTTGGATTTTTCTTGGGCCGTCAGAAAAGTTATTCTGTGTCACAATGTAGTATCAGAGCCTTCAGCTGCTCAAAGCTCTAAGAAAATGCTAAATACTTCATGGTGTTTTAAACCTTTTCTTAGTATTTTCTTTTCACATGCACACTTCATTGCCTGTTAATATAAAATATTTGAAAAGTAGCTTAAAAATACTGAAATGTTTTGCTGGAAATTATTGATTTGTTGATAATAGTTGCTAATATGTTGTTGGGTAATTTTACCTGGAGGTTAATGTCATTATTCCGATTTGCTTTACAAGACAACTTTGTAATGGTGAAAGCTAATTTTTGATCCTGGTTTGTCTTAAACTCTCTTGCCTGATATTTAGAAAATAACCCATTGAAATGTCTGAAGGTTTTCTACTTAGCTACATAAGTTTATTTCTTTCAAGTGACAGTGAATTAAAGAAAAAAAGTAATTCAATTTAATTTTTCAGGATATCTGTGTACTTTTTAAGGTCTTCTATAAATTCAGTTTGTTCTAGATGAAATTTTAAAAATTGAATAAAAAAGAACTTCTCTTGATAATTTTTACTTTCATCTGGCCCTATTTTAAGAAATTATATTAGCTTAAAAACTGTATATCTGCGCAAAATATTTTCTTTACAAGTAGTGATTTCCTAAAGATTTTTAATTTTAGAAGTTGTTGATATGCAACTTAGCAGTCTGTTATGTTTTTCTCAATTTGCTAGTGTTACAAGTTCAACTAACAATGAAGGTCACTTGTAATCAAAGCTAATGAAGGAGAAAATTAACTTCTCTTTTATTCAGAGTATGGCTCCTTTGCATATATGGTTTATAAGAAGATTACTGTGTGCATTCAATCATTTTCCATTCTGATTTATGGTATATTTTTACAAAAGAAATGGGGAAGAGGGAGAAAATGAGAAAATAAATAGTACAACTGCAGATACTTTCTGGGGGAATTAGACTTATTTGTAGCTAGTGGGAGAGTTTTTCTGATATTTTCTAGAAATATCAGTAAGATTTCTAATTCCCCTTTCCTTTAAAACTAGTCAATATTCCAACGTTTTTATCTGTTCTTCCAAAAGAGTTTTCTTCTTGTATATTTTTTAATTTGAAAGCTTGCCAGAATGTGTTCATGTATTTTGTAATGGCTGTACATTCTGCGATATGAGGGAGTTGAGAATCTGATCAACCTAGATACATGTTTCTGTGGATGTCCCAGCCTTTTTCCAGTTGTTAGTAATGAATCTGTGGAACATGTCTTTCTAATGAATAGCACAACTACATTTTTTCTACCTGTTTTTGGTTTTTAACTGGCCATCCACTGCATCAAACAGATTCATTGGTCAGCAGAAGGAAATAAAATTTTTAAATGTGCTACCTTTTCCAACATTTGCAGTGCTAAAGCCAAACAGAGCTGAAGAGGAATGTTTCCCTGGCTTAAAATGTCTTTTAAAAAATGTCTGCTTTGAAGTTTGAAGTGTTAGAACAAGTCCTTGTCACAGTGGATTAGCGAGCATGGAATATATCAAGTTGTCACCAGGGCATTAGGACTCGAGAATGGCTGTGACAGTCCATGCCAGAGATCTGTCCAGCACAGTATCTTATCTCAAACAGTGCCAGCAGCAGGCTTTGAGGGCAGAGTCGAAGACAGGGCAGGAATGCAGCTGTAGCCCCCCAGGGTATTCTCCCCAGCTCCCGTGGTTCATGCCTCAGGGACTTTTTGAGTATCACTGTCTTTGGCTGCCTTTGATAGGCACTGTAAATATGTCACAAAGTGCTGCCTGGCCATCTGCCCTACAGAGAAGCTTGCATGTGTATCAGGACACAGCTGGTTGGTGTGCCCTGCAAGGAAACATGCATATGTATGTGGGCTAGGAGACAGCAGGTCTCTGAGCCTAGTCAGTCACTGAGGGGTCTGCATGCCCTGGCACTGCTGTGTTTGTTGACATTGGTGTGAAGGTTCATGCTCATTGTTGAATTTTTCAAGACTTTTTAAGGAAAACTAAAAGTTGTTAAAAAAGTAAAATTGTATGCATAGATGCCACACGTTTGTTTTCAGGATTTGAATCCTGGACCTTACATACTTTATCAGATTCTGGTTACTTGAACTTCGAGTGCCTCCAGAATGGTTCACTGTCTTCAGTTCACAGTATTGGACCCAGCAGTGGGACAGAGCACTGTGGGACACTTGGCCCCGTAACTTCCTGCAAACTTAGTGAAAAGGAAAACCGTGTGGAAGCTGAGCCATAGCAGGGTGAGAGCCAGCTGGCTGACTGGAAATGCCTGTAGTGTATTGGTGAATTCACCTTAGCTATTGCATGTGCACTGCCTGCAAAGACAGCCCACGTGGGTAGACAAATTCACAGCTGGCTTACTCCTTCCCTAGCAGGGAGGCTGTGCAAGGGGGAGGATTTGCTTCAGTCTTTTCAATGTAAACAACAACTACAACAATATTTTATTGATATTTATTATTTTTATCTCTGAGATACTTGGGAGCTACTGATCTTGCTTTCCTTTTTTTTAACTGCATGTCTGAAGTCTGTTTTGTGCTCCCTGAATTGGTAGGAAACATATTTTTGAGTCTTCTAGGCAATGTGAATAGGAAGATTCTGTTCTGGTTTTCTTCTCTTTGTACCTTCTCTCTTAAACATAAAGGATATTACCATCTTTATATGCTGTTGCACACAGAAAGAAACTGGACCTTACGTACTTTACATGTCTGTGCAAAAAGAGTGCTCAAAATATGACATAAATGTTACATTCACTTTTCAGGAGGGGTGTAAACTGTTTTCAGTGGTATAAACACAAAGGTATCAAAAATCAGAACTTAAAAATGTGAGAACTAAAGCAGAAACAATTAGTCAAGTCTGCATGTAGGTACAGGTGATTCCATGTTGAAAGAGTCTCCCTCTCAGAAGTAATGATCAAGCCAGAAATATCTTTAAAAACCTGAGAGTCTTCTCTAAATGTAGCCATGCTGCACTCACTTAACTGAATTTGACATTTCTTTCTCTTCAGCGCTTACTTGAATCCTAACCCTTACATTGTACATTCATTTCTTGTTAATCAGGGTCTGGCAAATCACTGTTTTTTACCATTTCACATGCTTTTGATCGAAAGGTCTTGCCTGCTGTGACTTATCGCTCAACTAAATCATGCTCACGATGTCACACCTATACAGTACATTATTTTATTGATTTCCACCCCCCTAGCATTTTTGGTGCTTATCTCTGCAGTGTCTGAAGCATAGCAGCTTAAGAGATTGACAGGAAACCTTCAAGGCAGTGTTTCATACAGGGTCGTTCCAGCAGTAATTTTAAAAGAAAAAAGGTGGGTCTTCTGTCACAATAAAGAGCATTCAGGAGGAGGAATAGAAAGAAGAGGGAAGGAAACAGGAAAGCAGTTGTTGCTTACATGAGGGAACAAAAAGATCAGTTGATAGGAGAGCTAGCACATGCAGTAATTACTCATGGAGCTATGGGATTTTTCATACAGGCTGAAATTAATGAAGTCTAAGATGTGAAATGGGAAATACTAGGTTTGGGTGGTTGTTTGGTTTGGTTTGGTTTTTAATTAAAGGCATAATGATAGCTTCTTTCCTTCCTGACATTGCCCTGATTTGTGGGTTTATTTTCTCTCTTTCTACAACTATATGTCATTTATTTGTTTCTTTTCAACTGTCTGTAGATGACTGTCTAAAATAATGAGGTTAAATGTTGCATAACATGCAATGTATTTTATCACAAACACACACACAGATATATATATATATATATAATTCTGGATGTGAGCAATAAGTAAACAATTTGGCATTACAGAGCACTAGGCTTTGAGCAGTTGCATGACTAAAGCAGAATTGCAGGTTGCATACAAACAGGACGTCAGACAACAGAGATGTGACCACAAACCCAAGGATGTGGTTGGTGACACCTTCACAAAAGTGTTTTGTATTATGTATGCTGGATTTTTAAAATATGTGGCTTGTTAAAACTGTTTGCTAGATAAAAGGATCCTGGCCATTTCTGTCACAAAATGCCAAAAGCATTTTCAGCTAACCATGGGGGATGTATATTTTCTATCTTTTGTGAAGGTTTGGCTGTATTTGAAAAGGTGCTGAAACCCATTTAGGGCCACAGAGGTGCCATTGGGTTTTGAAAACAGTTAAGGAAAGAAAGCACCACCTCTATTTGAAGCCAAGTCCTTTAGTAAATTACCCTGCATTCATCTTTGCTTTTTTCCATGTGCCAGTTCCTTCTGCAGATCTCATCTTACCCTTCCCTCAGAAGGCTATGAATCGGTAAATCACAGTCCTTTACAAGGTCTCCTGTGCTCTCTGAGAGTTTGAGTCTACTGTGGGAGTAGTAAAAACAGCAGGTTTCCTCACTTGCAGGCCCCTGTTTGGAAAATGGCATTGTTATACAGTGGGCAGAACTATCAGTCTTCATCTGGAGCTCTCAATGTGAGTAACTTATAAAGCAGAAAAATTAGTTTTGTTATTGGAGCCTCAGACTGCTCAAGCAGTGAAAATTTATTATGTAAAATTTGGCAATATGCTGCTAATGTGATCTGCATTTAACAAATATCCTGATGTATGTAGTTCATGCCTACTTAGCTGAAGAACCTGAGTGGTGCTTTTGCACTTGTGCACACATACTTTTTGCATATTCCATCACATGTACCAAATTCGCTGCAATAATGGGACTAAAAAGTACAGAAAGAGTGTGGTCAGTTAAAATTGAAAAATTTCACACACTTCAGATTCATGAAACCACTGTATATAAGACAGAATCATGCAACAGCCCAGAATAGAAAGGACCTCAGAAGATCATCTGGGATTACCTAGCACCCTGTTCCATTGCATCTTGAACACCTCCAGTGATGGGGAGTCCTCTCACCACGTCCCTGGGGTGGTTTTTTTGGATAGCTGAATGACATCTTAGTATCAGGTTATGAATAGCCTGAAGAGGAAGTGTTCAAGAAGAAATGCTAAAAGTTGCCTTAAGGGGGAAGTAAGAGTGATTTTTCCTTGTTCATTTTATGTATATTTAAGCAGACCAGATGTGAGTTGTCTTGTTACCTTTTGAGTACAGGAAGAATATTTATAAATCATATGCTAGGCTTTACATCAGCAGAAAATGGGGTAACAAAAGCTGGTAAAATGCCATCACAGTAGACCAACAGAACAGGAGTCAAATGGCTGCAGGTAACTTCAAGGAGGTTATGAGCTTCAAGGCTGCACTATACACATTTACTTTTCAATGCAATAACTTAAAGTGAAAAGAGGAAACTAATTGTACATGGTCTTGATTTTAGCAGGATTCCACTGAGAAAACATCCTGCTGTAGACTTAAAATTAGGCTGGTTGGACTTGCTAGAATCTGTCTTTTCAGATTACATGGAGATGCTTCAAGACACAAGAAGTGTTGCTAAGGCAAAGTGCATTAAGAATTACATCCAATGCTTCAGGGCAGTGAACAGGCATTTTTTATCCTTAGAATTTGCTTACTTGTCTGCACTTTTCACACATTGCACTCAACTCCCAGGTGGAACTGGTGGTGGAGAAAATAGCCAGATTTATGTAAATTCTTGATCTTCAACTAAAGAGTTGATGTTTCTCAAACATGGAGATTAGTTTCTCATTAGTTTTCTCATGAGAAAGGAAAATCTGTGCTGAATCTGATATGAAAAGTCTATTATGAAAAGATATTTATATCTTCTATTAATGGTCTTAGTTTGGTCATAATAGCTACAAGTTTGTCAGCCAGATTTCAGAACAGTTCCTCTGGAGGTGAAGTCATGGACAGTTTTTTCTAGAAACCACATTTCAGATTATGTCAGTTAGTGAAGAAAAACCTGTACCAGGGCTTAGGAACCTCCTTGATGACCCTGTAATGTTGAAGCTCACCCAAAAGGAGAAAGCTTAAAAAGGTTTATTATCTCTCAGCAGATTTCTGGAGTCTCAAGGAGGTGAAGGGCATCTCTAGACAGAGAACTTCTGTTTCTGGAATATATCTCTTCTTATGCCTGAAGGGCTCAATTGTGACATTTGAGATCTAATTTTGCACTGAAACTCAGCTGCTTCTTGTGTTGGATTGGGATTCTTTTAAGAAGATGAATTGCCTTAGGCTGTCTTCCTTAAAATATGACTCTTCCAGATGCCAATTTTTCTTAAAGGAAAAAATGCCTGGTACTGGCTATGTTTAGCAAATGTCTCTCCCAAGAATTTCTGCAAAACCACTCACTGCAGATCTGACCAGTTTCAGCCCCAGGCTTGTGGGAGATTTGCTTAGCACTTGCCTGGTGATCTGAGCTATTTATTAGCTCAGCATAGCTGTTTATTGTGAGAGTATAAACCCCACAGTGTTAATGAATGCAAATGAAAATTCAGATGTATTTAGTGAAATATCCACAGTCAAAAGGTGTGGATAGCATGGCTCTCTTGACAATGGGGTATCTCTGTATGGTTTTGTATTAGGTAAGAACAGTAGTAGTGGTGAAACAGAATCCCAAGTGCTTCTTGGTATTGAGTGGCTATTTCTACCCCAAGTCAGCTGCAAACACCAGCCATCCACCCACTGCTTACATTGTTCGTACATTGCTCAGACAAGCATATTTTTCTTCCCATGCTCTAGAGGTGCAGATTGTGCCAAACAAGTGGAGATTCTGGTAAAATTTTGGATTCTGTGAACTCTTTTTGGGCTGACTTCAGGAGAGATTCCCACTAATGTTGTTTGTGGTTGTTCTCGTGAGGAGCAGAGGGTACATTCACTTTCCTAGTATGATTCATCAAGTCTCTGTGTTTCTTTAAACAGTTCTAACAAAAATTGTCTCTCTGCTTATGTTGCAGAGGGATTATGTATGAATAAGCCTTGCAGCCACTATCAGCCTTGAGACAAATAGGTTGTGTCCAATGCATGGATCAGCAAGCTTTGAAAAAAATAAATGCCTAACATGAAACATCCTGCAATTCTCCTTCCCTTGAGCATTTCAGCTACTTTGGCTTCTCTTAAGAATATCTTGAGTCTCCATCCTTTGAGAATAAATTGTTGCATTGAAAACGGTATTTATGTGATTTGAATGTTTCCTGGTTTTCAGGTCCTGCTTGTAGACTAAGTGGCGTAGAGCTGTGGTCTGTAGCAGTCAGTGATAGCTCACAAGCAGAACCATCAGCTTCTGCAAGAAAAGCAGTAACACCGTTAGAAAATATGTAAATTTTTGCAAGTGGCATCTTCCTCCTGTGATGGTGATACATACTGAGAGTAGACTGTCATCAAGAAGATATTCTTTATGGTTTCAGAATCAAACGAGAGTTTTCTTTTCTGTCCTCTATTGAAAAACCACTGAAGTTCCCCAGGCTCCTTTAGGTGATTTCTTAGGGACTTTTACATTCATAACATGAAAAGGTAAAAATACATTTCTCCGTCTGTAGAAGTCTCACGTCCATTCCGTGGATAAAAAGGCCTCTGCTGGGACCTTTTAACATTTAGTCAGAAAGAACAGCAGGAAAACCTCTTCCTAACAGAGCAAAGCCTTAGGGGTTTTCTTTGCTGCCTTGCTTTGGTTGGCAAGAAGCTTTTTGTAGTAGTGTATACCCTGAGTTCTCTGTTCTTGCACAAGCCATTGGGGGCCCTCTCAAATACTTTCTTAAGAACCATCCCAGCACAGATTATAAAAAAACTGTTTAAGCTTGTCACTTTAGACAAACATATGAGTGTTGACCATGAAGGTCTCCCATATCCAACTTCTTCGCATTTCTACAGAATACCTACCATGGAGGAAACTCAGTGCTCTGCTATATAAATATTCAACCATGGACAGATTTGGCTCTGTTTATTTTAGAGCATCCCTTGGGAGCCCATCTCAGAGAAGCCCATCAAGGAGTTCTGGATGGTTTCAAATTGCCTCAGATGTCATCATTGTTAGAGGCTTCTTCTGGCAAGCCTGAGTTATAGCCTCTATCAATTGCAAGTAAAAGGGGATTTTTCATCTTCTCAACCAATTTTGCTAACAAGTGTGGCTTGACAGCTCCATTCAGGATGCTGATGGCTTTTATTCAAGTCTTCAGAATACAGTGCCCAAGGGAACACTCAGTGAGCTACAGCAATTACAACTTTTAGCTGTGCTTTCTTCACTGCTTATTTTCAAGCAGAGGAATTATCTGACTTAAGTTTAACCCTGTCATCAGCTGACATATTTGTTTCCCAGGTCTCAGGTCACTGAGTGTGCTGTTGGCACACTGGCAGACACATCAGATTTCCTGGTATACATGAGTCAGGTTATATCTGTTTGACTTAAACCAAGTTGTGTATGAGCGCTAGAGTTTAGTGCAGGCTCTGGCAGACCTACAGCTATGTTCACAGAGTGCTCCATTTAGGCTAGTTTACCCTGCCTCTCAGACAGGCTGTTAGGCTTAGGTGCCATAAGAATTGCCATTAAATGCCAATGCCATGCCCAGGACCCAGTTTAGCTAATTAAGAATTAGTTTGTATGTCTCCACTAAGCTCCATTATGAAGGCTAGAAATTAACCTGACTCCTATATAGGTTTTGTGAGATAGAATTGCTTATTTGGTATTTCTTATTAAAATGATTATAGGAATGTTTTTTTCCTGAATTCTTGATGTGGGCATGCATCTGCAAGCCAATGGATACTTCTTAACTGAAAGTTTTCTCTCATCATGAATTGTCACATGAGTTGCTAAATAATATGTTTTGTTCATATTTTTCCTTTCGCTCAAGAGTATTGGATACCTTTGACTTTTCTGTTCCTTCCTGGCAGTGAATGGATTTAGTAATGGCACTTGCATGAGAAGGAAGTTGTTCAGATTTGTTAGTAACTGCTGCTTTCTGAGGCCAGTGGGTTATGGGTTAAGTTTAACTTAACTTTATCACTGCCTCTACCTGGCTGGAGATTTCAATTGCAGATACATAGCAGGGTCAATGATTGTGAAGTATTTACCTATTGTGGAGGTCTGCATTCAGCTTTTAAGCACAAGTTTGTAGCTGTAACACATGGGAGGTAATACATTTGTTGGATCTGAGAAGAAATAATATTCTCTTCACAAGGAGGCAGTTTTATCTGGAGATGAATATTCTGTACTTCCAGATGACCCCTGAGAAACATTGTCACTATCCAAATTAATAGTAGATACTTTCCCACCGAATGCAAGTGTTTTGCAGGTGAAAACCATTACTTTCTCTCTTAGCAGTTCTATAAATGACATTGCTCTGGGGTTTTCACACTGTATTAAATCTCTCAAACCAGCCTTTTGATGTCAGCTAAATAGTAACCATTTTCCAACTATAACCCAATTCTGAATTGCTTTCCTTGCTACCTTCACAGAAATCTCTGACATTGGGAGTTTTCCTAGAAGTCTGGTTTTAATTTTCTTCCCTTTTTCTTTTGCTATTTGACGTTTACCAAGGTTACTTGGTCTGGTCATAAGTTTAGGAATACTACATTCAATCTGCAAATAAACCAACTTCAACATATCTTGACCTTGATAACATACACTCGTAACATGACTCATGTATACCAGGAAATCTGGTGTGTGTGCCAAGAGATCAGCAAGAGAGCAAATGGTTTAAAATTTGTGAAGGTGTGCTCCATACCTTGGAGCACACAGGGAAAGTCACACAGGGCAATCCAGTTCTTTGTGGAAGAACGCTCAGTTACCCTGAATGAGCCTGCTCTAGAGTCAGGAGCTCTGAAATCATTTCAGCAGTGCTAGGCTCAGCTTGTGTGACACCATCAGGAATGGATCTGATAATCAGCCTAATGACACAGCACTCTTTGGTCTCACCAGACACCAATTTGTGCAGAAGTCCCTGTCATTTGTGTAGTTAGCAGCCCACACAGACACTCCCAAAGTAGTGCTCATCAAGCTGTTGGGATATACCCACAGAGAGCTTTCAAGATAGTCCTTTGGTACCTGCACAGCAAAGCAGTGCACGATGGGTGGTCTCTTACATATGTGATGTCCCACATTAAGTTCACCAAAGTCACTCCTTTGGCTTTCCATGCAGTGTTTGCAGGGAAGCAGCAGACACAGTCTACTTGCAAATAACTCGTAAAGCAAGTAGGGGACCGGTGTAAAAAGCACAGGGTTGCAATACTTTAGAGACTGTACTGAAATTCATAGGATTTGTTGCATATCTCTTTGATCTTTAATTTCCTTTTCACTGTGTAATCTCCCAGTAGTGTGCTCAAAATGAGTGGTGATATTGGCATGAAAAATCAGAATGAAGAACAAAGGATATTGTGTCCTACCAAAAGGCACATGTAACTTATTTTAGGCAGCCTGAGTGTGGTTCTCATTTGCATTGCGACCTCTTTCTGTAATTCTAGTGATGTGAAGAAACATTAGAAGATATATTTACATGTAGTTTAGACCCAGAGAAATATAAAGGGGTGAAGGCAGCTGTCATGAATATGATTAAGACTTTCAGTGGAGAAATGTTTTAGGCTCTAATGAGCAGAAGGCTTCGTAGTCCAATGTAGAGCACTGATACCAACTTACTAAATTCTCCCACCCTAAAGAGGAGTTGGGAGCTCAAGCTGTCTGCTCCAGAGGGGTGACAGCAGCAGTGTTAAGGAAAATCTTTCTTGTTTTCAAGCCTTCTACTTGCATGTTTCCTGCAAGGACTTCAGAAGCAGGTAAGGCAGCTGCCAGGGCTGGAAGAAGGCCACTGCTGCAGACCAGTGTGCCAGACTGCTTGGGCAAAAGCTGTGGGAGGTGATGGCAGGAAGGATGGAGAAGGAGCAGCAGTATGGAGGGGATAAGTAGGAGAACCCAACAAGAAGAGGCTTGAAGACTCTGGTTAAAAGGAATTAATGGTAATTTTCTAGCATATTGCTGTTGCTCAATATTGAGTTTGTTGCTTTAATATTGAAAGGTGGATAAATATGATTCAGCAGTCCCAGGAAAAGTAGTTTGATATAGCCCATTGAGATTTAGATTGAGATGACTTTTTAGCATCCTAACAGTTTCAGGAGCTCCTTAAAATTGATGGAAACATCACTCTAGTAAATCATTATACTTTTTCACCCTACCAGAGCACTGGGAAATGAACTCAGTGTGACTCAGGAGCAAGTGTATTTCTCCATACCCAGAGCTGGCAGCCAAATGGGTCATGTGTAAGCTGGCACTGACTGTGCAGGTTCCTGTTTCTATTCCTGGCCACCAGCTGGGGAAGAAGCAGACTTTTCTCTCTTCTGAGGACAGCACACTGAATATTGGCAAACATTACTGTGCAATTCAGGAGCAAAATATTATGCCCTTTCAAAGCTCAAATCTTTTCTTCCATTCTGAAAAAACTGGCCTTGTGTGCTGTCTCATGACAAGATGCTCACCTTATCCCCAGCAATCATTGCAATGGGATTGTTGCATGGTTTCTGTCAATAATCAACTTCCCAGTCAAAGTAAATGAAGAAAAGGGCCTGTGCACATATTGTAAGACTTATGCACCTGATGATGCAGAATTTGCAATTATTTTCCAACCAGTTTATAGCTGTACCACTAAGTGAGCTAAGAGATGAAAAATTTATGGGGGACTGAGAAGAAGTGGGATTAGTTAGTGTTGCCTTGAAGCCTGAGACCTAGTGAGAACTTTGCTATTATCCTGCTGTTGGCATTTCTTGGGACTTACTAGCTTGAGTGCTGGGAATGCCACTAATGAGGGAGTCTGTGCACTGCCTGGAGGGTTCATATTTCATTTCATTTTCTGACTAACACCAGTTAGCTCTGAGGAGCTTGAAGTTCTACATCTTTTGATTTGTGATGGAACAGGAGATGTAGATTTTTATTTTCTTTATTCATTCTCTCTGTAGAAGGGCAGAAGCCCTCCTAGTCAGCCACCTGTTGGTTCAGGCCCAGATTTTTGGGATTGTATACCCAGGCCTCCTTTTCACTTTATACTGCACTAGTAAATTCAGTAGCTGCATCTGCTGGTTTTTTGGACCTTCAGTCTTTTAATTACTAAACTTTCCAGAACTGCCAGTCAGAAATCCACAAGGGAAGGCCTGAAAAGCAGCGGAAATAATAATAATAATAATAACAACAATAATAATGATAATAATAATAATAATAATAGTAATGTAGCATTTTATTGCTCTTACCTATTCATTTTGTCATCTTGTGACTGAATCCCAGAGTGCACGTGCACATGCTCATTTTTGACCATGTTTCCCTGACCAACAGCACTGGGAAGGTTTTTAAGGGTATTTCAGATTCTCACAGGGACACATCCACAATTGTGGTAGCAGCAGAATAGCATGTGTCTTGAGAACCTGCATGAAACTGGGAGAATCAACAATGCTATAGATTTCCCTCAAAGTCTGAGCTTAATGAAACTGATATGATTCTTTGCACAAAGATTTCGTTGTGTTTATTGCTGCACTGGGACGTTTTGCAGCCAAAAGCATGTGCTTCTCTTTGGTAGTGTCACAATACCCACAGATACATCGATACTTCCCTCTCCTGTATAAACTAGCTAGTGGACAATTGTTTCCTTTTTATCTAAAAATCTGCAGTTTCCAAAGTTACACCTTACAGACCCCCACGTACTGTAAGCAAGAGCATTCCCATAGGATGCTCTCTTGCTGTACTGTACCCTGCATGTCTCCTTTTTTCACCAGACATAACAATTTAACACCTTCTCATTGCTGAGACAATGTGGATTTGCGCCTATGACAACAGAGTGGGAGTCAAGCCTTCCAGATTATAGCAGCCCAGAGAAATTCAAACAGCCATGTAGCTGCTCTGTCTGGGGTCAGAGCCCAGCAAATGGAAGATGGTTCAGTCTGTAAACTGTAACCATGTTCAGCTGAGCTGAGCCCTTCAGCCAGGAGCATAAGTCCCAAGTTTGTCCTGCCAGTCCAGCAGTCTCATCAAGATCCCTGCTGTGTCTTTGGGGTTTGATTGTCCCCACCTGCTAAAGGGAGACTTTCTTCCTTCTTTGTAAAGGGATAGAAATGTTCACTCTCATTTTAGATGCAAAATGAGAAAGACACATATGCATGCATGCATACACATATGTGCAATACACGTACATGCATATACATACACATAAAGTCTCTAGTGCTCCAGGATTTGTTTTGTTCAAGGATTGAAAGCCATAACTCCAGGTCTGGTGATTTTTTTTGGTATTTCTGAAGTAACCATAAATCCTGCCTGATTTTGAACTCTTATTTCTCAGGCCCTAAATCACCATCCATTTATCTTCAGATTTCGTGCATTGTGTGATGAGGACTGTACTGAATTTCTAAACAGCTTCCATAAATTATTTAGAACTGAAAATGCCATGTTAAAAAAAAGTAAGAGCAAATAAACTGAGCATCTTTGCTGATGATGGAGCCCTGAGAATAAAAGCAGAGGGGCTTGTGCTCCCTCTTTTGACCATGGCCTGGTCAGAACATCCTGAAGCTCAGGACAGCAAGGTCTTTGGCATGACATAATGTGGAGGAGAGGGTACACATGTCAAGAGACTTTTCATCCTTCAGGAATAAAGCTGATTTTGCAGCCGCAGTCTGCAGTTAGGGAGAGAAAAGAAGGCAGCTATCTTGCAAACAGTTTGCAAGCATTTGGTTTGCTCTGCCTAAGGAGTAGTCACTGTGTACAGATGTTTAGTTCAGCAAATCCAGATAGACACATATTAATGGAATTTTACCAGTTGCAATGGGAGTCTGCAAAACACAAGCTCAAATTAGCTGAAATGTCTGATTCTTTTATCTTTTATCTGCTCTCCTTCCCATCTTGCTTTTTGAACTGTGTTTTATTGAATCTCAGAGTTCTTTAAAGCTGTGGCTTTTGGTGGAGGAAAGGCTCACACATTCACACTTCAAATATTTAAAGACCTCTTAAAACTCAAAAAAGTAAGTTGAACTCTGGAGTGGAGGGGTGCTAGGACTGCCAGGTGCTGTGTTATCTCAGCTGCTTGATCCAGGAATGCTCCCTCCACACTGGCAGAGATGGTAAAGGTCCTTGAGAACCACACTGGGGCTTTATGGTGAACACTGGCACAAGTTGCCCAGAGAGGTTGTGGAACCTCCATCCATGGAGATATTCAAGAAATGGTCCTAGGAAACTGTCTCTGGCTGACCCTGCTTGAGCAGGTGTTGGACAAGATGATTTCTAGAGCTCCCATCCTACCTCAGCCCTTCTGTCAGTCTTTGAGGAAAGTGGCCTTTCATACCTTGGAATTAGTGACCTAATTCAAGTCCTCCTGGCTTGAAATGGCACTCAACAGACTTGTCACTGAAGTGAGGACAGTATGTGGGCCCAGAAGTGCTGACACACAACAGCAGGTCAGTGTGTAGCAGTGTCCAGCAACATTGCTCATGCACCTGGTTGCAGCCAAGGTGTGTCTGGTAATGGTGCTGCTCACGATCCTGCATCATGCTGCCATCTCCTGGGATAGCCACTCCATGACTCCTCCTGCCTCAAGCTACCTGGAACCTCCTGGTCACTCTCCTGTCCTTTCTCATCCTCACTAAACCACAGTAAGTGAGATCAGCAGTGTCACAGAGGATGCTGCCAGGCCATGGGAGGTGTTTCAGGGTTTGCTGTTTTGGAAGGTGAATGGCAGGAAAAGTGCTTGTGAGTTGGGTAAAATACGAATTTTAGAAATCTCCGCATCATGTTCCATGACTCGTTCCCCAGGACAATGCCTGTATGGCTTTGGCACCCTGGAAGGGATTGCTCCTGTTGGGTCCCTGCTCTGGAGCAGCCTCACAAAGCTGTGCAGGAGCGAGCTCTGCCTCCTGGCGCTCCAGAGGAAGAGTGCAGCAGTGCAGTTGTCTGAACCAGGTAAGCTTTTCCCATCCTAGGCTAGCACCAAGTGGTGCTGCATGTTTGATATTCATACCACAAGGGATGAAACAGCCCCATGCCCAGCTAAACTCCTGTGTGCACCCTAAATTCCTCAAGGCTGCACAGTACATGTAGATGTATCTCCTATCCATAAATTCTGATTTATATGCACCATTGGTGTCTCTGCTGTATTTGGAAACTTTATATAACGAGGAAATCCTTGAACTGTGGTCATTAAACTTCTTTAAAAATATGTCTAAATGTAAATAACATACATTTATAAACAAATGAATCTGCTGCTTTGGGAGTTTGAAAATGGCATTTAGTTTCTTGAGATGTTGATGAAATGACCATAAATGCTGAACTTCAGCAGAATTCCTTCACTTGTGCTACCAGTTTTGGAAGAAATTTCACAGGCTTTTGATAATTATTACCTACACTTTCCTCACTGTGCTACCCTGGAATTCTGCAAGTTTTCTCTTACAGAATAGACGTGACCTACTTTAGTGTTATACTGCATATAGAATGACTGCTTGTGTTTTCTCACCAGATTTTTTTGCAGCTAGAAGTGAGTTGCTGGTAAATTTAAAAAAACTCCTCTGTGTGGAGAGAAATTAAATCTGGACCTATGCCAGATATTTGTGGCCTGTTGTAGTCAAGTTAATGTAATTTGCTTGAATGTTTTTTGCAAAAACTTTTCCCTGAAAGTTCCAAAATGCACCAAGTTCAGTCCAGGGAGTTTTCCTGTTTCCCAGTTTATCATGGAAAGTCCTAGTGCCAGGTACTGCTGTGGCTTAAGGAATATCCCAGCCCTAGAAGAATCTGGTTCTGAACTAAGGTCTCTGGAACACCAGGAAGGAGTTTAATGATAAAATGTGTGAGAAGCAACTTCTTCAATGTCCAAGGAGATACTAAACTAATCTTGGGGTGAATCAGTTTCCAGGGCTGGAAGACTTCAGTGGCACAAATAAACAGTTGAGGGGATGAAAGGATTAGAAAATCTTTCTGAACACAAGGTGGCACTGTAGGAATTAATTTTACAATATTTAATTCATTTTCTGAGTTAATGCGGTTTTTCTGTGGTACTCTTAATAGGCACAAAGGGAGTATTCTTGCTTTCACATTTTTGTTTCCAGGAATTTGTAAGGCCATATTTACTGTAAAATTAATAGGAATCAGCCACAGCAGTGTGGCTTAGCTGATCACAGGCTCTGCAATTTTTGCTCTGAAAAGACTGAACAAATACAATGCAAATACTGACCCCTTCCCCACCCTGTTTACAAAAATGTGAAAATGTAGAGAGTGAGGAGCATCTGTGGTGTTGACTGATTTACTGACGCTAAGATGGGCTTGATCTCTATCGTCCATCTCCTGTTCCTCTCTTGGTTGCTCTGCCCTATGCACAGTGTATGATTATTAGGCCAGTGGCATTACTTTTATTCTACTTTGCATGCTGCCTCATGGGGCTATCCAGTATGTGATCAGATTTCTCACATCTATTAAAACATACAGCAGCTTCAAGTTAAAAGCCATGCTTTCAGCTATTGCCAGTCTCAAGTTCATTTCAAGGACTCTTTAACTCAGTATCTTCAAGTTGTGATAGCCACTTAAAAAATCTGTAAGTTGAAGTCAAACTTACTTTATTGCTGAGCTTGGGTCTGATGATTTCACATCTCATAGGTTAGAAATGTAGTGGAACAAAATGTTCTAGTGAATTTACAGAAGATTTTCTGAAGTGTTTCTCATTCTTTCATTGTTCTTTCATTTTCATAAGCATGAAAACGTTTATAAAAACACATCTGGTCACTGTTTGCCTTGTTGGATATCATAAAATATACCATGCACATACAGCATTTGGGATGAGGAGGTGTCCAGTATTTTTTTTTCAATGTTTTCACAAATGCTGCTCTGATCAATAGAATTTGAAATTTGGTCATCAGCCACAGGCACTCAAAAGCCATGAGCTACCCTTCACAGTCAAGGCATTATCTCACAAAACAGTATGTTTATTTCTTCTTATGGTCCCGAATGCAAATGTTGTCACTGTCTTTTTTGAGCCTGGTTTCTAAAGGCACAAAGTTATGCTTAGGTAATTGGTTCAGGCCTTCTTTTCACAGTGTTATGATCTATAAGCATTTTTATTGAAAAATCTTAAAATGCTCATGTGATCAATTATCCAAGAGCTGGAACTTCAGCAGAAAAAAATATGTGATAAAATAATAATTGCTGGAAACATGTTCAGAATTTTTTCATGCAGCTGCCATAGTGCTAAAGTGTGGAGGTGTGAGTTTCTCTGTATTTTTTAACAAGATTGTTTAGCCTTCATACAATTAGAAGGTCCTTTAATTCTCTGCAGTTTTTTAGTCCCAGAGCTTCCTGCACTGCCTGCCGATCATGGTATCACACAATGCTGATATCAGAATGGCTAAAAGCAATGCCCCTTGTCATGTGTTGCCAATGCCTGCCAGGGAGTAACACCTTCCAGTTACTACTGGGAAAGATCAGAGTCCAGCTACTAACCTAAACGAAAAATTTTGTCTTACTTTTAGTTTGTGGTTCCAAAATATGTCAATGAGTCCATGTCAGATAATTGTATCAGTCAAGTTTTATATGATTTTCAAATAGAAGCTTGCATATAAATGATGTCCGGTACCCCCCAAGGAAGTTTGAAGGCTTACCACTGATCCAGAAGGCTTGGAATCATCTGATCATCACTGCTCTTTCTTTAAAACATCCCTAGTTTGTACAATGCTTCATAATCTGGAAAGAGAAGAATTATATAAGGAGCTGCTGAAACCTCCAACTTAGTCCTAGTGCACTGTCAACCAAGTGTCTCTCAGAGCCACCATGTAGGCAATCTCCAAGATGCTCAAAACCATTTCTCAGCTATGGTATTCCCAAAGTCAAAACTTGTAGGTGTCTCCATGTCTTTCCATCTCCATCTATAAATCCACCAGCATGCTGAGAATGTCTCACAGTTGGAAAGAAGTGGAGAGACCTGTGTCAAGAAATAATTTTGGGTCCCAGGAAGCTGTAAAGTGGAGAAACTGAGAGTTTTCTCTTGGCCTGAGATGGGCTTGGGAGCTCCAAATGTAGGTAGCCTTTGGAGCAAGGGCTTAAGTGTGATACTCTGTATCACTGGAGAGTCTTCTGATCCATGAAGAAACACACATCCTGTATCATCAATTGAGTTTTGCTTCTTGTATAGGATCACACAAAAATCTGGCTGGAGATAGACCACTGAACAAATCCTGGTTTGGGGTTTAGCTCACGTTGGATCTCTGAGCAGCTCCTTTGCTCTAAGGTGGCACCGGTCCTGACGATGCCTTGTGCTCAGCTCAAGGTCCTGTGACAGTGAAGCAGCAGTTTTGAAGGTGGTAGTGGCACCAAATTGGTCTGTAAGCACCTTCTGTGTTCCTTTTAGTTTTATGATCTGGGCCTCGGTTCCTAGGAAATGATTTGTCCTGCAGATGTCAGCTCAGTGACACATGCTGGGAAGGTTTGGTTTAGCTCTACTTTATAAAGAGGATGTGGCTTTGGCAGTGATTCATAACTGAATACTTGCAAGCCTATATTCTCAAACTACTTTGAAATGTGACAGCAGCAGAACTAAAAATAAATATGAAGCTTTTTTTTAAAGTTTTATTTTACTATTTCTAAATATGTGAAAATGAAGCCTGGAGGAACTTGTGTGTATTTATTAAAACACCTAACTATGAAATTCCTAATGAAATTAATCGTCTTGTCTCCAGGCAGGGAGGACTATATAACCAGGTGATCTTGAAGGTCCCTTTCAACTGAAACCGTTCTATGATTCTATAGTATCAATAACTGAAGGTGTCTTTGACAGTATCACGTTGAGTATAGAACAAAAATGCATATTCACAAGTTGTTTTTCTTATTTACCTAACAAATTAGGGAGGTATTCCAATTATTTACACTTTATGCTGTTAATAACTGTCCAATTTTACTGTTGGTCATAGTAACCACCCATTTAAATTAATATGTTGTATATACTAATTGCAGCAATGATTAGTTTAAGACAGTTTTGGAGATACTAGGTTTATTCTTTGATACCACCTAAAGCACATGCAAATTTCATGTGGCATTCATTTCAATCCGCAGCCTCTGCTCTACAAGAAGACATCTGGTTGTTAAATAATAAAGCTCAAAAAGTAATAACTTAGGGTTAATTTTCAGAATTTTTTAAAATTATAAATAAAATGTCAGCAATCAGAACTTCTCAAAAAAATGAGAGTTCCAGAGTGGAAAAAACAGAAAAGATTGTCAGTACAAAGAGCTGAATTCCCTTTTTTCCCTGGTTTGGGCTAGTAGGTGTGATAGGGGTTGGGCAACAAGAGAAGCATCTTATTGTGGCTTAAAGAATTAGTGCCAATCAGCCGAGCTGCACTAACTACCACATGCACAACTGCTTAATAAAGCAGTTGGACAGAAGTCCAAGCTGATGCATTTTGTCACCCTTTTGGAGTGGGTGGTGAACACCCAGAAGTGCTGTGGCTGTGTGGTGGGGAGGCACGGCACCTCCATGGGCACAGCTGGTGAGCAGTCATAATGAATATCCCTCACACTTAGGTGGTACCCAGGCCTTGGACCTGTGTTTGCACTGAAGGGGCTCTTGCCTGGAGCATTCCTAGTTATCAGCAACAGAAAAAGGTAATGAAAATGAGAAGTTTGCTGATGATAATTCAGTGGATCTCAGTTTTGGTTTTTTTATACAAGTAAAGAACAGTAGTATAAATGGCATGGATACATTTCACAAGAACAAAGGCTTTTAAAAATAAATATTTACAGTTACTTCTTGAAAGCTTGTATTACGTAGCTGAGGGAGAAGGATCAGCCTGATTTTTTTTTTGGTAGACAGAATAAAGTCTACTGATGCCTCTGCTGACATACACAAGTAGATACTGTCAGCTCTTATCTGAAATGCTCAGTGGTATAAAGATTTCTTTGTGTTAGTCTACAATGTGAAAGGAAAATGATCAAATGCAAGCCCAAGTCTCATTCCTTAATGATAGATTTCCTCTGCTTTGTTCATAGCAAATTAAAAAGACATTTGAAAGCACGAAGGTTTGAGATTTGATTTGGAAGAAGTAGAACTCTAGCTTATAAATAATAATTTGATCCATAGTAGTTATCTGCTCATGGTACATTGCTTCAAAAAATGAAAACTGAAGCATAGGTTAGAAAAAGCTCCATGTTGCAATAAAGAAGCCAGTCACTTTTTGATGAGACAAAATTTCTCTTTGAGCCAGGAACCTCTGCAGATGTCCTAAATGACCTTGGGGAGACATCCCTCTGTAACCTGTTGCACTGCCACTATACAGCACCTGGGCTCCTTTCTGGGGGCTGGTGCTGGCTCAAATGTCAGCCACTGTGGAGTGCTCCTGACCAAAGGACTTGGAGTTGGACCCATAGGGGGGTGCCAACTTCCCCCAAGTCCTCCCTTGGGCCTGAATATGTGTTTCTATACTGTGTTTAAGTAAAGCAGGTGATGTTTTTCAGGATCTTGACATCAATATTTAAATTGAAGTATAGCAGTTCCATCCCTGTGCTTCAAGGAGACTGTTTCCTGTTCTCTTTGTTTTGGGCAGTTCTGCTCTGGCCTCTCTGCCCAAGTTTTCTGTATCATAAAAGGATGAAGCAAGATTTGCTTCTCATTTGGGCTCACTGCAGCTTAAAAAAAACCAAACCAAAGGGAAATCAGGGAAAAAATGGTGAAATTTAGAGATTTCTTAAAACAATGGGAAGCTTTGTCCAGAAAGACTGAGAAGTTCACATTCGAGGTAACATGGTCATGGTTGACTCCAAACTTTTTCCTTAGAAAGTAGCTATTGTAGTGACTATAGAAGTCAAAACACCCATCTTGTATCACATAGCTACATCATTTCAAGAAGCTTTATCATCTGAAGACACTGTTATTCATATTTTTTTTAGCTTTAGGTAGTCCTGCAAGGAGCAGGGAGTTGGAATCAGTGATCCTTATGGGTCACTTCCAAATTGAGATACTCCATGATTCTATATTTAACAGGAAACTTAACAAACCTGCAGCTGGAAAGGAAACTCTAAACAAAGAGAGGAAGGTAATTTCTCTTTCACAAAGCTCTTGGGCTGCAAGGCAGAAGGATACAACCGGAGATTTCACTGTATATTCCCCTTCTCCTTTACTCCTTCTCCAAGCTCCTGCGCACAGTGTGCCCAAACACACATACAGGTGGGGACACTCATAGGCACTATACATTCTGAACAGTTTCATTAGGGTTCTTGTTTCTGTTTTTCACGAGTGTAACACAGCCACAGACACCCCAGACAAGCTCCTCTGCCTGACAGCAATGTCAGTGTTTTAATTGTACAAATATGTGTACAATGTGTAAAGTTTTGCAAAGCAGCTTCCTAAACTCATGGCACATTCATATCCTAAATTTGAAATGAAAAGCATTGAAATGATATCTAAAATGAAAATGAATGAGATTCCTACTTTGAAAAGTTAATTTATTGAAAAATTTCCTGAAGTGATTTTATTTCAGTTGCGATCAAAAAACCCCAATCATTTCTCAATAATAGCACTGCATTTGTGATTTCTCATTAGCACTGCGCCTGTGGTGAGTGGTACAAAGTGATGTTGTTTCTCTCTTCTAATGTGAGACAGAAGGTCTTAATGCTTTGTATTTCTCAATAAAGAAAATACTATGGGTTGGTTTTCCTTTTGAAAGAATTTGTATTCACTAGAATGACACAAAGGATCACAACCTGTTAAAGTATTCCCACCATTTATTGAACTCTTATTAGTGAAAGTCTCTGGGCATTTACAATCTTACTTTACCGTAAGAAAAGAGATGGAACGATCAAGATATTTCTAAAAAGTCTCACAGGAGATTATCTTCCAGGAAGCTAGCATAGGGCTATTTTGTGAGCAATTTGCCATGTGCAGGTATTGGCAGAACTTGCAGCTCCGAAAACCTGATTCACAGTAGTGGAAGCTCTTTTGATTATTTTCACTGGCACTATTGGCTTCCATCAGGGTTTGTGTAACTTTCACCCCTTGCAAACCGAAGAGAAAGCAATTAGGAATTTACAAAGGAGAGAGTCTAGACACTCTAAACTTTTTGCAACATCAGCATCATCTGGGCACTGTGCATGCATTGGGACACAGGAGATAGAGGAGAAGGTTGTTCTAAGGGCCTGAACATACCCTTTTTCAGGTAAATTGCTGACAGAGACTTTGAAAATTTTGGGTTAATAAGGTCTACAAGTATTTTTAACAGCACCACTTTCAAGCAATGAGGCCAGCTTCAAGGCAATACCATTTGTAGCCACTATGCCATGCTTTCCCTGTATTGAAACAAAATGTTTCAAACTTTTTTGGCTGTAGTGGGCATCTTAGAGCTGTATTACACAATCACAGAACCACAGAATATGCTGAGTTGGAAGGGACCCACAGGAGTCATCAAGTTCAACTCCTGGCCCTGCACAGTGTTCAGTCGTGCAGCCCCTCGGTGCTGGGGCGCAGTGAAGCACAGCACCTGCAGTCCCAAATGGGTTCAGCTCCTGAAGGAACTCAGCAAGTGTTGGTGGTCTTTTAGAGGGGAGCAGAGCAGAGGGAGTGAGCCAGAGCTGTGCTTTTATCTCTGGGAGGGAAGACCAAGACAAATTGAATCTCACAACATAATCTGTAACTGTCTTGCAAAATGAGGGAGTAGTCAGACCTGACTCTTAGAGCAACAACCATTAGTCCATTTTTGCTGACATGTCTACTGCATCTGTATGTATTGAATCCACAATCAATCTGGGGGGATTTCCAATCACAGAGAGTAATTAGATGTGTTTGGATAGTCCCTTGCAGAGAATTTATATCATCTATAAAGATGAACAGCAGAAAAACTGCTTCATCTGAAGAGCTATAATGATGTTGCAGCTAATTTGGTTTTGAACCAGTCAGAGTCTTCAGGTTCTGATAATCTTCCTATTCCTTTCAGATAGTCAACTCATCTCTTAGGAAAGTGAGGATAGATTTCTTTCAAACAAAGAGAATAATGGTTCCATTCAGTGCCATGCATTCCTTAGGATATTGCAGACCTCTTTCTTTCCTCTCTAAGGACTTAGAAGCTTAGTTTTCTGCCTTACTAACAAATTTTTGGTAATAAGTAGCCTTGACTTTGTTGCTTTGGCAATGTCAAAGTTTTTCACTGTCTGTTCAACAGCTTTCTCAACAACTAGGACACAGGATACAACTGGTGATAGGGTTATGAAGGAAGTTTCAGTAGCAGCTCAAATTTTTCATATCTGATGATCAAAACCAAAACCATGATTTTAAACAAGTTCTGTTTGCAAAGAGAAAACGCTTGCCTTATTGGTAAAGTGGCAGCCAAAATATGTGTGTCCTACAGGTACCTATTGTGTCTATTTGGCAAAACCTACAAACGGCAACATCTTATCATAGGATCATAAATGGGTATGGGGGATGAGCAAGGGTGAACCAGAGCAAGGCAAAATTCTATTATAAACATCTATTTTTGTTTAATAACGATGGTAAAGGTCTCTTTGTAAAGGTCTGACAGCTATGCGCTGATGCTGGCAATGTCTTCTTTTTCTAGTTGAAAGCAAGCCCTGCGGATACAGTTGAAAACTTTTTCATATTCTTGATATTGGTGATCCCAATGAAGTAGTTTAACGTGCAAGAATCTTTCATTATTAAGGAGTTAGATTTTGCAAATTTAGAACATTCCGACATGCCTGTGTTGAAAGATTATATTGTAATCATCAAACTCTCTTTTGCTCCCAAGACATTGACACCCTATGTTTTTTTCAATTTCAAGTATAAATGTTTTTCCAGCACTCACACAGGCATAAGCACACAGATTGATACATTTGTATACTAGTTGTCTAGGCCCAATGAAATTGTAAGGAAAGAGGAGCATGTACATGGATCTGAATATTCCATCTCAGCAGGGAAGAGGAGTAGTTCTTAAAATCTGTTTGTCATTCACGTAAGTCCATTCAGGTTTTCCAAAGTACATAGAGAGCAGTATTTTTTCTGTTATTGACATGGAGATGAAGATTTGATTTGAGAAATAGGCCCATAACAGGCAACATACCAGGCAACAGGTAAAATAGTGAAGAAAAGTGAGAAAGGAAAAAATTAGAGAGTGGCCCAAAACTCTACAACTTCAGGAGCTAGTGTGCAATGTTTGCTTTTTGTGGATCATTTTAAAGAGCAGGATCCTGTTGGCAGTTGTTCCAGTATATTTGCTTTAATCTTCAAAGTACTGCATTGAGAAGGAGGTGTGATAGAATAAAAGAATTTGAATTAGAAACTCTTAAGAAGCCTGTTAAAGAGGTTTACAAGATATATTTGAATTTCCCTACCTTAGAACTCTCTCTTTGAGTGTCTTGCTTTCTTTTCTTTCACAGTCTGCCTTAGAAGCTATTCTGTTAATTAGGTAAAATATTAACCTTTTTAATGCTGTACTGCTGTTGTTCTTATAGGTCATTACTCTTTCCATATCACTTCATTTGCACTATTTAAATATTTTGTAATACTGATTCTTGCAAATGTGTAATAGTCCTTTCCCCACATAACATGGAATTTAGAAGGCTTGTCTTAGGTCGAACTGTTCTCATTGTTCTTTTGCATCTGACTTGGGTGTAGTTTTCTCTCACTTTTAAGGAGCTCATTCTCCAGGGATCATGATCTCTGAGGGACAAACCACCTGGATGTATTCACAAAACAAACTCAGTAGGTAAACACTATTGTAGCCAAACATTTCCCCACTGAGAGTTGGCATCTTGTGAACCTGCACTGTTCCACCCACAGCCGTGTGTGTTCATGTGTTTGCGGGTTTTATGTCATCTTGCAACCTTTGTGATGAGTTTGTGATGTTGACAGCCAAAATGTCAAAAGGAGATGCAGAAGTGGAGGGCCTCTGAAGCATCTCAGAAAACAAAACAACATCTGTGCTCTTTTCTGCACTCTCCAGGCACATGAAGTGCTGCCAGATGTGCATGAATTGTTAGGCAGCTGTGGAAGCTGCCAGATCAAGTGCTGTTCTTGAAAAGCACAGTTGGGGTGGAGGGTTTCACTCAAACTACAGGATGACTGATTTAATAATAAAATTGCATGCAAATGTAGAGTAACTCTTCAAAATTTAGATTGTGATTGATTACTTCTGCAAAACTAATTGCTTTGTAGAAAGCCCTTCGCTTGTAGTTTAAGTTTTAAAAGTTTACTAACAATAGGAGATTATTTCAGTGACACAGTTCATGCTGTATTTAAATGTTTCATCTGTTTTTATGAGAGATAATTAGTAAATACTTTGTGTTTGAATACTGTACCTTGGAAAAGTCACTGTCAAAATTAGTAAGTCTAATAATATGTATTTCAGAACGGACAGCAGGAATTAATTTATTTTCCAGAATGCACATTAATTTCTGATGAGTAATGCTTCATACAGAGTGATTAGTCCTATTTTTATATTCCCCACAATTTATCATGATTAAAACTACTGCCAAGTGCCAGATGTATTCATAGCACGGCAGCTTTTGTTTGACAAAGCTGTCCACAAAGCACTGTACACCTTTGATTGACTCTGATCAATTAATGAGACTTTCAGATCCTTCTTTCCATTGCTTTGGAAGACATTTCAGCATCCCATTGCTTCACTTTATTTGAAATCTTAAGGGCTTTTTAGCATTGTGAGACACAGATACAAATGCTACCATTTAGTAGTTCTTTTAAAGATGTATAGACCTTCTTTGTGTGGCCCCATAAGAATGAATTCAGAGCAAGTGTTTAGCATAAAACCTACAAGAAATGGGAATGCATGGGAAGTGCTGCCTCCTGTGATTTGTGGGGTGTGTTGGAACAATGCTGTGAGGAGCCTTTGCAGAACAAGGACTAGCTGAAGTGCAGCAGGGGTCTGGACAGCAGTCTGGACATCTGCACCATCTTAATAGCAGGTGGTCAGCTGAGAACATCTGATAAAATCATTTCTTTTCACAAAATTAAAATGTTTTATGCAATGTATGTAGAACTGAATGTATGTATTTCCAGAATATACGTACTTCTATCTTGAATAAAAATACTGTTCTATTAATAGGGAAGTGTTTCCTTCGATTTTGATTTTGCTCTTAAATTTGTCTTTTACTACAGTTATGGTCTTGGGTGATGAGACTATTTCATCCAAATTTGTATCACTTAATTACCTTCCAACTTGAGTTCAAAATTCTTGGTTTGGAATTGTTTTGTTCTCTTTCTCTGAGCTTCAGAGTGTATGCTCCTTCATTCATTTGGGCATTCACACTTCTTGACCTCCTTTCAATGTCTGTAGTTCCAGGATGAAGTTGCCTCATTAACTGTCTTGTGCTGATCCAAATACAGACTGAGTTACAGACTCCAAATCTTTTCATATCAGGCTGTTTTTCAGGTTGACAGCAATACACAGTAGTTTTCCTTACCTACTTAAGTTTTCAATATTTAATAAATCATATTGAAATGCTAAAAATAGTTCAGAATCTTAATGGCCATTTGAAGGCAGAAAGACTACTGGGAGAGACATTTCACTTAAGGCCATCTGACTTTCATAAAATGTTAATCATGGTGGGTAAGACCCAGCTTGCATCTAGGTATTGCAACTCTGCATCTTAGATGTCTAGTGGAGAAAGCCTCCTAAAATAAGCACCTGCCTTACCATGTCACATGAATGGAAATCTCTAAAGTGCTCAGAGGGAGAACCTGCCTGCTTGAATTCAAGTCTCTAAGTAGGTATTTATCTCTCAGCTCAGCAGTAAAATTGAAAAGGTAAATTTTGCTTTAGTAACCCAATAGGTAATCTCTCACCAGGTGCAAAAATGAAATGAGCAAGTAAAGATCTGCTTGTACAACACTGACACTGGTATGTGTAGAAGAGAAGGAATGATTTAATCTGTTCATAATTCCACCTAGAAACACTACCAAGGGCATTTTATCTGACACGTTTTTCAGCATAGTTCAAAAACGGTTATTTGTGAAACCTTGCTTTAGCTGGAAACTAAATAAACCAGGATAATTTCTTCTTAGGAAACACATTTGCCTCACTTTAAAGGTACCTTTAAAGGATATATTTTTTTAAGTATTATTTGAATTATGGGCTAGTTCAGCAGCAATACCTATGCATGTGACCTTCACCTTAAAGATGTGGAGGTTTTCTGTAAAGGTCCAAAGGCAATGCTATCAGCAATCAGAGTTTCTGATTGACAGAAAAGATTCTTGTTTGTGTTGTAAGCTTATAATTTAAAAGTAACCTTTCAGCAATATTTCCCAATAAGAAATATAAGAATCCATCCTCAGCAAGTAACAAGGGGAAATGTAGATAACTTTTAAAGTAAAACCATGAATCTTAGTAGAATTTCACATCGTGGTGGTATGAGGCAGATCTATTTTTCCAAAGGGAGTGGGCAACATGGCTTCCTAAGACAATTATTTTGAATAGGTTTCAGTTTGACATGGGCTAACATTATTGACTTCAGTCTGAAGTGATCTGGAAAAGGTTGAGTCCGGAGAACAAACTTGAGTTTTAAAATAAATAGTAGAAGAATACCCATGACCAGAATTTGACTGATGTGTTCCTGTCATTTTGAACAGGTTTTGACATAACAAGTTTGCTGCAGTAGTTCTTAATTTTAAAAAAGGCTGTCACTATAATGAAGTCCCTGAACAAAACAGAGGAGGAAAGCAGTGTTGTGACCAGTGCTACACCAGCAAAGCCCAGTGTGAAGGACAGACACCCTCCCTGGCCATGGCCAGCTGGCTGCTTGGCACTGTGAGCTGTCTGCAATACTTTGACAGTTGCCTGGGAAGAGGGCAAGAGTTGACCGGTTCAGCACGGGGAACTTGTTTCTGTCTCCTCCTTAATGCCTTCAGTTTGAAAGGAGAAAGAACTTGACTGAGTTGCATATATCAGCAGGGGCTGATACGGGCCAGAAATGTGCTGCTGTCAAGTGTCTGTCCGGAAGCCTCACAGTTCAGAAAGGAGGGGGCAGAAACATCCCCCCCAACCTAGAGCATCCTTTTCCCCGCTTGCCTCTTACCGACACTGGCAGGGCCATCTCTGTTGGTAAGCAGTGTCAAGGCTGGAAAGTGCATGGACATATGGACCACAGAATTATAATAAATACTCTAAAGAATTTATGTTGTCTTTACTATTCCTGCTTTGCTCAAGAATGTTGTCCATACTGAAATTTCAAGTTGCTTTCAGGTAAAAAGTAGTAAACTTTTAATCTATTTACAAGGTGAAATCAGCACTTCTTTTACTTCAATAATTCTGTATTTCTTTTAAAATTTGTTTGTAACTTTTTTCATGAGTATGATTTCACAATAAGCATAGTCGGTCTGTGGAAATGTGCATCAGATCTGTAGTCAGTTAAGAATATGAAGCTTAAAAGTAAAACTATTGATTTTAAATGTTCATTGGGAAAGAAGCTATGTGGATGTTTATGAATTATGGATGTTTTCCGTAGCCAAATATTGCCAGTAAGCTTAATGTTTTCTCTTTTACATTTAATTTCATTTTTTTTATCTGTTGTAACACATCCTAGGATTTAAATAAGCCGAGTAATTTCTAAACAGTGTCATTGGTGCATTCAGTTCTGAGCTAAATGTCAATTCAAGTACAGAAAGCAGCAGCTGTTAAAGGGGATTACAAAAGTCAATATTTAGACTATTATCAGTGTCTAATAAGGCTGATTCTTGAACACATTTACTGGGTATATCAAGTGTATAGAAGGAAGGGCCTATTTGTCTACACAACACTTGAAAGAATAATATTTCTGGCAAATACTGTTAGAATAAAGAGCCCTATGGCAGTACCTTCTGCCTGAGGAGTGTGTGTGTTTGTATGAAATTAATCAAAATGTGTTGATCTTTTCAATTTTTATAGTTTCAAAACCAATTCTAATAATCTTCAATAAGCATCTGTCTATTCCTTATGTACCCTTGAAAACCTTGCTCTTCAGTTATTGTAACTTTAAAAGAATCTTTGGCTCCTGAATTAATCAAGGAACATTTGACAATGTGTGTCTTTGTAATTTTTGAATGATTTTTGTAAGAATATTTTTAAAAGCTTTTGTATACTTGATCCATCTTACACATTGTACTAACAGCGGAAAGATGGATTTTTGGCCTGACATTTAAAGTTGGTGAAGCACCTGGAGCTGCAGAGAGACACCTATTGTTATAGATGGAGTTTTGGGGACCTGAGCCTCTTCGATTTCCATTAATTTCAGTGGAAATTGGGCATATTATCAGCTTCTGAAGTTCCTCATCTCTACATACCAGTACCTTCAGGCTTTTAAATACCTGACCCCCAAGGTACGTTGTCTTTAGTAAATTCACCCTTGTAATTTTCTCCTTGAACTTAGGCACTCTAAACTCTTTTGGGGAAGATCAGCATTACGGTTGCAATCACTTGATCTTACAACATTTCCCAACAAGAAGATAAAATACTAACTAAGACAACAACACTAGGATTTTCTTCTGCGTGTCCTTCTCGGTCCCACAAGGATGCTGTGCCCTGAACAACATGCTCCAGGGTGCAGGAGCAGAGGTTCACCCAGCCCTGTGAGCAGCTCCTGCCCTTGGGAAGCAGCCTGCGCCAGGTTACAGCCCCTGAAGTGAGAGGAAAATAAGATAGCCTAAGTGGTGTAGAAATTAATAAAAAAGGGTGAAATACATTTTCCATCTAAAGGGCATTTGCATTCTACACGGAGCACATACGGGCATGCCTCAGCCCGGTGCCTGCCATGCAGAGACAATTTCAATGGCCTTCCATCTCTTCTTCACTGCAGCTGCAGAGCATCCCTGCTTGTACTATGGCACACTCATATGCTGAGAAGTCAAATGTATTTTTAATGTTTTCTACTGCAAAACAGAATATCATTCAGTGACTTGTTTCTGTTGAATTATCCCCAAAACTGTCCCTGCTATTACTTTGGAAGCCAAATGTAGTAATGCCTCGGTTTGACCTTCCATCTGTAGGCTGGGGATTTGGTCTTTTGCTATTACTAACCAAAGAGCAAGCCACTTTCAACAGTTCATAGAGCAGAACCCAAGTCATATGTGGTCTCCTCCAGCTCCAAAAAATCCTGAAAAGAGACGAAAAGAGAAGAAAAGAAAAAAGGTATTTGATTTATTGCTTTCACACAAGTCTGTGAAATCAGAAAAAATAACTTGGCGCAAGAGGCAATTTTAAGTAATAGATTTCAAGGCTCAAAATAATCTTCTTGTAACATCTAGGAAGTGCTGCTGCAGCTCAGTTCTTGAGTGTCTGTAAAATTCCAGTGAATTTAAAATCAGTAAGGGGAGGGACAATCATTCCTTCAGAAAACTGGGTTAAAGACAGGACCCAAAAAAGAAAAAAAAAAAAATCAGGATACTTTGGCAATTGCCTTTTAAGATTAAAACCAAAACTATTTAATTGAACAGGATTCTGTCAGCTCAGAAGTTACAATAAATAGTAATAGATAAATGTTTGTGGCAATAAAATGATCCTAAAACAATATATTTTAAGTCTCATGGAATTCGCTGTATATACTTTCAGATCTCTGCAGATACATTGCACCTCAGCTGTTAATCGTGGACCAAATTTTTGTCTAAAAGCGATGTGATACAACATCAGACACAAAGAGTGCCTGTGTCACCACCAGTAGGTCGCAGTCGTAATGCTGAGTTTGAAGTATCTGGTTATGGATTGCTGTCAGGAACTTCAGAAAGAAATGTAACCTGTAGGTTCAGGTTGTGCAACTTCTCAGCACATTTGCTGAGAGGAAGGAGCACACTGTTGTGGTTTAAGCACAGGTCTGGGAGCCAGGAGGTCTGGATCTATTCGTGGCCATGGGCTGTGACCTTGGATAAGTCAGCTTATCCTTTCTGGGCTCCTGCACATCCGGTATTGTATCTATGCTTAGATAAACACATTGCAAAGTGTTTCTGTTGCGGTCACTACACTTCTCTTCTGAGGGCATCTTTTCCTTCAAGGCAATGGGAATGGTAGGGGAGGAGCAGGAGAAAGTTTGAGGATTTTTCCAGGTGGAGTCAGTAACTTCTCCAAGTTTGTATGTGATTAACTTCAGTGTTACATATGCCTTTCCTCCGAGAACTGTCACCCTGCATGCTCCACTCAGCTTCGGTGGGACTTGACTGTTCTCCCCATGCAGTGAAACAGATGGGAATAAGCAGTGCATGTCAAATATTTAATAATCTGAACTCCTTGCATGCTCTTGTAAGGCTGTAAACTTCCCTGCCGAAAGGAGTGCTGAGACAAAGCAGTAGCAAGAATCTCTCTTATTTGTGGACACTAGAGGGCATCAGAGTGATATTTTACTAATACATATATGTTAAAAAAAATAAATAGAGGGCAAAACAGTTCCCTAAATCTCAGTAGTATCACTAGTAATGCTTGCAGCTGGAGGGCTGTACCAGGGATTGACATTTTTAGGTGCTTGCCTGAATCGTCAGCAATCCATCCATTCCTATTCATTCAACATTGCTAATCACGCATAACACATCTCAGGTGTCAGCTAGAAAGGACACTCTAGGTTCTAAGATGCGTGACTAAGTAAGGTTATTGTGGCTGAACAAGGCAAAAAAGGGGATTACACATTTGGTTGTTCATGTTGTGGCTGATCATAGCCCCAGCCGCTTCTGCACTGTGCTTCCAGATCAGGTGGTGGAGCAGAATTTGCACAGAGGTGGCTGCACCTTTCCCTTCTGGACACTGAGCAGGTAGAAGTTAATATTTTGCTTTCTCTCTAGCCATGGACTGAATACTGATAGTAACCAAAAACCCAAAACAAATCAAACAAAAGAAGAAGTCAGAAAAGCTGGATCACTAAAGCCACTGGAAGATGACAGTGTTCTCTGTGCAGCTCTGGGGGATGGCTTTTGTGCAGAAGGTAGTGGGTGGTTTGGATTTTCTGCTACCCTGTAACAATGGGAAAATAATGGTTGGAATATGAAAAATAAGAGCTGTTTTCTTTACTGTCTGAGACAGGGAGCTGTGAAATTCTGTCAGTATTAATACTGCAAAAGGTAGAGCAATGTTTTCATTAGTCTGTTCTGCTAGTTTTTCTTTCCTGCAGCAGCTCTGACAGAACAGCAGCAGGAGAGAGTAAAATAAAAGGAATCAGCCTGAATTTTTACTGCAGGCTTTTCATCACAGAACAGGAGTAGGAGGCAAAAATAATAGGAGCATACTGCCATCAGGTAGAAAATTAATAATGTAGAAAGCTGCATAAGAACACACACATCTGATATCAGGTGCTGTGTAATGGGGTTTAGCTCTCACTGGTGCTCATGATTTTCAAAGAACAGCTGAGAAGAGGCCCTAATGCCTGAGCTCAGTGCAAATACTGATTATTGAACCTGAAGCAAGTTCTGGAATTGCTATATGAGTCACAAATTTTGAGTACATTTAGTTTGTGGTTCCATGAAACACCTCTGCTGAGACACAGAAAACACTTCACCTCAGAAACCTTTTGTCTGGCTGTCTTGACATCACCATCAATATATTTGTCTCCACCTCACTGTCATGACAGACTGATCTTGGCTGGAGTCCTCAGCTGTTCCTATTATCCAAAGACTAAATCTATTATCCAAAGACTAAATCCTGCCTCCCAACAACCATGCCTGCTACTGTCTCTGTTTTAGGAGATTTACAACTTTGGCAGTTCACAATTCTGTGACCGGTGGGCTGAATGGGCTTCTTTTACTTGGAATTTAAAAGCAGGTCTTGATACCTCTTTGTTTTGCAAGTGCTGACACACTCATCCTTTGCCTCTACTAGAAAAGGTTTGACAGATGTGGCTGCACTAGCAAAGTACAACCCCCCTAAGTCTACTTGTTACCAGGAGTGATTTTTTGCCTGTACAGCTTCATCCAGAAATGAAATCAGGTAGGTCAGCAGAACTGTTTCCTGCCAGTATGATAGTTATACTGGGCCATTTTCTGGGAAAGTTACATACTTTATGGACTAGATATTGTTTCACAGTCCAGACTGGTACAATCCTTCCGGTGAAGCCTCTGGTGTGTAGGTGAAGTCTCGCTGATGCCAGGGGTTGCACTGAATAGTAGCAGATTTCCTCACTTGACTGGGGCCTGAAAAGGAGAGGCAGTTGGTTTCCTGCCTTTTTTGAAGTCGGGGGAAGGAACAAGTTCCAAATTTTTCTTATACTACTGCCCATGCTGAATTAACAGGGAACATGTCCATGCATAAAACAAAAGTGTGATACCAGCTCCTTTTTGCCAGCTTGCTCCAACTATCTCTGAGGACACAGATTTTAGCAACCAACCTGCCTAGCAGGATCCCCAGAGGCTCCTGCTCCCACCTTTAGCTCATGCAGAAGCACTCTGCTGCCATCCCTCCCCTGCCACGGTCCCCCCAGTTAGCATGGCTGACTAAGCCTGCCCTTGCTCTGAGGAGCCAGCAAGCCCTCAGTACCCTGCACAGAGGGGAAACAGCCTTCTGCTCCACCTGTGCAGTGCTGTGATTTGTAACTTCTGGGTCTGTGTGTTTTAAAGGTTTGAGAACTCACACTGTGCCCCTGGATAGCTGATCTTTTCCTTATGCTACCTTGCATTTCATTGTAGCCAGGCAGTGCTGTTTAAGTTCTCTTTTTCTTTCTCACACAAAAGGCCAAATGGTGATAAGCTCCTTCTCCCCTGCCTTGCCATCAAAGTCTGCTAGATATTTACCTACCTCTCAAGTTGTAGTTTAAGTGGTTTTTTTTTTGTCCTTAGGTTGTTAATAAGTTCCAAGCTGAAGCCTTTTCTCAGATGGCATTGCAAATGTTATTTCAATTATACACTATTGCATTCGTGGTACTTCCAGTGGGATGAGATTGCCTGCCACAGAAATAAAGTGTTATTTACAGTAAAGACACTTAATAGATGCTGGCATATGTGACTTTGTAATGTCATTATCTGCATGACTGACAGTGAATGCCAAAGAGAGCAGTAAAGGTTTCTATCCTACCTTTGATTCTCCCACTGTTTGGCAGAGGAGAGCAGACAGCCTAGCTCTCAGAAATACTATTTTTGTATTGCACAGAAGCAAGGGAATGAGACTTTCAGCTGGCATGTGCACTTGATGCCCATTTTTTATCTGCTTGAACATGTGCAGGAAGAAAAACCATGGTAACAGAAACTAGTTATGGATGAAACGTCCTGGTGCGTATTTTCTGAAAACAGTATCCTGAACTGTCTGAGTAATTTCAGTTCCTCCTCTCTGTGGTGCTTTCATCAGATCATGTTCTGCAGTGTGGTTTTGCTACTGTGCATTATGCATTACTGATTTAATTCCTACCACAAAAGAGGTGCCAAGTAATTTCCAAAGATGCAGAGATACTGGCATGAATTTATACAGGAAAACTGAGGTGACAAACCCAAACTAAGCAGTAGAAAAACCAATAGATTTAAAAATCAACTGTGATATGGTAAATCTTGTCCAGACACGAATGGCATTTTGAGACCTTCAGTTGCATGAAGTTTATTCCAGTCACTATCTCAAATTCATTTTCCTCTAAACGATTCAACTGGGAATAGGATGTGCCTACAGTAATACTGAGAGAGTGTTTCACTCAATGGATCGTTGTAAAGACCAAAAGTTGAAATTCCTATTGAAAGCAACTGGAATTAAAAGTAATTGGAAGTAAAACAGTAGAGCAGTGGGCCATATGGAAGCAGTTGTGAGTGTTATGAACAACTGATAGGATACAAATGTCTATTTTTGTCTCTTCCTCCAGTAAACACTTACAGAAGGAATCCAGCTTCAAATTGTACACTTGCTTTGTGTTAGTAATAAACAGCCATTTGTTAACAATGATCTGTTTTGATAACTCTGTTCTTTGACATTTCAGGGTTTCTGTCTTTGAAAATGTTCGTCTGTGCTACCCAAACTGCAGTTAACTCTTCTCAAGTCACTTACAGAAGAGCTAGGAGCTCATCTCCTCAAATTCGCACATGCTGCTTCATAACCAGAATATTTAATAATCTCAGTTTTAATATCTACTACCCCAGGGTGCTTCCCAGTACAGTCAGCTGTGCCTGTATATGACTCAGGTATAAGGTAGTGGGGCTTTTCACCCCTTTACAACATCGGAAGGATTGGAGGAAGAGAGGGTCAAGCTGCAAAATCATTGACTTGAAATAAGGGACAGAAATGTGATAGAAGAATGGGACAGGAATGAAGGGCAATCATGTTTCTTTATTTGGCTGAGGTAGAAAGGGATCACCCAGCAAACACATAGCCCAGACCATGACTTGCCAGGGAACAAAAGAAACTTTCCAAGGAAAGGCAAGCAGGAGCATGCTTGACTTGTTGACTGGGTCAAAAATCAGATATGAAGGTCAGAAAGGGCAGGCAAAAGACAGGACATAGGGAACTGTAACGCATAAATCCACCAGTGTGACTCAGTTACATGTTGTGGACAGTCATGCAGATGCTTCCTTGTCTCTCTCATGGCTCGTTCTGATTACTAGAAGGTAAAGCTTGCTAGGCTGACTGCAACTGAAGGCAGCAGCTAATGCTAGAAGAGTGTTCAGGATTTACAGTCTGCAGTGCTAAGTACTTGTGTAGCAATGTTACAGAGAGCATACAGAGATGCATTAGAGAACTTTTGGGCACCTTCGTCATTCTTGCAAGGTGACCAGAGATGGCAGGGCCACCCCAAGCACTCTGTATTTTCCTGCTGAAAGTTATTCCACTGCTGTAACTTTTAACAATGCTTGGCACTTTCATGAACACTCACCTGATCCAAAGTTCCACAAAATAGTTAAAGAATAAAGGATTTATATTTATTTCTGGTTGAAGGGTGAAATCATGAACAGAACAAGTTACTTCCTCTGTTTATATTTCAGTTGCTTTGTTTTAAACTGAAGCTCAAGGCAGAAGGCTTTGAAGCTTACCTTTGGTTAGTTATTTTAAGCATCTTGTGGGCTGCAGCAGAGTAGGAGGGTATCACTGGCAAATAAGCTTTGTATTTTTGACAGGGAGACTTGTGGCATTTCAGTAAGTTGGATCTTTTTGCAGCAGAAAGACTGATATATGTGGCAGCATTTCTCATGTGTAAGTTTTTCATCTGGAAAAGAAACCCCTTCCTTTCATAGTAAGGCATCTTTTGCATCATCCTTGCAGGATGAGAGAGGGAGACTTACTGGTTCAGCTCCTGAGCAGGCTAACGTCATATAGCATGTCCAAGAGACACACCATTGGTTCTGCCTGATGATTTGTTGGCAATGTTTAAAAATCTAGGTCAGTGGAAGTTAATTATTCAAGGAGACTTTAAAATAAAAACTGGCTTGCTACTGCTGGGCGGACCTTTAATGTAACAAAACTGGGTTTTAGGGTTTCCATGAACTTCAACATGTCAAGGCAATATTCACTTTCACAATGGAAGTCGCCTCTTCCCCCCATCTCCAAAATACAGAAAGCCTAAAAGGGAGCCAGCTTCCATTAGTCTGTCCATGTGTCTTCCCCACAAGGTCTGCAGAGGTTTCAGCTCTGCATATGGAGAGTGTATGAATACTCAGTAGATTTACAAGAAAAACATGTCATTGTTTTCTTCCTGAAATAAAAAGTCACTTGGGATCTTAGGCAGGAACGATTTTAACACAATTATGTGTAATACAATTACTCATGCTAAAGATTTTAAGTGGAAATTACCTGGAAAAGATTGTTGATGATGTGCAAGGCAGAAGACAATCTCAAATGTCTGCCCTTAAAACTGTGCCAGCTTTGTAGAGGTAAGACAAATAAAATTTTAGATTGTGGTTTTCACCTGAAATGGATGAATAATAGGGCACAAATATGTATTTTAATAATAACTTTGCTATGACTCAGTAGCACTGGATAAGGAAAGTTAGAGATGCACTTGAATTCTGGATTTGGCAGTGTACCATGGCCTGGAGATGCGGAACAAGATGAAGGACACTTACTAAACATTGAGGGTTTGACATAGTTGCACTCAAGTGCCACAGAAATTAAGAGTCAAGGGCACTTATTCCTAAAAGCAGAACTTGTTTTAGGAACACATGCATTTTTGGGGATGTAGAATTAAGAAAATAATGACAGAAAAGGATACCATAGTGTATTTAAAATATCACAAATGTAAACCAGGGCAGTATTTGATAGCTCTTATCCTACAGAATTCATAGCCCAGTTGAAATACTTTCTTCTCAAAATCTTTCTAATTTGCTTAGGTATTGAATAGTATGAAGCAAAATATATTCCGAGCTCGTCATTAGGCAGTTTGGGGGGTTTACTCCTATCCCACATAATTTTTTTCTTTTTATATATTCTTCCTATCTTATCAAAGCTGACAAATTTATAAATGGGGCTGCTAAAATTACTTTTATTTCATCCTGCTTCTAAAAATGCCTTATTTTTAAATATACAAAGATGGATGAGTAGTCCATATTTTAAGGAGTGCAAGGAGAGGCTGCACATTTGAGACTGTTTTCTCATATACTTAGCGTAACCATACTGCAGGTGTGCATGTCCTGTCACTGCTAAGAAAACTCCTTATTTGCAAGATGTTCAGGGGAACCTCCTGATGATGTGTGAGAGAAAACAAAGAGGAATGCATGGGAAACAGAAAGGAGATGTGTTATTCTTGTCTGAAATGCTCGCTGGGTGTAACCCTTTCACAGGATGTGCATTGGATGAAATCCTTTCCCCCACGACTAAAGCATTTCATCTTCACTTCAGTGCAGACACAAATTTTACCCAGGAGCTTTTTCCACTGATGCTAATTACCTTTGGATCATTCTCTCTGCATGAAAAGATTGTCTGGGGAGTCAGTAGTGAGGTAATTTCCACTGCTAACAGCTCTTCAGAACAACTAAAACTCGAATCCCAATTTACAGTGTTTGTCTTTTGATCTGTTTTTAATACTGTCAGCAATGGAAGTGCTTCGACACCTTGCTGCCACGTACCCTACTTTCAAACTAATTGATGTACCCTATACAGCTCAGAATAACTAAACTCTGCTTATCTTTTCTCTTGTAAGGAGAGATTACTCATTTATCTTCCAGCCTTAGAAGTTTCTCCCCTTTTCCAGGTTTCTGGAATACATGTACCTTTCCATTCAAAGATATTTTTGTTAACCTGAGTGTCATCCAAGGTGGTAAATGAACAATTCTGTGCAGACCTTTGCCTGTGAGGCAAGGTTGATTTCTCCCTAACTCTTGGCCATAAGCATCTCCAGGGCCTCTGGGTCTCTTCATAGAAACCATGCTGCAGTCACGATAGGTTTCTGCACACCCCTTTTGGTCTGGATTCTTGACTACCCAGAAAGTAGGGACATTCAACCAGGGACATTCGGTTGTCTCAAATCTGTTTCAAATATTAACTTAAAATACAACCACCTCCCATTTTTATTCAGTGGAGGATGGTGCTCCGCTAATGTAAAACCAAACCAAAATGAGAAGTGGAAACCAGCAGCCTGCACTGTCAGAGCACCCCATCTGCATGGCAGCCAGGGCTCTGAGTGTGGACTTGGCAGTGGTAGCCAAGTGCCCTTTTGGCAGCAATCCCCTGCTCATGGAGTGAGTCTCCAAAACTGTCTAGCACACAGGCAACTTAGTTTGCCTCTCTGATTTGCTTTGGGAGCTCTCCTACTTTTCTGAATCTACCCTGTTCCTCTTTTTAGGATAGATTCCCATCTTCTGTCATCTCAGTCTTGCCACCCACCATCAGGTAAATTTTGTGCTTACAAGCAAATGACTGTGATGAAGTAGCCTTTTACCAAGCTCTGAAATAAAGATAACTTGCTAAGATAGCAAGTGGGGCCTTTCTTTCTCCCCACTGTGTTTCTTAATTAGCACATTCTTTGAAGTTTGCATGGTTGCTGCATTTTGTGAAATAATAGCTGTGCTGGTTACTCACGGTAACTACGTTTGCAGGACTTCATCATATTTATAAATCATGTATCTAAAATATTCACTATGCATGTACTAACAGACTCTCAGCTTTCTGCTTGCTTTGAGTTATTCAAAGACAGCACACAATGTACAGCAGTGCACACAATGCTCTTACCAGTACTCTCTCCATGCACCATCCTCCCCCCACTTTCCATCGGGGGTTTGTTCCCATCTCTGCATTGTTGCTGCTGATGTGGCTCCACACCAACAACAGCCACACATGACTGCAGCAAATGCCAAATACACCTAGTAATACTGCAAGCAGAATGTCTTGTCTCAGCTCTAAAAGGCATAACAGAGCCAAATCAGAACAATCTTGAGGTGATTGTAACAACCAGCCAAAATGGCTGAGTGAGGAGAAGCCCTATCACACTTTGTATGAAAGTCTAAAGCATTTTGGCGACTTAGAGTCCAATTGTAGTGCTTTGACAAAGATGTTTTACAAAAAGCAGAGCAGCAGTTTCTTCTGCCTTTATAGGGAAGCTCAAACTGAAGAGAAGTATTTGAGATAGGCCATATCTTAATTGCAAAATAAGTCACTATACAGTATATCATGGGTTCTAAAATTAATCCTCTCTTATTTGTTTATTATCATGCACCAGTTATGTATGAATGCAAGGACATTTTGAGGAAGCAGATAAAATTAGATGTTCTATCACTGGAATTACTTAAATAAATTTTTCAGACTTTTTCCTTTCTTGCCTTCTAGTTCAAAATGACAGTGAGTTTTCTATTGTGTGCCTACGTGAAGATTATTTTACAATGCATTTTAAGATTTCATATGTACAGGTTATAAATATGATGTTCTGAATACCTACACAACTTTTCTATACTTCTCATAATGTTATTTTATCTGGAACCAGATGTCTGGTAGCTGTTCACAGATGAGGCATTGCCTGGTGTAAATCCTTTGCTCTGCTTCTTTCAATTTCCACTGAAAACTGTCCACACTTTCCAACACTCCCAATGGTCCCAGTTTACTGCTGAAAAGATAGGGATTCACTGAATGCTTCCTTCTGTGGGACTTCTTTTCTTCTACAATTCCATGGACTTCAGCAGAATAGATCAACTGTGCACTTGGTGAGTTACCCAAAGTTGTCTAAGCCAGGAGTAAGTTTTCCAGAGACAGCAACAGTAGCCTCTCTGTTGACAACTGTGGAATTTGGATCACATCCTCAAGACCAGGCTGCAGATACTTTTCTCCTGGAGGGCCAATAGACATAGTTCACATAGTCAGCTTGTAGGCTTGTACAGATATGCTCAGGAAAGTCACGACATCTCCTCATTGAAGCAACAAACTGAGCTTCCAAAAGGGAAAACAGAGCCTTTCTGCTTCACTGAAATTCTTTGAACACATCTTTATCTTTATATGATCTGAAGAGTAACCAGAATATTCATCCACAGAAGTAGCAGAAAGGGAAGTACTCAGCCACATATTCTGCCAAAAAGCACTGTCATATGCTGCAGGAGTCTTGAGGTCTTCACCCAGGATGTCTGAGCAAGACCTTGTACTTGCAGAGCTCCTGGGTGTCTGGGTGCACCCATCTCCTCTCCCCAAATGCCCTGCAAGAGGCCTGTGCCTGTGCAGAACACTGGTGCTTGGCCTGGGGAGCTGGGGGCACCTGTGCTCTGTCACAAATGGGTTTCCATACACAGCAGTTCACCCACAGCACTGCACACTCCCCTCAACTGCTGCTGTTTGGAAGTCCAAGCTGTGACTTAGTCTGCTGGCATCCACAGCCTGACTGTAGTACTGCTTTATTTCATCCTTTTGCTTCTGAGGAAGTAATTTATCTGTCTCAGGAGATTTAAATGATGGGCAGGCATAAAGTGAATGAAAACAAGGGTTGTCTAGCAAAACAGAAGGCTACATTCTTGATCATAAATATGAAAACATAGTTATAAATAAGAATGTTAAAGAAAGATAAGATCATATCTGTATATGTGAAAAATTCTGGCTGTCTTCTAAACTTTTTCTGAGAGGTCTCTTAGTTGTTACAGCTGAGGGTTCATCAAGAGATCAGCAATGCTACATTGTAGAGTGTAATAAATTGTGGGCTCTCCTCACACAGTCTCTGTCTTGGTTTTTCTCTAATAATTAACAGTTGTCAGGATTACAGTGTGTATAAATGATATGTCAGAGCAATTCTAGGACCTCTGCTTTCCTATTAATCCATTTAGGGAAATGTATTGTATTTGCAGCCTGAGTTGGCTGCAAATGTGCTTGAGACATTATAATGGATATAATGAATGTTCTTGTAATATTGTTCAAGCCTGTCTAGGTTGGACTGTGCAAAGTCTCTCTTCATAGGAGAGGTGACCTTTTACAACAGCCTTATCCTCCTGCTAATTACATTGCAGTCTCTTTGTGTCCCAGACAGAATGACTGTAATGTGAACATTCCTCCTTTCTGTAGGTAAATGTGATTTACGTGTTATGAAAGGCAATACCTGTAGAGCATTTTGGTCTCATGAATTCACTTACAAGAAAGACAGACACGTAGCCAGTTCTCTCTCTCCCTTAGCATTCAAAGCATTAAAACGTGACTTTGTATTTTCAGTTCCTTCTTTTCTTCCTCTGACTTCTGTCAAAGTTGTTGGCAGGATTAATCACATTAAATCAGACCACTAGATTTAAAGAAACACTACTCTCCCATTCTTTCTGGGTTCCCCACTGAAGTAGCATAATTCCCCATAACTATAAATTCCTAATTTATTACATGAATTTATCTGTTGTCCCCAGTTTTGACAAAATGTTTGTGGACAACTTCAGCAGGAATAGGAGAAAACATGAGGAGGGGAAAAGACCAGAATCACAGAGAAGGTCCAGGATGAAGAGAGGATGGAAAGACAGTGCTATTTCATTTAGAGAAGGATTAAATAGGAGAGAGAAAAGTGAGTGCAGGGAAAGTAAGAAATGGTTGAGGGATCATGTTTCAGTCTTCTCCTGTTTGAATTTTCTCATAAAACAAGAAAAGAAGAGAATTATTTTGGATTGCTTAGCCAGTAAAACAGATAGGCAGCAGCTGTGAAACAGAGAGTAGTGTTTTTCACATGGGGCAAAACTAACCTGTAGGACTCTTGCAGTGAAAAATATGCTGAGACTGTAGGTTCAGCAGGACTCAGGAGAGGATGGGACTTTTTGGGTGGAGTTCAATGTAGTCCCAGCAATATCAAATGAAAGAATGGGAAATGTGTGTGTTGAGGGTAAAATATAGGACATGGAGGGAAGGAGGCGAATCACAACCAGTAAAGCACTGATGCGCATTTTCAGCTTTAAATATCTACTTAAAGCCACTCAGCAAATCACTCTGTAAGCAGCTACAGAGCTCTGAAGATGTGCTCAAGTTGGTTAAGTTGAAGCTTCATTATTTGGTGTTTTAATTATATGTCTGGGCACTTCTCCATAGTATGGAGCCTGAAATTGAAACATGCTGAGGGGTAATGTCAGCAGCAAGCATACTAAGCATGAAATTATGAACCATGCAATACAGCAGAAAAACACAGAATGCATTTGTACCAAAATGTGTAACATTTGAAAGCCTCCTCCTATTGCCATTGCTCTGGCTTCAGCTGATGAGAAATAGAGCCTGCTAATATACATGACTTTTGTCAGAAATCACAGCATGTTACTGACGTGACAGATAAAAGTGTATGACTTACAATATGCTATTTTATATGATTATAATAGAAGTGATTTTGTGCTATGCTCACTTTCCTTTGTTCTTGTGAGTCTGAGACTCAGTTCAAGTCATTCTTGGGATCCATGGCAAATTCCTAAGGCTCCTTCACATTAAAATATGTACTGAGGAAGGAACGTCTGAAAAGAAAAATGAGAACAAATTAAAATAGGCCCTTGGTTGAGCATTCTGACATGCTCTTGTCTCTTATGTATTATCCACAGTTACTTAGTCTTTCTCACCCAGACATATTTGCCTCCTTCTTCTAATTCAGCTTCTCCCTTACTTAGGCTTTGCATTCTCATGATCTTCCTCAGTGCTGAACAGCAAAAAAATTTCCTGCAAGCCTGGAAGGCCCTCTCTGTTCCCTTTCATCCATCTGTATTATCTGCAACAGAAGTAGCAGTGATTCTAATTATGGAATTTCTGTAATCATTAACATTTTATAAATGATCTGTTTCTTCTTTGAGATGGTCCTATTCCAGCAGCAGATATTCTGTTCATATTCTCCTCTGTTACTAGCAAATTGCTGAGGATTTGGCATTCTTCAACCTGCAAATAAGCTCCCCTTCCCCCATTTGGTACATTCATGTACATACATACACTTTTCTGTTAATCTCTTTGTAAAATGAGGTTTGTTAATGCTCATGTGCAGTATATAAGCAGGCAGGAGAATATCAGAATATTAGTAAATAAGTGAAAAGGGAAGCATTGATGATTTTGAAACTGCAAAACTGAGACCAATCTGGCTGAACTTGCTATACATCTCTGCATGCTGAAATGTAGTCATTTTACTGGCCATACAATAGGATGTGGTGTCTCCTCAGTTAAAGACTTTTCCTGTTTAAAAAAAATCAACAACTCCCCCCAAAAAAACCAAATAATAGTAGGAGGAGTAAAAATTGCTGTGAAATAAAATATACAAGGGGATTTTTTTCCACTGCAGTGACTCAGGAAGGAAATGATAGGAAGAAACAGGATATCCACACCAGAGGTAAAGGCTTTTCCAATGACTGTAAGATGCTCATCCCTACTTCTGATGGTATTCAATGATTACAGCACATGATAAACAGGTGATTCTGCCATTAAGGGCGAATTGTTTAGGATTAGCAATTACATATGACAAAGTTCTGTTTGATAAGATAGAGGGGAGATAAAAATATAGAGAGATAAAAATGAATAGCTTGGCTCAATGCTAAAGTACTTAAAATGATCAGATAGAGTGCCTATATCTAGGTGTTGGCTTCACTGAAAAATAAAATCTATTGGAGCAGCTGCATGGTTATATACAAGATAAAGAAGAGTTCTTTTTAAGTAAAAGGACTTAAACCAGTCCTTCTCCTTAGGGATTTAGACAGTTTGCAGTCAGACATCAACTGGCAGTTAAACTGGGTGAAGCTTGATGTGGGTGGTATAGATTGACTACAAGGTGAACAGCTTATTTTCTTATCTTTATGTACATTATACACTGACAGAGGAGAAAGAGCAAGATCAAAACTCTTTTAAATAGATAGCATTAACTTAGATGAAGCATTATTATTATTGTTACTACATGACACAGACTGAAGCATAGCAATTAAGGGCCAGTTTTCATCTAAATGTATTCCCCTAAAAGCTAGAGTTGAAGTTTGGAGAATTTCTCTGTTTGTGCCTCTGCAATTAAGGGAAGGACATTGGCTTAAGGGATCTGCATCTGGATCCTGTCCAGATAACTAATACATTCATATTTTTAAAGTAATTTTCAAGTAAATCTTTACGCTCCTAAAATAATGAAATGGATGCAAGCTGTCTGTGAATCTCTGTTTGGATGCTGAGCTCTGTTGTTTTTTCTCAGCAAAGTGAACTTGCACTCCTGGTATTTGCCTTATTAGTATTTCATGTCCTTCCTTGCTGTTGCCTTAATTGCCCTAATAAGTTTTGTATGCTTCTGCCTGTTTTCTGCCTTTGGATTGTTTTCTTCAGCTGATGCTGTTTGTTTTGTCTGACACAAAAGTATCATTGAAAAAAATGTCTCCCACAAATAAGCCTTCTATGACCTTATTTTGCACAGTGATTATAAGAGTAGCTCTTAAATATAAGGATGAAAAAAGTATTCTGAGATCCTTGTTAACAAGCCCAAGAATCTTTTCTCTTGTTTGACTGGCAAGAACTTACCTCAAGCTGTGCATGCAGTGGTCTTAACTCCTTGTAGATTTAAAGCTGTGTTTTGATTCTTTCATCTATCTCACACAAGCCTTCCAGGCATAATTTTGCAACCTCCCTTGTTCATCCAAACAATCAGGAAAATAGCATAAGGTAAGCTTTTCTGGTGGGCAAAAAGAAACCAAGAAAAACTTGTCAATTCCCATATATAATCTCGTGTCAGGGGAGTACATATACTTTTTCGATTAGAGTTTCCAAAGTTCCTCTAAATGCACTAGCTATGCCCTATGCAGTGATTAAAGGCTTCAGCAAATAGGGCCTGAGAGGCCTTATAACCTTCCAGTCTCCTATAAATGCATTTGCTTACTGATTTTCCCTTCTTTTCTCTATGTGTCTGTTGTTGCTGTCATTTTAATCTGCTCCAGAAAGTCAGTCCCAAAGAAATGCCATTAGTAGGGGAAAGACTGAGCAAACAGCAAGTCTTCTGCTTACTTCTCATGAAGTGCTGGCTTATTCCTAGTGGTGTCTGAAAGAGCCAGAGAGCCTGGACTGAGTCTAGAGCTTTATTTTTTTTAGATCTCAATGAGCAATACTCAGTTTGTAAATACATTTTGCATTAGAAATGCCAATATCCAAGCCAGGTGTAAATTGACACTGAAGAGTTATTTCTTCTCAGTGAGTTACTACATGAAACAACTGTAAGTTATTTGCAAGGTGTTTTATACTTAGTTAATCGGAGAAAAATGCTTGGCTTTTGTGCTATTTATTTCCATCAAGTGGTATGGGATCTAGATTTATGTTTTGAAGCATTGAGGAACTGTGTATTGCATTGGTGAAGGCTTTAGACTGTTATGTGAAAGAAAAGCAGTTGAAGAAATACATGCTGCTGCCTGAATTATTACAGATATCTAAATAATAAAGCCCCAGCTGCGTTTGCCTCCTGCCTGTAACTGCAACAAAAAGTACTTGTGATTTTAATTACTTAGAGAAAAATTCAAGTGGTTTATTAATACCAACATAACCCTAGGACAGAATTATAGTAATGTTTTATATACACTTGGGGGGATGCTGGTGGAAATAACATGCAAGGTATAAATCTGGTTTCCTGCTGTTTCTCAGTGAAAATTTAACCTGAGATCCAGACCTCCATCTGCTGGGAGTGAGAGAGAGAAGAAGAGCACAAACAGTCAACTCAGTGGGGAGTTTCCTTGTTCCAGATCTGAGGACAAAGTTTCTGCCATGAGTGCAGAGGCTGGAGCCTGTCTGATGGAGGTTCAGTGCAGTGGAGAGGGAGATGGATAGGCTGTCTCTGGCCCTCAGGTCCTTTATCCTACAATCATCCAGGCATCTGTCCAGTTTCTAGCAAAGATCAGAGCATGCTCTGTCCTACTGCAAGTGACACCAGAAGCTGTTGCTGCCCTAGGGTTGTGCTAAGACCATTGGGTACCAGCCAAGGGAGGGCAGTTGTCTCCCCATTACTCCACTTCATATCTGTGTGCCAGACAGTGAATGCTCCTATGGCAATACCTGACAAGTCTGTTTTGCTTGACAGGAAGGATACAAATGAGCTGGATTCTCCAAAGGATTTGTCCTGGTGACCATAGTGAAGGGATCAAACTGCAGCTAAAGAACGAGTCTGAAGTCTCTTTGTACAAGGATACATTAAGTCCTAACAACACATTATAGGACAAGGAGCCTCCTTTTAACAAAAAACTGTGGTTTTACTAGTGTATTTTTTACTCTATTTGAAAGGAATGGGATCTGATGAATTCCCCTGCTCTATCCAAAGCACACATGGACTTTCCTTGCAGTAGGCAGTTGCTTCAGTTTTTCTGAATTAACCTAACACATTATTTCTTATTCCAGTTATGTTTTGCACTTGTGTTCTGATGCTTGCCTGAACTATCGTCCACCTGCCTTTGGCTTATCCTACCTGGCAGTCCTCACTTTCCTTCTTTATGTTGGATATTTCTGCCTAATGCTTTGTCCTCCTTTAGTTTTCCTGTGGATACCTAGCTTATCATGACCCTTCCTCCAACTACTTTATAAGCTAATATTTTTTGTTTGTCCACGTTTTAAATTTGGTTTTCTTTTAGCTGTTTCATTATTACTGTTTTATCAACAATGACAGTTCCAACACAGAGTGCATTGAATGCAGTAACAAAGTTCCCATTAGTTCAAAAGAAAATCAACTGAGTCATGGGAACATAAACCCATGTGCGTAATCTTATTACAGATATCCCTGGTGCTGTTAATTAATCATCCAGATTCATTCCCCAAAAGCATTAACCAAATCCAGTCTAGAAGTTGGGGGATTAATGATAAGCCGCAGGAAGGCTTTATAAAGAGCTGTCTTGTTACTGTGTGAAAGTCAGGGCTTATAGCATAGAATGACACATCTTTGGTGCTCACAGCTATTATCACATAAGTATGGAACTTGGAATTTCCACTCCAGCTTTAAAAGAAATCATCATGACTATTTTAAAAAGATTTGTATAGATTTAGCAGTTCCTGGCTGGCAAGAGACAGCATGAACCCACTATAACTTCTTTCGTCTCATACTGCATTGTGTAAAACCTTCTCACCTATCTGACCAGTATGTATGAAATATTTTAGAGCTAAGCTGAATTTCCTATCTGAAGAATTAAACATGCAAAGTTTTTGTTTATTTTAGATTAAATTCATCAAATAGAAAATATAATGTTAAAATCCTGCCTTGTTTATCCGAAAGAAACTGTTGGGGAAAAGCTTCCCATTTTCCTCAGTCTAAGCCCTCTCTTGAAGGCTTCTACAAACACAATGTTACAGTCTAAGTAAAAGACTGAATTTAATGCAAGATATTTGGGGCAGATGATACTCTTTGCTGCCCATGCATTCATCTGATATGGCTACACATAAATCTGTGGAATTATTCTAGTTTTGCATTGTTCTGAATCTCCTGACTATATCCGTGGTCCTTCATATAAAGTGTCTTCTTTCTGAAGGGACCGAGCAGCCCTCCTAACTTTCTGGCCACAACCTCAAGCTAGTTTCATGTCTTTAACCCTGCTCTTTAATCAAAACTCCCATGGCCTTGAACCAACACAAAGGACTTCTTCTTTCCCTGTGATGTTGCCCATGAATAAATCACTATACCTTTGCTGTAGGCATTCATCTGACATTGCATTGTTCAGCAATGCACTTGTGAGGTTAAAATAATTCACCCTGTAAAGGTGTATAAGATTATGAATCAATTTATGAGCATCTAGAGTATTAAGAGAGGTATTTCTTGGTCTACAAAGTACTGTTTCACTGTCAGTTCAGAAACTCATATTTAACGTGTGACCCAAAGATTTTAATTATTCTTGCACTAGTGATAAACAGCAGTAATAATATATTCACCCTCTTCACTAATAATAAAAGGCATCCTCTGCATTAAGAAAGGGTAATAGATGATAAATATTAAGCCTGTTAGATATATTCTGGGTGTTGAATAACAATAATGCTTGGATGTTCTCATGGCTTTTCTGTGCAGGATCTCAAAAGCGCATTAAGAAAGTAGACAAGTTTTGTCCCAGGGTACTTGTGAGTAACTGGTGGCAGCAGTTTAAGTCAGGCCTGGTGCCACGATGATGGCAGAGCCTGAAATGGAGTGGGAGGATTGCACTGCCACTGCTCATTGCACACACTAGTAGGTACTTTTAGATTATATAAAAGGCATTTCCACCCCAGCATTTTCTTCCTTTTCCTTTTCCCAGTGTCTGAAGGCAGATACTCATCTAGGAAACAGGCTTTTATTGCTGTCTCATAATAAGACAGCTGGGACCCAAGTGTAATGATATGTGCCCTAATGGCAGCTGAAAGAAGCAAGAGAAAAAGCCCCCCCCAAAAGAGAAATAGCCAGTGGGCTCAAGGAAAACAATTGGCCTCAATGAGAGTGGGAGACTGGAGTGATTAGGATAGCAGGATAGGGAGGATATAATTACAAAGCACGTGGTGCTAAAAGGCTCATCCTATATAATTTCTTTGAAATAAAATCTATGCTTGAAGGGGGAACTCAGTGTGCCAGACTGATTGGTCACTCTGAGGGCAATCAGCACAGCTACTTGCCTTTAAGCATTTTAGTGAGAGTTCCCAGGAAAATTAACCTGTTTGCTTCCAGAGATCTGACTTGCTGCTTCCTGAGAATTAACCCAGAAGCCCACTCTGCTGAATCTCACTTGGAGCTCCTCTGAGGAAGCAGGGCAGACTTGGAAAATCTGGAGAGAGGCTGTGCCTGGGACATTATTTTTAATCCTCATCTTGAATTCTTCTGGACATGGCACTGTTATTGTGCACAGTCAGAAACTTAAAACATAGAGCAAAGGGTCTGAGAGCTTCACAACTTCTGGGCAGCTACAGCAAATTTACTTTGAAGCTGTAAATTGTGAGGTCTAAGACACTTCCAAAAATCCCAGTACTAACTATTAAGGGTTGTGATGGACATGTACAGTTAAAAAAGAAGGCACAGTTGAATGGTTTTTTTTCTATTTTTCTTGTAAGTGGATGTGGCATTCAGTTCATATTGCAAGCTTTTTAGTATCAGCACTGGGAGGAATTTGACAAAGGAAAGACATGAAAGAGAAAAGACAATGCAAAGGGAAAAAAGGAACCAAAGAAATACTGACAATAAAAAAAATAAGAAGGAAGACAAAGTGCAGACTACACGCAGGAGGACAGGAAAGAATGTAGTTATTTAAAGTGTTTAAAATCAGTCTTCCTGGTAAAAGGGCAAAACAGGAATCAGTCTGTATCTGCTGGCTCTTACACATCTTTGTATTTTAGATAGGCAGCAATTTTCTTCCTGGCAAATATCTGGCAAGTTATTTATGTAGGTTGAAACCCTCTCCATTTCACAGGCCATTGGGAGTGCTTAAATCTTACCTAATCTTTAGTTCAAGCAGCTGGCAGTAGAACTTAAATTGGACAGATTTTGTGATTTTCATCCTAGAGAACTGTCTGCAAAAAGGGTGACTTGAAATATGGAATATATCTCCTTGGAAGTATCTTTACTGTTATTTTCTGAAATATCTGTGTATGCCCCTTTTTCATTTCATCTCTTGTTTCTGTCCTGCCTGAAACAAACTGGGAAGGTAGTGCAGAGCTCTGTAAATACTCAGGTGAGAAGATGAAAAAAAATATGATTCTGCCTTTAGTTCTTATGGTCTGTTCTTGGATGTTTGAGGCCAGGAGCATGTTCTTATTTACTCAGACAGTTCTGAAAGAGCCTTTTCTTTGAGGACAAAAGGTCACCTCATAGATTGTATTTATTTATTTTCTTTCTGAGTCAGAGTCTGAACAATAGATTTTTCTTAATCCTGTTTTTAGATTTTAGATATTTTAATTCTGTTTTCATTTATTCCAACTTCAGATGTTTTTCACCTACTTTTCTTACAGTGCTCAAAGTGTGAGCTACTGTCTAACATGGTCTCCTGGCTTTTGCATCTTTGTTAGAAGAGTCAAGTCCTCCAAACTGGGGTTTTTCAGGAGCAGAGGTTCAACTCAGCTTACACACTGTTATGATGGCAGAAAACGTGCACAACTGCATTGAAATGCATTTAGCATTCAGTGCTTTACAAAAACAACTGGCCAGGAGTGGGCTGGGCATGAAGAAGGTAGAGGTGATGCCCAGTTATTTTTAATACTGTATGTATCCCAGGTAATTAAAGGGTTAAGAAATAGTTGTTGCTGTGTTGTTGATGTTGATGGTGTAACAATGTATTTTTCAATTATTTGAGGTGATTTAGGTCTTGTAGTCAGACAGTGCCCATATACAACTACTCAAGGAAAAGCAATTGCCAGATAAACCCAGGAGAGTGTCAAAACTCTGAGATTAAATCTAGCTTTTTTCTTACATTTTATGGAATTCACCAGTATTATTTGAAATGCAGCTGTTTTTTATGCACAAAACCAGGAGAGCTTCTCATAAAATATTGGAAATAGTTAATATTTTATGAGACTTGGAAATAAAATCCAGCAGTGCTGTCTCCTCCAGTAATGCTTACAGCAGTTATAAACAGAAGGTTAAAAAAATGTGAGGAAGATATTCTCACCAGGACTTTGCATCTGTGTCTAGAAACTGTTGGATATATTGTCATATAGACAATCTGCAGTCCTTATGGACACCTCACATTTCACTGTAATATGTAGCCCTCTATCCTGCTCAGATTTGAGAAGGCATTCAGGGATAGCAGTGACCCTACAGCAGTGTCTGTGTTGTGCAGTCTGGTGAACACCTTTGGCCAGCGTGGTTTGAATCCCTCCTGTTCCTTTCTCCTTCCCTTCACAGCCTTGTTCTGTGAATTCAAGACATGATACTAAAAGTAACTGAACTGTTTTGGAAGAGGGAAAGTTGGAAAGACATTGTCCTTACAGTTAGGTTAATATTGCAGAGAAAAACTGTATGTAAATTTGACAAAAATGTGAATTTGTTCTGAGTGGAGGTTGTGAATGTAGGAGGCTGCAAACAGAATAGTGGTGGATGGTCACCAGGCAGAGCATCTCAATGCAGATTTCAGAATGATTGCAGGACAGCAACCATCACTTCCAAATTAGCTAATATTGTGTTGGAAATGTGCTTTTGACATCTGTGGTTTTTGAGTTCGGAAATAGAAACAGATTAGAAAGTTATTAGTTATTGTAGCCAACCAAAAGTAACAGAGCATTCAAGTAGAACAAGCTCCTCACAAAGACACTAATAATTATTTGTGGAGAATATTGATCACATTACTTCAAATATACTAGAGGAAAGGATTATTTTTTCCTGGCAGGTTGTGGCCAGTGTTGGTTTTTTGTATGTGCTTGACTCCTGGCAGATGAATTCATTCTGGTATGAGATGGAGCCTATTAGGAAATTGGCTACACGAGTAAAAGTCCACACTCCATTTCCTTTAAGGTTGCTAAGCACAACAATTATTGCCCTCAGTGGTAAGGCAAGCGCATAAATTAATAAATGTCCTATTAATGAGTACACTAAACATGAAAATGTCTGAACTGAGGAAATACCAGCTGTGCCTGTTACCAGCCATGTGTTTCATGCTGGTTAAACAAACTAGCTAATAGGACCAAAGTCAAAGGTTGTAGCACACATAACTATGAGAATGTTTTGTCTTGAATTTAGTTTTGTCTTGAATCTACCTTCCTGTGTGAATAAAGACTGTTTCAGGAACCTTTATGATACAAAGGTTTAAAAGCAGTGCAATGCTGAGTGTTAGCACACTCAGGTTTATATGTACAAAACTAACCCAATTACTGTAATTTTTTAATCTAAAATGACGAAGGGTAACCAGCTCTAACAAAACTAGTTCTGTCAAACTACAAAGTCTATGAGTTCTTCAAACTGGGCAAATTCTGACTGCCTTGTCCTGAATTTTTAATCTGACCTTTCCTTTTTCACATCCTTGCTCTTGATTGGGAATGAAAATCTGCCTTCTCCAGTTTACAGGGTTGGAGAGTTTCTCTCCACATTTGTAAGCAGTCCACAGACTTCCACCAGTTTCTCCTCCATTGCCTCCTGAATACAGGAGTGGTGTTGTAAAGGTAAAAAGTTATAAATTTGACGTGAAATTTATCCTGTGTGAATCAATTTTGCATTGCTTATACTGTAAGATGCTTACTGTAAATGAAATTAAATGCAATCCAGCAGCAAATGTGTTAAAGCTTAGGGAAGTGGGGATGCTGCAGCTACAGCAAGTAACATGAAAGCTGCCAAATGCAGCTTTCACAGAAGAGTCCCTGGAACACAGTCCTCAGGCACCCTAGTCTTCATTAAATAAACACAAGTTTTTTGTTATTGTGATATGTAGCTGGTATTTTTATGCTCAGTGTGAGACAGGGGCCTAGCGTGGATCTCTGGTGTAAGTGTGTGTGCCTGTAAGGGCAGCAAGAGAAATCAGAGCCTGTGAAAATGCTCTGGGATTGCAGTTGAGCAGAGCTGTGTAGGAGTCAGCTGTACTTCACACATGCATCAGGCAAAAGGTTTCCAAGAGCCCAAAAGTGGCTGGATGTCCTCTCCCGAGTTTGAAACCAGTCTTAGCTGGATACTGAATGTCCTCAATGGCTTTGAAAGCTTCTCTGGGTGACTAAACTGAACACTGAGGAGTGGAAGTTTGAGTGCTGTGGTCATGCAAGGCATTATCAGAAGAGGAAGGAGGACAAGATGCCTCAGCTCTCCCGCAGCACCAGCTGCAGAGGGGCCAGCCAGCCACAGGAGAGAGTTACTGCCATACTCATCTTTGACATTGGGAGTTCTGGGCTTTAATAAAACACTGTGAGCCTGAAACGTGTTCACAACTCTGCAAATCCTGAAATATTACACATGTGCAGGGTTAAAGTAACATGTCATCCAAAATCCCATTTGTTTTCAATGGGTTTTTCTTAGGGGAGCAGCACCACCCTCCAAGTAATGTACTTGCTGTGCCTCTCCTTTAAGAAATAAGAGACCGTAAGTCTTTTAGAAGGAAACAATATAATGCTTGGCAACAAAGACTTTTTAACAAATATCCTTTTAATTCTTCTGACCATCCCATTGATTACAAGTATAACCAGAAGAAGAGTCTGATTATCCTTGCACAGCCCCTTCCTTACCTCTGGAAAAATTTGATGACATCTGGATGTAAGATGCTGATTTACTGTTTTCCTCCTTATGCAGCAGAGACTGAGGTGATCCTGGAAGATCTGCTCAGACCAGAAGCCAGACAAAGTTCTCCAGGTTCTGGTGTTACTGGTCATCTGAATCTAAGGAAGTCTCTTAAATTCTGTGGCTGTGTTTTAACTACCAGTAAGCCTGAAGTCTCTACCCAGAGGCAGTGTAAAATGAGTAAATATTTTATAATGTGCTTTGAAATCCTCAGATAACAGGCTCTGCAACATCACAAAATATTTCATGGACAGAACCATCTGAGGCGAAATCTGCCTCTCTTTATGTAACTTATTTCAAAAACCAGAGACTTAATTTGACTCTGAGAATAAATAGTGCAATGAAACAAGATGGGCCCATGGTTCTCACCATGCCTACCATCTGTAACATCCCAGGAAGCTGAATTGGTCAGACAAGCCTACTAGAAAGTCTTGGAAATGACCGTGAAAACTATGGTTTTCTTTATTTCATTGGAGCAAGCTGATATTTTGTGGTCTTAGCACTAAGTACAGGAATGTTCTTTTCAGAAGAATCACTTTGAAAGTAGCCTAATGATTTTTGTATAAGGTTCATCCCAAAGGTTGCACAGAAGAGGCATAGGAAGTGCAAAACACCCTGGAGCTTCATCAGACTGCAGATCAACCGATGAGGTCCATGCAAATTAATAGTGTGGGTCTGGCCCCATGAGAAAGCTTGCATCTTGAATATAATGAACTTTCTAGCCCGCAGAAGTAAGGTGGTGTTTTCCCACGGTTTCCTGAAAAGTCTGTCAGGACTGATTTTCAATAGCTACTATTTACATAATTAAAGAAAACTTAGGAATGTTTGTGGAGTATTGATGGCTGCCCAGTCTTGTTTGCAAAGTACACTCATTTTAATTTGACCAGATCTTAAGACATGTTGAGTATTTGCACCTCGTCTGCTGACGCATCTTGGTTTGGAACCTGGTAAATCTGCAGAGTATTTTCATATCCACAGAAAATATCACAAGGAGCAAAGGGTGCTGAGGTCATTGGGCTCAGCATGTTGTGAATTCTGGTGCTTTGCTTACAGTGATATAAATCTTATTTACATTTTTCATACTCATTCATTATGATGTGTTCTCTCCTGAATCCACTTGCATTAAGTCTTGTTAATTAATACCAGTTAGATTTTTGTGCTCTGATGGAGGTGTAGCTCTATCACACGTTGTTGGTATGTCATGACTGGGGATCTTAAAATTATTGCTGAAAAAACAAAAAACACCATAAAAGGTTGCTACATACACGCAGCATCCAGTTGTGACATATGACATTTCATTTAATGTGTGTAGGTGTGGATATACTTTGTTTTCTGCCGCAAAAAGAAGTTGTTTAACTGTGTTAAGAAATCTGTAGAGTGTGTGACTGCAGGTATTGGAGTATTATTGGTAAATCCATGGAGCATCTCATCTTGGCTGCCGGGTCGAGTTTTGGTCTCCCTCCAAAAGGATACAGTAGGAACAGAAAGGCTATGGCGAGGATGGTAGAAATTACTAAAGGCATGGATGAAAATTGACCCAGAATAGTGGCTAGACTTGAAGGAAAACAAAGGAGGGATAATACTGAGTAAATACTGAATTGGTTCGGAGAGTGTAAATTCTCCTTTCCCTCTGACAGTGCGAAGAGAACTAAGCAGAGCGTGATGAGCCAGGAGCCCTTTCCGTGCGGTGCAGTAGCCCAGCGCCAGCAGCAGCGGCCGGGGCCGGGAGCCGGGCTCGCTCCGGGGAGCACCGGCGGCAGCGGGAGCGGTGTCCGCAGCCGCATTACGGTCCCGACTCCCTGCGACCTCCGCNCGAACCGGGGAGCGCCGCCGAGGAGGGCTCCGGCAGCGCCAGGATGTAGGCGCGGGGCGGCGGGGAGCTGCCGCCGGCGACGGGCTCGCCATGAAGAAGCATTCGGCCAGGGTGGCCCCGCTCAGCGCCTGCAACAGCCCCGTCCTCACCCTCACCAAAGTGGAAGGTAAACGACGTCGCGGGGAGCGGGACGGGGGTATCCCGGCAAGACCGGGTACCGCGACGGGGGATGCTCCGCGGAGACCGGGTACCGCGACAGGGCATGCTCCGGGGCCACCGAGTGTGGTGCTGGGGCGATGCCCGGCAGCGGGGGACTGCGCGACTCGTGGTCGAGCGGTGGGAACCACGGGGTGCGCAGCTCCCCCGTCGCCGGGCATCGCCGGCGCTTACCCCTGCCCACCGCCCTGCTCAGCCCCGGGTCTTTCCTCGCCCATGCTCCAGAGGCAGAGCATCTCTCCGGAGCACCCCTCGGGGCTCGGGACCAGCCCCCAAACCCGTGGGCAAATACCTGCCATGCAGGACCCTTGACAAGAGGGAAGCAAGATGCTCGGCAGATTTTTCTCTCCCGATGTGAGAAACGCAGCCCCGTGTTCCAACCATCTGTCCTCACCTCTGTTTGCCAATCCAGCTGCATGGTAGCTGTGGAGTTGGAGTCTTATGGCCAGGAGGGACATAAGAGCCAAAGAGCAGTGGGGGCTGGCAGACCTTTAGGGATCATAAGGACCTTTGAAGACCTTCAGGGATCATGGCAGGGGACCTTGAAAAGGACACTGATGTGCTCAGGAGGGTTCCATGGAGAAATCTGAAGTCTGCGGTGAGAATCTGTTATTTTGGGTAGAAACCTGTAAGCCATGTCTTAGAGATGGAGGGGTGATGCGAAGGCAGGGTGCAGGAAGAGGAGCCCATCTGAAGGATGGATACAGAGCTTAGTTCCTGAAGGAAAAGCAAATGAAAGCTTCTGGTTTGGGGAATACCACTGGGGTATGTCATTGTTGGTTGAAAGAATAGAGTTGGTGAAAGAAAAATGTTGGCCAGGAGGAATGGAAGGAGAGGCAGAAAAGGGATGAGCAGGGTAGCAGAAAAGGGATGAACAGCTAAAAAAAGGGAATGACTGAATGGTAACGGGCAAAATGTGAATGTGAGACTCCAGAGAAAGCTCATGAAAAAGAAAAAACTGATAATGAAAAACTGAGAAATTAATAAAGGAAAAGAAAAAATGGTAGCAAAAGCTGTGTGGAGCAGAAAGCGAGAAAAGGCAGAAATGTGCAAGAGGAGAAAAGGAACTAAAAGCAGCAAGTAAGAGTGAAAAGTAAGGGGTACCTAAAGGTTCTTATATCAGTTCACAAAATATTCAGCTGTTGCATTCCCATAACATAAAAACCACCTACTGCAGAGATAGGAAAAGGGATCCCAGTTTTCTGATGGAAAGAGCAGGCCTGATCTTCATTACACTGCAATTATAATTTTAAAAAGCCCTTGGAGTTGACCCTGTGCACAGTAGAATGTTTCTCCCAAGGTTTGCTTTGGGGGCTCCTCTGGGCAAGGAGCTCGCCTCCCTTTCTTTTGGTGCACTGCACAAGTTTTATGAATCATAAATAATAATAACCTACCAGGTTTCAGCTTTGAAATGTGGGTCATCTCATTCCTCTTTTGCCAGTTCAAATACAGTTTATTACCTACCGTATATAGAAACAGAAGTAGACCAATCTTTCACTGTGCCATAAAACTGAATCCTTTCAAGCATTTCCTTGTCTACTCTGCATACCAGCTCTCAGACACCCTGTTGCTGCCCACCAGGGACTTTGTTGACCTAGTTGGACTTTTCCTTCTTTACTTCAGTTTCCTTTTTCCTTTATCACCAGTGGCAAGAATCTAAATTGCCTTGATGGTGTATGATAGGGCCTGGAGTTTCTTTCCTTCTCTTTAATGAAACAGACTGGCTCTGTTTGAGAGCTTCCTTTTCCAAATCAATTGACAACATTTCCTTTCAGACTAACATTGACTAATTTTGCCCGCTGGTGTTAAAGCCGTATTTAAAAAACCCAAAAAGATGTAGTTATAGGCAAAAATAAAATGAGACAGCTGGCACAGTGTGGACTGCTGACTTCCCTTGGCCTGATTGCTGTACCTCTGGCAAAGATTTTTCTTCCTCTGGTAGTCCAAGTCCATTGCAAAGGCATAGATAATGCTACAAGAGCAAGATGGCAAAAACTTTCATCTGCTTCGTAGTTGTGATTATTTTCTCCCCTATCAACCACCATCAAAGCATTTCAAGGATCTTTGGCAGAACCACTAGGAGGATGTTTCATTCTAGGATGGTTAGCCAAGAGGTGCCTTTCATTGATATGCATTGCTGTAAAGCCCTCCAGCATTCCTTCTATTTTCCTGCTGGTGCAGTGGCTTCTTCACTTTAAAAGGAAGATAAGGACTTTGTTCAGAAGCGTGACTGCCATTTTGAATTATTCCAGAGATTGAATCATCAGTATGCTCGGAGCCTGCTGTACTTTTCAAGACAACTGTGTCTACATGCATTGCTCAGGCAGGCAGTAACCATACCATACCATGTGTTTTCTGTGCTGGTACCATTCTACACCCTTCATATTTTGAGAAATGTAGGCTTGGCGCCTGGTTTGTGCTTGTTCTTTCTTCTTTTGTTGTTTTTCTCACCAATTTCTGTCCACACTGCAGTGGCCATTCCTCTCAGACCAGCCAATTGACTGGTTTTACCCTATTTGTACATGAAAGCACAGTGTACTTTGGGGACTGACTTCTCTTCCTTGGGAAGGTAAATATCTCCATTCTTGCTCTGCATCTTGGGATCTCCCAGAGATAGGTAACATCAGCTTTGACAAAGAGCTGCAGAACAATCACCACACCAGAGAAAACACATTCTCCGCTTAATTAGCCTCTACTTGGAGCTGCTTATTCCCAGGCTTTCAGCACCAAGGAAATTCTATTGCCACCTCCCCTATAGCACATTTCCTCTGCACTGTTGTGTCAGGAGTGAGTGACTGGTGATATTCCAGGTTTCCTATAAGGCAAATGACACCTCTCTACTATCAATTATTGCACATAAACATCTAAACTGAGTTGCCGTAGAACCAGATGCTGCCACATGTTCAGCTGCAGTAACCTTGCCTGCATTACTGGAGTTGCAGGGAATTTGTATAAGTGCGAATGAGAAATAAATTTGGCCTTTAGTATATTTGCATACCTGCAGGGAATTCATTACAAGCATATCAACACTGTAATCGCTTTAATAATAATTCTTCACTTCTTTAGCAAGCACAAACTAAAGATCCCAAGCACAGCAAAAACTTCCATGAGTAGCAGTCGGTTTCTTTAAGAGAGGAGATTCTTATTATCCTCATTTTGCAGATGGAGCAGCTGAGAAACTGCAGAATGAAGCAACTTGCCTAAAAACAAGTAGCGCATCTTTTCACAGAGCAGGCAAGGAAAGACCTACGGCAGATAGGAATGGCCCCCCAAACCTCCCACACATATCTTTGTGGCCATGGGAGAGCCATGAATGGATGCAATAGGGGTCAGAGAAGCCTTCGTTTATTGAAATCAGTGACTAAAGCTTCCTTTTTGGGAAATAAGCTTAAATGCTGCATAAATATATTTCTGGATAAATACTATGTAATTATTAGCAGTGTTCTGCTGGTGACATCCAAAGGTTTTGGTAGTCAGGCAATGCTTGTACAACTGAGCACTGGCGCAGGCCCTGTGAACATCTCACCTGGGATTTCACGTCTGTAGAAGCAAGATTTTGCAGCCACTGATCTTTTTCCCGTGAAAGCCATACATGACAGACCTATGCAGTGCTTGTGCATCCTAGAAAATAGAAGCAGCTGGTGAGCAGGAGAGGCTGGTGTTTCGGTGGCTCAGCCAGGGCTGTTGGTTGTGGTGTGCTTCCCCACTGAAGCAGCCTTGGCAAGGAATGTGTGTTGGCTTCTGCATGGAGAACTTAAATTGCAAAGTGTTCACTTTTGTTCAGGCAGCATCTCTGCACAGGGGACAGTGTTCAGTGTGAGCAGTCAGGGCACTTCAACCCACCTGGTTCTTGCTCCTTAGTTGTGGTAGCAGTTTTCTTCCTCTCCTGACCGCAGCTGGTGAAGGTGATGGTGACAAGTTCGCATGAATGCGGGTTTAGGTTTGCTGTGTGTCTGCTTCTCCTTTGGACCCTGTTACCGCAGGATAAAGATGTCACTTAGCTGATGGAAAAGCAGTACCCTCTTCCATGCTTACTGTGGGTACTGAGTGTTAAGTACACATGGGCAGTAATTGCACTCTGGCTTTGGCCCAAGGCAGCTTTTGCCCAGTTTTTGTATTCCTTGCAGGATTTTCAGTTAGCACAACAGCATATTTGAGCAGATAGCCAAGATCTTGTTCCAAAGGTGTGAGGAGTTTCTTGTTGCATAACAGCTGGCTCACTTCCCAAATGGCACCATGCTTTCTTAGGCTTTAAACACCCTCAAAATGAGCTGCTCTTAGCTGTGCTAGCTTAATCACTGGGGAGTCCCTCCAGCTCATCTTTGATCATGTCCCTCTGGTTGTTTCGTCTACCATCTCACCTGTGCAAACTCCTGAGTTACAGGTTTGGAGGTGACTCATTACTTCTGCACTGTGTCCCCTCCTCAAATGATACAAAAATAAAATAAGACCATTTTGATGTTACTAAACTAATGCCAGAGCAGGAGTTTTAATGCATCACAAGGCAGAAAGATAAGTTATTAATGATTTATCTAAACTTTCTTAATTTAGTGGCTGAAATGAGACAGTGTGTACACACAATGGACAAACAGTAGTTTCATTAAAAATGATGGAACTTAAGAATGACAGCATCCATTGGATCATCTTCTCAGTCCTTCTGTAGATCACAGACCATTACATTTCACCCACTTATCCCTAAATGAAGTAAGGGGCATTTTGTAGTCATCTTGAATCAATTTAGGCATTTGCTTTCAAAAAATAAGCAGATTACTAATCCACCTATTTAATTATAGATTTCTCCCATGAGAAGCTGGAGCAAGAACCAGTAAAAAATAAATATTAAGTCACCAGAATGCATTATTCACTGTGTCCTTTAATTTTATAAATCTTGTAAAAGAAATTTTGTCCCTCTTTCCTAATGGCTGACAGTCGTAAACAGTAGGATTTGTAGCAGCTCATTAAGAGCCAGAGTTCTGAAAAGACTCCTGGTTCAACGTAAAAGTCTAAGTTAGCTCAACATGTATTCCCCAGCAATTTCCCAGCAACAAGGCTCATATATAGGATTATTTATATTGTTGCTTTCCTAGCACATTATACTCAGTAGGGCACATTCATTTATGTAGTGAGCAGCTCTCTCCCCTTGGCTGGAGCACCACTGCCAACCTGTAGTCCACAGCCCGGTTAATCTTTGTTAATTAAAAACTGTGAGATGCCACTGCAGACCTGGATAGCATCCTGCGGAAGCAGGAATTTGGCCAATGAAAGAGTAGATTTACTTTGTAGTCTTCACTGAGTTTTGCTGACAGCCACTGCAGCATAAGATCAAAGGCAACAGGAAACAAGGTGTTTTTAGCAGTGCAGAGCTGGCTTGCTTCTAGGCAGAGCTGCCCACTATCTATTGGAGAAATCAGGTACCTGATTCCCCATGTTAGCTGCCTGGCTCCAAACACATGGATCCACTCTATCTGGACATAATGCAGGGGTACCCCACCTGGAAATTTTGTAAGCCCTACTCAAGGCATGAATTTTGACATGAGATCAAGCACACTTTGGTTATACAAAAGTTGTGTGTTGACTCTTCTGGAAGTATTAGGTATACATTGTATTCAGCATCACTACTTCTGACCTCAATCCTCCTCAACTGAAAAAACCCCAAAAAGTGTGAACCCTGTAAGCCTTGTTATTCAGTCATGGAGAGTACAGAAGTGAGGAGGTAAGAGCTAGAAATGCCTTTCCCACAATCACCTCAAATTCCCTAGCACAACTCTCAGCAAGGGTAATATTTTATTTGTGACTGAAAAAGGCATGAGTCTGTCTTCTGTAGCTGACTGAAACAAGTGAGGAATAGTGGGTTGCAAAAGCCTTTCTCACTGCAAAGAGGATGAGGCAAGTATCAGAGAGAAAATAGAAACTAGAATTTTTGCATGTAATGTATTTTTGCTTGGAGTTATACTGAGTACCTCAGTGCCCACATGGGCCTAGCCAAACCTGTATTTTTTTAAAGGAGACTCAGCTTTTGATGAGTTTGCTGCTGAGAGGTGAGGAGGCATCTCTTCTTTCTTGCAGGAGATCATTGAGTAAATCATGTGGTGACTTCTGTGGATATACATGCACTACTCTAACCACTGTGAGCATGCTCAAGTCTATGTCAAGTCCACACTTGTATCTGGTTATCAGTTGACAGAGAATAGATGCTCCAACTATCTTGATCTGAACTTAGTGCCTAAGAAGAGGTGTTTGAGGTTCAATAGTAGGTTAAGCCTTTAGCTTCTAGGAGAAAAATCAGGTGGAGTTGGAGTTCACTATAGAAGAAACCAATGGGCTACAGCAGTCTTCTGTCTAAAACTATGCTTACTTGAAAGCCAGGCAGCTCTGAGTTTTTGAAAGCTCCATAAGAAAGAAAGAACATTGTCTTACTTTTGATAAAGTGCAGTCAGCAGAGCCTCTACAGTTAACATGAGTTCACTTATCTCCCTGTATTCGCAGATATAAATGTGCTCTTTATATTTGTATATAAGTAATTGAATTCCCTTGGAGATAAAAGTATTACTAAGGAAAGACATGTAGCACTCAAATGCCTGGGTAATTATTACAGTAGTTTTCTGAAGAGAATTCAGCCTCATTTTTTACCATCTTTCAACCCTTTGTTCAGTCTGAAATTTGAAGACTGATCAAAATTTGCCCAGCATACAGTTTTGATCATATCTGATTTTTGTTCTAATAGAAGTTCTGCTTCCATAACTGCTCAAAATAAGCGGTGAAACTCCCAGTGACCTCACCAGGTAACTCACTGTAAGATTCAATCCAATTTTTATTCAAGAATGGAATGCAGAATAATATCAAGAATTTGTAACTTATCATCAGGGTTACTCTTTGCATGTGGTTATTTTCCAGTCCCACAATGCTGCTACTGTAAAAAGCACCCAGTATCTTCCATTTTCACTGTGGACTCCAGTCATGAATTCTGATTAATAACAAGACGGACAGTATTTAGGGGAACTCTTCACCTCCCAAAATTCAAAGTAGAGTATCATAATGAGGCCCATTCGAATGCAGCAATTTTAATAGAATTTCAAGGCAGTTGCCTCTGAAGATAAATTAAATAGGTTAAAGTCCAAATTACTGCAGTATGAAGTTGATAACTTTTCAGTTCTCTTTATATCACTGACAGGAATTAGAATATATATTTTGCAGCAAGCCTTGCTGGCACGTTTGACAGAGGCAGAAAGGCATATGTATGCTAGGGAGGAGAATTTGGCACATCTTCAAAAAACATGGGGAGAGTATTAAATTCCAGCTCTTAGTAAGTTTAGATATAATATTTAGCAGAGGATAAAATGGGAATTAATGTATAATAACTATTAGTGATAAAACCCACTACATCTCTGAGTAATACTTTAGGATATGAGAGTACCTGCTACAAGAAACTTAGGTCTATTTGATACAAATCAAGCTATATGGATGATCTGGTGATATCAGTAATATGGGACAGATTTCCATAGATGAGAATCATCTTGTCTGTCAATGAACCAAAAGTCCTGTTTTCTACCCTGCTGAAATTAAGGTGAGAAGATCAAAGAAGTTCAAATATCCTGCATAGACTATTGTAACACTTTAATAATAGTTAATTTATACTGTGAATTTCAATAGCAGAAGAGGGTCTGAATTTAGAATGCTTTTTTCTTGGTTTGGTTTGTGTTCATGCAATTTTCCCTACTTTCATACACCTACATCCCTTATTTTGTAGCCTCAAGCAAATTCAGACCTTGTGACCTAATAGATTAATACCCTGGGTTTGTATTTCAAAATAATTCTATTGTGGACTTTAAAACTATTTTCTGTATTAATTTATTCTTAATTTAGTCATGCTATTTCATGATCAAATTAAATAAAATTATTTTTATCCCTTACTGTAAAAGCAAAGTCTTTAAAGAAAGCACTTTAAGCACTTCTCAAATAGCATCTAAAAATCCATATGTGCAATGCTGTGTTGACTAAATATTCGAATTTAAAAATCAATTTAATAAAGTTTCTGGCGGTTTTGTAATTTTTCCATTATGATATGTTAATTGATATTCAATAAAAAATAGAGTACTGATCTTTTAGACCTTCAGCCTTGACCACTGTTGGAAAACTGGGGAAATGTGAGTAAACCCAAAGTCATTCCAACACTGTGTTACAGTCCCACCCACCAGCCACCAACAGGGACTCACAGCTTTCCTGCAGGAACCTGAGAGCAGCTTCCTCAAAAATCACACACAGCTGCCGTATGGGGCCTGACCAAAAGTCCATCGGGTCCTGCCTCCAGCTTGATGGAATTGAACAGGAACATGTATTTTCTACCCTGACATTCATCCCTCACAGTGTGGGTGTGCTGACGGCTGCAGCTTCCCCAGATGTAGGAAAAGATTTTTTTTTCTGCTTTGTTCCTAGTAATTTTTGGCAGTTATTTTGGTTTTTTTTGCTGCTCTTGAACACTCAGTTGCCCTTTTCCATGGAGCAGCCTGTGAAGAGCTCCTAATCCCTGATGGCAATGGCTAGAGCCCGTCACTGAGCGTGCAGCATGTGGGTTGTTTGCTTCCAGCTGCACCTTTTCATCAGCACACTTCTCCGTCTGCTGATGTATGACCCAGTCACAGAGTCTGTCATCCCCTGCAGCTGGCCACTGCCCTTGCTGACCTGCCTAACTTCACATCATTGGGAAACTTTGTCACCTTGTGTCTCACTCCCCTGGTCAGGTTATATGTGGTTAGTGGTGGAAACTGCAGTTCCCTCAGCAAACCTCTGCAGAGCTTTGGCCGCTTCCCCCATTGCTGTGTGTACTCCTCATTGGTTTCCTCTCCTGTACTGAGCCTTTTATCCATTCCAGCACTTTCCCTGTCTGCCTGTTTTCTGTAAGGCTCTTTGGAGTGGGATTTTATCGGGAGCCTCTTCAAAACCTGGAAAGGGTACCTGCATCTCCTTTATCGATGTGCTTGTTGACCACTGTCAGAGAGCACTCTGGAGGCAGCAGGGTGAATCATCCAGTTTGCCCAGTACATAATGCTGTCCTTTATTCCATCTAAGATGTCCATCCTAACTATTGCTCACTCTCTTTACCACTTACCACTCTGTTTCAGAGCTGAGTTGGCAGGTAAGTGGCTGAAACCTTTCCTTCAAAAACTGGAGGTGGAGTGTGTGCCCCTCTTCAGTAACTCGGTGCATAGAGCAGCTTTCCAGCCTTCTGCTAGGAGCCGGAAATCCATCTGCCAAAGAAGGTGTCCACAGGCCCTCCAAGGCCAGGGAAACCCAGACAGCAGCAAAACTGGTTGGCTCAGAATAGAAAACATCCTTACTTATTAGGAAAGTATAAATTCAGGAGGTCATTTCCCCAGAAGAGAAAAAGTGAGGCCCTAGCATTGTTCCAGTGACTACTTCAAATACAAAATGAACACAATGTGGTCTTGGACATGACCACAGAAATGAGAAATGGGAACTCTCAAATGTGCCTTTGAATCCTGACAGAGTTTGTGTGTAAGAGAGGCACATGGGTGTTAGAAGTCATGGTCCTTTAGCATGCCCAGGAACAGATGCTTTGGCATCTGATGAGCTCTGGTGGGATTGGGAGAAGGTTACAGTTACTACAGGCAGCTCTGGCAAAGGTAGAGCTAATTTGGAAAATGAGGGAATGTCCCTTGATGCAGAAGTTAGGCTGTGAATGCTCTCATTACAACTGTGCAGGAAGGCTGATACATGGCAATTACTGGCTTCTGAGATGAAATATTAGCAATTTCTCAAACCAGACACCAGGATGACCTGTGAAGGGAGGGGCCTTCACTGACAATGGTACAAGAAAGCTGCACTAAGTACTGGGTGATCTGCCAGGCAATGAGTGAGTCCCTGAGACCTGACTGACTGCAAAGAAAATGCCTGGGCAACAGGTCTGAACAAATATCAACATTTCAGGTTCAGACAGCTACAGTGGTAATTAGAGATGTAAATCACTTCATGAATTTGGTATTTAATCTTCTCTTCATAGGATGATGCCTCAGCTGGTTTTTAACAGCTTAGCTCAAAAATCTTGAACACCTAAATAATGCATGGTTAGTGTGGTAGGAATGGGGTAAACACTGTGGTAGGAAGGAACGGGATAAAACAAAATTTGAGGAGTTTGTGAATCTGCTACTGAGGCAAATAACATTGAGTGTCCAGAAGTCCACCATCAGAAGCCATTGTGTGTGTTCTCAGGTATGTTGGAACTAATTGTCTCCCACTAATCTCCCTATGTAATAGATACTGGGTGAAGAAGTCACACAGCATTCAAGTGTGAGAATATGCCTTGGCTAGTATCCAGCTCTGATCCCCCTGCATGTCACAGGTTTCTAGAACTTGAACCACACTGAGGATCAGGCACTTTCTTACAGGACTTCCCTCAGCTCCTTCTCCCCTCTTTATGATAAGCGCGTATTTTTGTAAGCTTCACAAATTTGTTCTGCGCAATGCTCAAGCAGTTACAAAACATTTGACAGGCTGGCAAAATGGAAATACCTTCAGGATGTGGCATTTATAATCGTCAGTTAGACCTGTGAGGGTTGTTCTTTTTACCAGATTTTTTTCCAGAAGCCTGATTTAAAGAACTGTTTAAGAACATGCTTACGTTGAAGCACATTCCTAGCCTGGGGAACCTGGAAGAGTTGTGCATTATCATTAGGTACATGTTTTTGTCCCTAATGGGCAGGGCTTTAGTCTGTAAGAGTCACTTTCTCACTGTGAAGGGTTGGAAAGGGCACTCAGCACTTGTGTAATACTTGCTGACTAGCTGACAACAGCTGAAGCAGGTCATTGATGACAGCTAAATATGTTCATGTGGCACTGCACAGCCAGTCCACCAGCGCTGTCTGTGGTGGCTTTACCCTCTGTTCCTGACAGCAGTGGTGGAGAGGTGGGACTCATCTCACGCAGCTTCAGACACCCACACCAGAGACACCTACTTCCAGCTTGTCGCCCCAGACTGTTTAGAGATGGTGGAGAGAAACAAGCACTCAGGGAGAGTGATTCATCTGGCTTGTTTTAATCATCTACTTTAGGAGGAGATAAATCGTGCTATGGAAATGTCTTTTTTCTGTCTACTAACTATGCAGAAAGTGTAAATCACTGTCTCAGATACACAAGTCAGCACGGCAGATGTCTCAAACTAAGAAGATGAATGCTACCCTTGGTTTCTATTAGTATCATATTTTTTACATACACATTGAGGTACAGTGGGGTCCTACAGTAAGCCTGTAGCTGTCCAGCTGTGCACAGGAGTCTAAAGGCTCTTGTACAGACTTTAGAAGAGGCCTGGACAGCCTATTTAAAGGTGTTACCTTTAAAGGTTTAGAGGTGTAGTTCTTTATGGCCTTTAGCTGGGTCTGTGGAGTAAATAGCTCAGGTATAGATGGCCCTGCTAGAGGTATCCAAAGTCATCTGAGGGGGGTCTTAGCCATAGAAGAGAAAACAGAAGGACAGCTGTTTTCTGGGGCTGGGGACCTCTATGGTTAATATCATTGGCAGTACCTTTGAGGATTATTTCCTTCCTTTGTTTCTGAATGCCACAGGAGAGAGGTTGGACTGAAAGGGAGGGAGGAAGAATGGTTCCATTTGGGATTTATGAAAAAGGAAAATGCATGAACAAAAGGGACAATGGAAAACCAAAATTAGTAAAAGCAAAATAGGCATTTTTCCTCTACCTCAGTATCCTAATTTGTTCTTTTGGGGGATACTGTAGCATACAGAGCAGTCTGCTGCAGGAAGCAATGGAAGAAACACATTAAAAGTCTGCAGAACTAAAATTCTTCAATGTCCTGCCTCATTGATTCTGAAAAGACATTTTGTCATCTTTAAATTCGTGTGCATTCTGTTGCCAGCTGACTCTTGTGCAGTGTTAGAGAGAGAGAGAAGCTTTTCAGCCATGTGTGGGTTTAGTGTCACCCCATCTGTACACCTGTGGTTTGGGTGAGGAAAATGTCCCCTGTAGAGACACAGGGACTAGACAAGGCAAACTACAGCTTTGGATTTTGTGTTTGTCAGCTGGCAGGCAAGTGCACTCAATGGTAAGTGAGAGGATGAGACCACATGGGTATATATCATCTGTAGTGTCCACTGTCTCCAAAGATAATTTGGTTTTTTGGGGCAGAATCTGCCCCAGGTATCTGCCAGGTCAGTGCTGCATCCCCTGGAAAAGGCCATGCCCGTCCGGCATCTAACCCTCCAGCAGCACAAACAGTCATGAGGACACAATACAGTTTCACTGACAGATACTACAGATACTAACAGATATTACAAGTCTCAGCTTGTAACTGTTAATCATCAGACAGTGATTTTTACCCCTATTGTCATGAAATCCATTGTGCCTGGGATAAGTTTTTAGTCCCTCCAGTCCGTAAATGCATCAAGAGAATGAGCATCCCTAGAAACTTAACCTTTCAGGTGTAAGGTCACTTTAGAAGTTACGCATGCAGTATTGTGATTTGCTGAAAGCAAATGCTTCTGTTGGTGTGTTTAATACAAAATTAAACATACCTGGACAAGTAATTTTGCCTATGAAGCAGAGAAAACATCAGTGAAGTTCAGTTTTAGGGAGTAATTGCCATGGAACAGAGTAGAAGGCAGTGCTGCAAGCTGTCCAGATGAACTGCTGACTCCTGTGTACGTGCACAGTACAATGGGGACCTGGGCAGGTGGCTCCAGCCCTTCATGGGGGGAAGAACTTCACCACAGTGTCTGTAGTGGGCTGTCTGTCAACACTGTATGACCAGATGTTGAGTGTCTGGTGCATCAGGCAGCAGAGTTGTGATTGATCCTCATTTTAGAAAAAATAGCACAGCTTCAGTGTTGTGATTCAGAGCACCTATTCTTCTTAAAATCTCTTATACCCTAGTGGCTTTAGGCACATTCCCTAATGTTAAATATCTACAGCAAGAGTGGTTTAAATCCTGGTTTCCTGTTTCCCAGAGGAGTAACAGCAGAAAGATGGGAGTGGCAGATACCCCACTGGCTGTCTGTAGGAGGAGGACCATTTTTGCCTACCTCTCCAAGTACTTTCAAAAATGTAAACTCTGAGTGCAGCTACATTGACACACAGGCATAAACTCCTCTTAAGCTCTCGTTTGGCACACTGGCTTCCTAAATTCATTTTTTCTGTGCCCAGAAATCCCAGTGGTCTGTGGGAAGAAGGATGCTGGAGTTTGTTAGGGTGTGTGTTTGGTGTTGCAGTGACAATGCCCAGAAGAATATCTTCAGTGCAAATGAAAAATTTGGTAATCATTGCAGGACTTGTGTGGTGGGCAGCAAAGAGAGTGCTGGAAATTGCCCATTACATGGTGAGGTTAAAAGAAATAAGGGTACCATTGTTTGATATAAACTGAACCCTGACACTGGTCTGCAGCAAAGTGAGGCTAGAAGCATTAGTTACAGGCAATGATTTACTCAGAAAATGTTTTAGAATTATTTTGAATGGGCTAAGCATTTGCGGGCAGTCTGTTTCTCAACAGACATTTGGCAGGTAGCTTGTAAGGTTTCCATTATGTGTTTAATACAAGGACACATTAACTTTGGACAATTCATTGGCTTGCTGGTGCATCTCTTGTTATGTGGGAGGCTGCCCACACAATCTTCTATTGGAAACTGAAATAAGCTGAGAGATCAGCAACATCCCAGTCTCTATGAAAGCCACACAGAAAGGCTAGATGTTTATATCTTTGCTGCTGTACATTCTATTTAGCTATCAGGCCATGAAACAGAGACCACAGTCCTTCTCGTTATAAAATACAGCTTTAACAGACAAACTAATGGTACTTTTAGCTCAGATCATGCATTTTTTATCTGTAGGGAAATAACTAAATAGTTCTTTCCATAGAAACATTTTCTTTCATAATGTATTAGGTCACGTAAATACAAATTTAGGTTAACCTGAAATAAGAGATTTTCCATTCCAAACACTAATTCACACCAGGATAAGGAAGGATTTTTTTTCTTTTTCTTTCCTTTTCTTTTCTTTTCTTTTCTTTTCTTTTCTTTTCTTTTCTTTTCTTTTCTTTTCTTTTCTTTTCTTTTCTTTTCTTTTCTTTTCTTTTCTTTTCTTTTCTTTTTTCTTTTCTTTTTTTTTCTTTTTTCTTTTCTTAATGTGGATCCCTCTAAGTCTGCCTTGAATATATATAAATGTTTGGCAATAATACAGTCTCTCATTGACCTGGCTTTACTTACATGTTTTCACCTTTCAATGCATGCAGTAAATTCTGGACAGTTTTGAAGTTGTAGATTCCTGGATTTCAACATGAACTACTATTACTTCCTGCTTTAGGTGAATGGACCAACTAAACTTCAGTCAGCCTCTTAGAGGCATTGCTGCTGAGTGTTTGTGTGTGGGTGACTGACAACTTCAGCAGATGTTGAATGGGGTGAATTTAAGAAAGGCAGGTAGAAAGCCCTAAAGGCAGTGGCCTGCTGCTGAGGTCTGCCAGCATGTTTTGATCTCTGTGAGACCTCAGCCAGCTAACTTCTCTTTGCTCATTCATTCACAAGCTGGATACATTATCAACTGACAGCTGTAGGATAGCAGGGCTATAACAATTCATGTTTGAGGGTTGAAGGGGCAAGGTTTTTTAGGTGAAAAATTTCCAGCAGCATGCTGGAAAGTTTGTTATAACAGGGTAAAGCTCCAGTCCAGTCTCAGTTTGTGCAGGACTTGAACTAAAAAAAGTTAGGATTGCCTGGTCAGAGATGGACTTCAGGACAGCCTGTGCGCTGGTCTAGTTTCTGCCATTTGGCTACAGCCACAGGAGACCTGTTTTTCCAGGGATAACTGAAATGCCTGGTGATCCAATTCAGTATTAATCACACTATTTATGTTGCAGTGGTGATTTTGCTTAACTTGAAGATTAAATATGTTGCCCTCCCTCTCTTTTAAGAAACACCATGTTCCATAAACTGGCCATTTCTGCATTTTTCAAGACAATAGCAATTTCAAGTGCTATTATAATCCCCTTTACTGCTTCATCAAACTCTACCATATTTTTCATTCATTTACACATCCTAACAGCATAAGTTTAAGTGGTGGGTTAAGCCTTTCTATGTACATCAAAGCAACATGTAATTTTCACTTCCATTTTACCCAACAGCTTCTAAATCTAGAGGTGATAATTGTTATTTGCATTCTAATTATGCCTCAGTTCAACCAGAGGCTTTGCAATGATCTAAAAACAAAGGACATTTTGTGGCAAGATCCGGTGGCTCCCTTTGCTCGTAAAGCTCCACGTGACTTCAGAAGGGCCTAAGATTTGAAAACTGAAATGCAGGATGGGTTTCCTTAGTAAGCCGTGTGTTTTCCTCTCCGCAGGGGATGAGCGCTCCCGGGAGTCTCCAGCCCCAGCCGAAGCACAGATGCAAGCTGGGGCGGAAGGCGGTGGAAGGGTGAGCCGCTGCTGCTGGAAATGCTCCGTGACGCAGCTCAAGAAGATTTTCTGGGGTGTGGCCGTGGTCCTGGGTGTCTGCTCCTCTTGGTCAGGTTCAACCCAGCTAGCAAAACTGACCTTTAAGAAATTCGATGCACCCTTCACTCTAACGTGGTTTGCAACAAACTGGAACTTTTTATTCTTTCCTTTGTATTATCTTGGACATGTTTTTAAGTCAGCTGAAAAGCAGTCTCCAAAGCAAAGATACAGGTATGGGAGCTTTTGTTTTTAATCCCGTGGCTCTTGCATGCTGCTCTACATTTCACAGACATTTTGTTCAAATCAGTCAATTGCATCAAACTTGTGTTTGCTTTCCTCTCCAGGTTTGTTAAATGATGGTCTCAGTTAATTGTGTGTCCTATGCTAGGTGCTGTTATTATTCCTAATATAATTTCACTCCACCAGTAAGAAATCCAGATTTATTTCCAACACATGCAAGTCATGTAATGAAAGTCTGCATTTTCTGCAATTATTTATCAAGAGTTTTCTGGGAACGTAGTTTTTTTTATTAATATCTCTTTCCCCTACCCATGTCTGACTTCTATGTCAGTCTCTGAGTAAGCTAAGTAAGCTTTTTTTTTCCAAGCTCAGGACTAGAGCAGGGCCTTGAATAGCTGAGTAAAAAGTACTGCAGTATTTTCCTGGCACTACGCCCTTGACATCAAAGGCCAAGCTCTGATCCCAGTTAAACTTGAGCTGTTGTGTTTATTTCCGGGAGGAAGCGCAGTCATAACCAAAGGCAGCACTTCGTCTTCAGCACACCTTGTCTTCATAGCCAGCCAAACCACCAAGCCTGAGTCACTCATGGAAAGCCCTGAGTGCCCGTCCTCCATGAGAGGCTGAGGATGCTCCGTCTGCTTGAAGGACTGACTGCCTCTCACTGAGAGCTCCCTCAGCTCCGCTCGGCTCGTTTTGGCCTGAGAGGTGTCTGGGACAGATGGGATGACTCAGCCATCAAGATGTCCCATGTCAGAGAGCTCCCCTGATACGTGGAAGGATGTGAACAACCTTTTCCCCTTCTGTTACACAGTGGGGCTCGTAGACTTTTAATGAAGAATCTCAGAAAAGTAAACAGTAAGAAGTACACATTTCTCAGCTCCCAGCTGTGCAGCAGCAAGGTGGAAACTTACTACAAGAAAAATCTAAGAAACCAGGTTACTCAGGAAATGCTCTACCTCAGATGACTAGGGTTAAGAAACTTTACTGCTTAGCCATCATTACAGTTTCTTCATCTTTTAAATAATGTGGGGGCTGCAGATAATGGATATGACCATTCACTGCAGGTTCTGGAGCAGGATCCAGAAGTTCTAAAGGCATTTTTGTAAGTGGCATGCTTCTGGCACTTCAGTCTTCAGGTTGTAATTGTTCATGGCAAATGTGGTTGCTTCAGAGATGAGTTTGGAGGTTGCAGAAAACTACAGATTAATCTAAAAACAGCAGCAAATGCTAGCCTAAAAGCAACTACCTTTCTGTTTCTTTAGTTTTAAGTATTTTTCTTTCCAGCTGCTCTAGATAATGTTTTAAATACTGCTGAATTCTGGGGTGAGCGGTTGTGGTTTGCCAGATCCCTGGGGTTAAAAACCCAGAGCATTGTACTCGTTGCTGCAGTAAATTGATACAGTTGGTAGTTTTATGTCTTTCATTAATTAAATGAGGGCTGAATTGAAGAGCAGGTGCAAGCCCTGCAGCTTGTTTGGGATGCAGGGGGACGTCATTAGCAGTAGGCTTGCCCAGGCTTCATAAAGAGTGTGTGTTTGTGTGTCTGACAAGTGACTGAATAGGGTTAACTTAGAGGGGTTTTTCTGGGTGCCAGGGAAGATGTGTGCCTTTGGCGATGTGGCTGTGGCTCCCAGCTTTGCTGCAGATTTGTTCTGTGGTTTGGAGCAAATCACTGCAGACCTCTGATTTCCTTGTACTCTCTGTTCTTTCAGAGGAGCCAGTCCTTTAGTGAGGAGGGAGGACTCCCCCTTACCATGTGTTTACACAGTGTGTGCCTCAGCAGGTCCCCTGTCTACACGGAGGCCTTTTGGTGGTGCTGCACGAGGAGTTACTGTGAAAAGATTTACTGTTCCTCTGCTTGCTCCATTACAGCTGAGATGTCACATGCATATGTGTCAGTAAACCCCAGCACTGCAGTCCAGCCTCCCTTCCTAATTACTCCTCCTTTTTCCCTGTTATATATGTGTGCAGATACATAAAGAAAGATGTACACAGGGACTTTGCAGCTCCATTTGGGGCATCACCATCTTCAGGAAATCTTGCAGTCCAGGCATGTTTGGACACATTAGGGAGATATTTCACGGACTTCTGAGTAGTTAAAAGAAGACAATTCTGACCTAAAACTGTAAAGAAACTGGCATAATCACTTTCTATTTCTTTTATCCTTCACTTTCATCTATATTTTACATATTATCTGGGCTCTCTGGCAGGGATATGGAACAAGATAAATTAAAAGGCAGTTGTGGGAGAACGTGGAAATATGATGTCCAAGTCACCTTAGTAGTGACGTAGAAAAGGAAGGGGTTCTCAGATCTTGCCTACACAGGCTGCTAAAATCCACAGGTACCTAATGTTTTTTTGGCAGCAAAGCTCCCCAAGGATACCTGCACATCCACCTCAGCAGGGCTGGGCAGCTCAGCCTCCCCTCCCCCTGGCACAGGCAGTGCTTTCATGCCGCCCCTTCCAGAGGCAGCACGTGTGCTTTGGGTACCTCCCTACACAGTTAAAGGCCATGTGAAAAACAGCAACCACCAGGAAAAATACACAAAAGGGGGATCATAAAATGTAACAACAGTGAATAGATGTGTAGTCCCTCCTGCACAGATTATATGGTTTATTCCAGTTTTTAAATTCTTGTTGCATTGTACCAGTATGTATGCTATGCTGTAAATACATTAATGTTTATGTTTTGTAGTCTCACAAGAAGAACATACCTGTCATGGGCATAAACCAGTTTTTAGCTGGTTTATGACAGAAAAACAGATTTGTTTTTCCTTTTTATAGCGTGTATAATATTAGTAAATTTGTCACCAAAATTTTGTAGTGATACACTGAATATAAGAGCAGGTTTATCAGTTTCTTTAAAAGATTTTGAGTATTAGGCCACAATGTGAAGTATTAAGGATTTATGATTGTACCGTATTGCAATGTAAGGAATTTGCTGTTTAATCTGAAGCAGACTATCAGCTGTCCACACCATGGGGAGAGAGTCACTTTTCATAGCAAACCAGAACTCATGCATTCACTTCCTGCTGCTCCTTACCCCCTGTGCAGCTCCATCAAATGCTGCCAGGGTTGTGCCCAAGTGTAGGCTGCTGAGGGAGAACTTCTCCCATGGTTGCTTCCAAGGATGTCACGGCATAGGACTGCATGTATGGAAGTGATATGGAGAGCTCTAGAAGGCCACGGAAGAGCATGCCAGGGTCAGCATCACTCTCCTGCTTCTTGTGCAAGTTCTCACTAGCTTAAAGTAAAATTACTGTAACTAAATTATTACTCATTTCAACCATTGTCCAGTCCAGAAATAACACATGTAATGATTTGTGCACCTAATGCATCATTTAAGAGTACTTCATACTTTTTGCTTCCAAACTGCTTTATAAAATGACACATTTAATCTGATGAGCTATTCTCCATCATACCTACATTATTAATTTATGAGGTAACATAAATTAAAAGCACTAGGGCTTAAAACTCTCTGGCTAGATGAGAGATTAAATTAAAATCTCTGCAAGATATTGCTTAGCTTTGTGTTATCTCTAGGCAGAATGAAACACGCCTTTTATAAAGATTCACCCTCTGTGTTCCAGCTGGGAGGAATAATAGAGGGGTTTGTTCACATTTTAGAAAAATACCTCAGAAAACTTGTTTATTTTGATGGTATGGTGTTATGATTTTTTTGAGAAGGAAAGGGAAAGACTTTAAAGAATGGTTTGCAGGATTATTTATTTATTTATTCGTTTATAATTTAGATCTTGATTTTTATTTTATAAAGCTTTAAGACTAAAGAAAACACCAGAAGCTGGAACTAAATCTCTTCTGAAACCTTGAATGCACCTGATGTGTTGGGTGAATGAAAGAATCATCACAGTGCAGTCCCTGCATTGATCTGCAGCCACACTTGAACATGTTTTAGAATGTTCTTTTTCACTGATTCCAAGTTTTGTCTCTATATTACCCCCAAATTATCTGCAACTAGTCTTTCCGAATGTGAAGATTTTTCTTTGAAAATAAAGAAAAAGTTTCAGGTAACATCAAAGTATTGTTATATCTTTGAACCAAAATACTGATGCAACAATAGTAGAGGACTACTGTAGTAGATCTAACAGCCTGTATTTTACCAACATACTGACTTCACAAAAGTCACTTTTGATCTATATGCCTATGGGCTCAGAATCGAAATTTGGTTCTTCAGGGGCCACGAAGTTTCAGTGCCATAGCTTCACTTGAGGTCCAGGAGAACATGGGCCAGTTTCTTAATGCGTTTCACAGCTATTTCTGCTATGATGGAAAAGATGAGACACTAGCCATCCCCCCCAGTAATATGAGGAGTTGAGTCCATTAGTTTGATCCTGACTCCTATGAAGTGCAGTTCACTGCACTGTGGGTACTGCCCTCCTTTTCTGCAGCAGGCAGAGAACCCCACTGGTAACCAAACCCCTGGCCGCGATGAAACTCCAAGGGGAAAGAAGGTCAGAGCCATTTGGCATGACTGGATGCTGTTTTACTATCGATTTTTCGGTGGTTTGTGTTCATGAGTCTCTCTTACCCAGCAGCATTAAAATGTTGCAGTGTGGTTAACTTTTGGCATCCTGCTGATTTATATTACTACTTTAGATGGGAGCTTCGCCACCAGAGCAGACAGCATTAAGAGAGTCATAAATAAGCTGCAGAGGCATCAAGACATGACAAATCCAAGTGTTTTTAGCAAATGTCACCCAATGAAGCATGTTTTCTTTCAAAAAACTTCTGTTTATAAACTCTATTTGTCTAATTCAGAACATTATCCTTAAAATAATATGTATTTACTTTGTGTTCCTCAAAATAAAATCAATTTACATTTCAAGTTCACATTAGCTTCTTGGGGAAAATAAAAATAATAATAGAAAAACAAGCAAGGAACAAAATAAACCATTGAAATTAATAAATAAAGCATCTGATTCTTCCCCAAGTTCAAGAGAGACCAGTTAGGAGTAACTCCAGATTAAATCAGTTTGATCTCTACAGCAACAGATCAGATGATGAAACATCAGTTTGCTCTCTACACTTGTCTGTCAGGACTCACCTTTGTGCTTGGTATCAAAGCAATTAATTAAAAGATGTGAATATTGTACAAGCAGTTTATGATACTTGTAGTCATCTTTATCTCTCCAGCTGATACCTGAGCTGCTGTCAGTGTTGTGTTACTGATGGACCACTGTATCACTTCTCTGACTTTTCAGTGAATATGCACTTTTCTGCCAGAGGTTCTAGCTGAAGACAAGGCTAAATTGTAAAATCAGCAAGTAGCAGTAGTACTGAAGCTTTCTGCTGGAACAGTGTGATGTTCGTGGTAGTGGCAGTGCTGGTGGGCATGTGTCCAGTGTCCAACCTGCTGTCCATATGGCATCAAGCTCGGTCATGGAGCATCTATTTGGGCTCAGCTCAACTGAAGTTCAAGCCACAGAGCTCAGGATGATGCTGTTGTTAACTTCTGCTTTTCAAGTCAAGTAGTTACCACTTCCTGATGAAACCACCATGAGCTGCTATTTCTTGCCTTTTGCAGAGGAAAATGTGTCCCCATGGGAGGTGGGATGGGTGTGCTGCCACCCCACAGGGGTTCTGGAGGTGGCTTCTCTCTGCTGCCTTGACATAATACAGCCATGCTGCACTATGGCCAGATGATTGCATGAGTCGTGGTTTCAGCTGCTTCTCTGGGGAGATTTGTTTTCTTAGGTGATTAAAGATTAATGTCATGGTCTCTTGGTCTTTATGCCTCCTGAAACAAAATTTTCTCAGCCAGCTCTCAAAAATACGCTCCACAGGCTGCCTTTTCCTGAGAAAGTAACAGCTCCAGCATTTTTCTAGAGTAGCGTCTTGTTCACATCAGTCTCCTCTGAAGACAGTACCAGGGGTTGGATTAGGGAGGAAATGTGCCACAGCTGGCTTCTCAGTGTCACACTGCATATTCCAGCACTGCTGGCTTGGAGCTGAATGTCTGGTTGCCCCCCAAAATTCATGGGGAGAGGAAAACCTGTAGCACAAACAGAAATGTGAGGCATGTAAGATAAACAGCAGGAAAGGGCGAGGAGAAAGAGAAAAGGCTGTGGTCAGACTGGCTGCTAGTGGAAGCCCTCCGCCATCCCAGATTTAGGCACCTAACTAGAATTGAGATACTGCTCCTCTTGATGTCTTCCACTGAAAAGCTTAAAAAACTGCTACTGCACCATGGGGAAGGTGATAGTGTTTCTCTCCCTCAAATGCTGATATGGAGCTTGGTACCTGCATCAGATTCTTGGTGTGAGTGGCTGGCAGAAAGCCACGAAATTAATGGCTCAGTTCTAGCTTCTCTGGAGGTAGCTCTCACAATGGTAAGCCTGCATGGTGGGCTCAGGAATGTGAGATGGCATTTATATGTTTACCTCCCTTTCTTAACCTTCTGGAAATACCTTTTAGAGATTTCTTTTAAAATTCTGTTTGACTAATTCCTTCTATTCAGGTAGCTAACACTGTCTCTGAGAACTCGTATCTTAGCTTTTGTGAGAAAATGTTCATGGGTCCTTCTTTAGGAAACCAGTACTTTCTAATTTAACCTCACAGATTATACTTGGAGTTTGCATTTGTTTTTCAGATCATGATGTTGTGAAAGGAGCTTAACATTCATGTCCTGTGAAAAGCTTTCCCTTAATCTGAAGAGCCTTCATCTGTTGAGAATCACCTCTTCTGAGATTTTGGACTTCTGTGAAGTGCTAATTGAGAATAAAAATTGGGTACTGCCTGATCAGGAGAAACCCACATTCTTTAATCTTGAGCCTGGTTTGCAAAATCATTCCAAGGATGATTGAATTAAGTAATGTCCTGTAATTTTGTCTTGTTGTTCCATTACTTTTGTCTCCTCTGCTGTGGCTTGAACAGATGCTTCAAAATAATTACATTATCTGCCTCCTATGAGGTAACAGTGCTTGAGGCAAGGACTAGAAAGAGGAGTAATTGTTCTTGTTACCTGCAGGCAGGGCATGTGCTATGAAACAATGTATTTATGTAATGGCTTTTGCTTGGAAAAAATGTTGTGTCTTGCAGCACAGAATGATCTCTCTCTGGTCAGTAGTTAAACTGCATTTCATTAACACTGCCTCTGGATAGTTAAACAAGCTGCCAGGCTCCCACACTGCTTGGGCTTTTCTCAGGAGACCCTCAAGAGCAAATCTGCCTGTACTGGTCCTACCCAAGATGCTCTGACCTCTCTGCACTCACTGAGACCATGGGACAAAAGCAAGCCAGGCTGAAGGGACCTAGGGTCACCTCCTCCCTTTCCTGCCTCCAGGCATGACCTGCACACACAAACAGAAAAGCAGCTGTATTTTATGGCTGGAAAAGGGGGAAAAAAGGACTGGGAAAAGAGTGTGTGATCATGTTTACTGCATAAAGAAGCAGAAAGCTGAGATGAGCACGGATTTGCTGTTTTTCCAATCATAACATGGAAGAAGGTTTCACAGGTGGGCTTTTTGCAGAATGTTGTTTACATCAGTCACCACACCAAATACTTTGACCGCCAGTGCACAAACTCATTAAATGGGGACTGTCCTAGATAGATTCTCCATGATGTTTACAGCAGCAACAAAAATAACAACAAAATGCAGCAAGGAGTGATAAGGAATTCTGCTTTTGTTTTTTCCAGCCCAGATCTGTGTCAAAATATCTTGAAGGCATCTACCTTTAAAGCTGCTTTAAAAAAGGAAAGTGCATGTATGGCAACAGACTTTGTAGCTATAATTAACAGCTCTCAATAAAGACGGATGATACAGTGAGAAGTGTTGGAAGCTGGCAGTACTACAGAAGTGGAAAAAACCTATTTGTCCAGCTGCCTAGCAGTTATGGACTGTGTCCAGATTTCCCAGGATTGTTTGTGTTTGTATGAAAAGGCAGCCTCATATAAATGCACACGTACCTGGCTGAGGATCCTGTTCAGTCCAGGTCTCCAGGAGCTGGCCACCCTTGCTTGTCAGACAAAGCTGTAAGTGGTAAAAAGGGACTAAGAGCCAAAGGTGAAGGTTGGCAGCAGCAGAGGTGTATGAACAGGGCATTATAAACTGAAAAACTCTGTCAAGCAGCTGCATAATATTGTCTGTGAACATCCATAAGGGCTTTTGGAGGGAAATAATGTTAAGGTATGAGCTGATGGGCAGACAGGTTCATGCATATATTCACACACGTACAACCATTTTGTGTTTTCTAATGCTAAAACACCTTTCCAAATAGTAGCTTTTTGCCAGAGAATCCAATCCAAAAATGGGGAAGGCAAACAACATCTGGTTTTGTTACCTTGTTCACCTGCTTTGGGTGGCAGTTAGTGAAGACCACTTCTCTTCAGCCTGGCAGTAGAAAAGGAAACAATCCTCCTGTTGGTTTGTTTGCCAGTCCTTGGGGTCAGGGTTATAACTCATCTAGTTTAAAGGAAAGAGCCTCACTTACTTTATGGCTTAATGGTCATTGTCATGTCTTTTGGGTCTCTTGGCTAGGCAAGCCTAGACTAAGTCTACTGTGGCTGCCTCATCTGTTCCCTATTCCTCGTACGTCTGACTGAGGAGGTACCTCCTGTTCCTCTTCCCCACCTAGAGCTGGTGTTGGTTGCTTGTGGTTTGTTAATTTATAAATTGTGTTTCTTCTCTTTGGAGCTGGGAGCTGTTTACTCATTTACTGAAGCTGCTCATTTCACGAGCAGTTAGAGACTGTTCCCTTCATATCTTCAAAAACCTTCCACTGCCTGAGTGAAACACTCAGATTCCCAGGGGGGGAGTGGGCCTCTGGGAGCCTTGTGTGAAGGATGGCATCCCCCAGCTCTTTCAGCATCCACAGCTGTTAAGCCTCAGGGATCTCAAGTCCCTTCAAGCATCCATGAGTGCCCCTTCAGGGACAGAGTATTATTAACCTTCATGTAACCTTCATTGCTAAGATGACGCACCTTGGATGGTAGGAATTCAGGTCTGTTTGCTCGAGGAGGACTCTATGTCTTTTTCCTCTACATCATCTGGCATTTGCCCTTGCATTGCAGCTGAAAAAATGCTTTGCTTCACCAAAGTACTGCTTTTTTTAACTTAATTCTCTTCACTGTATCTATTTTAGAGGCCAACCAGGCCAACTGAAAATTGTCTCTTGCCTTTTCTGCACTGAAACTACAACTTTCTTCACTAGTCTGGCTTATTATACCTTTAGCTGGAGTACATCTCGATTTCCAAGTACAGAAAGATTATTTTTCTGGTATGAAAAACTCTCCTATTCAATAGGACACTAGAAAATAGGAAGAATTCATTTCTACTTTCAGTATCTCTTAAGACTGACTGGAAGAAAAATGAAACTACAGTTCTGTAATGCTGTCATACTTTTTCCATCTAACAAGTAGTGGTCTTGTTAAACCATCTCGCTGTGATACCCCAAACATCAGGGCATAGAATCATGACATAATTCTAGCTCCTGGGGCCCTGGGGAGACAGCTCTAGTCCAACCTGCTCCATGCAGAGCCACATCATATCTACATTTTAATTTTGTTAATGATTAGTGATCTGCAGACACTGAATGATGCATAACTGTTAGTAAATTTCGGTGTGCTTTATTGCATTTTTTATTGCGCTGTCTCTAGGGTATCCCAGAATTACACATACCAGAACATATTGCCATGAACGGTACCTGTTCTGCTTCTGTTTGCCCCTTTTTGCCAGAGCTTAAATATTTTTCTGTCCTCAGGCAAAGATGTGGTGATTCAAACCCCGAGCATTTGATTTATTTTGTATTAACCTGGAAATTCAAAAAGAAATGGTATTAAGCCACTGAGAGCTTAACTTACTTGTAATAATCAAACAAATTTTCACCTAGCATTTTCAGTATTTCATGAAGTTCTCTATACTAAATGTGATGGGTACAGGCAGCACTTGACCCTATCTAGAATAATTCCACTGAGCCCCATGACAGAATGCTGATTTCATCACAGAATGGCAGGGATCTTAAAGATCATCCAGTTCCAACTCCCCCGCTATGGGCAGGGACACCTCCCACTAGAGCAGATTGCTCAAAGCCCCATCCAGCCTGACCTTAAACACTTCCAGGCATGAGGCATCACAGCTTCTCTGGGCAACCTGTTCTAGTGCCTCACCACCCTCACAGCAACTAATTTCTTCCTAATTTCTGTCAGAAAGGGTCTGGTTCAGTGAATATTAAAAGTATCAAGTTAATAACTATTTAGATGTATTTCATCTTGCAGAGGGGAACTCAGGCTTTGACCAGACTGAAATTCACCCTGCTCCTCCACATTACTCTTAAAAAGTGTCTTTTGATTCTGGTGAACTGAAATAGAAAAACTTAGTGTTGAAAAACAATGTGCCAGAAGAGGATACAGTGACATACAGACACATGATCAGCGGCTTTCTGTTAACATACATGCAGACCTGCTCTTTCTCATGAAATTTTTAACAATTAAGGCAAACCATCTGAAAGTCTTACAGCATTTAACAAAGAGCTCTATTGATTTCATAGGTTTTTCAGAGAGTTTACAAACCCATGCTCTTCTGTAGTTACAGATAGTTCCTATGCCATAATTTTCTGCCCTACCAAGTTCCACATGGATTTTTTAGTAGAGTTGTACTCTTGATCATCTAAGATAGATAACTGTGCAGTAGTATGATAAAGATCAGCTAAACCATGGATTGAGGAAGGTGAGGAAAGAGCTAAGTGGCATCAAGCAGAACAAAGACGGTATTTGAAACAAGGAAGGTGATTTCTCTTGGTGTGCTAGTGAGCCTCAGGAGTCTGAAAAACAGTAAGAGCCGCAAAGAGTGGTGAGTGCATGCTTGGGAATCAGAGATGGTGGGCCAAATGTGGTGTGTTGTGGAAGCAGACTGCATGAGTTCTGCTGAAATGTAACATTTGCATGAGTGATAGTACTGATAGCTCCTCTATGAGCTAAGCTGGGTCGATAAATCCTGTGTGATTTCAGTGGACAGTGTGCTTCTCATGTACAGAGTCCTGTGGCTGGCTGCAGGCTCTTAGTGTGGGATATACCAGGGCTTGGTTTGGCTCAGCAGCCATCCAAGTTACAGATGTCCAGACAAATCACTCAGAACCACCTGAGGAAGATTTAATCATACCACCAAGGTTATTCCATTTTTTAATGGATTTGTTCCTTAACAAGAATGAATGTACAACTGAAATTTGCCAAACCGCTAAAGATATCTTCTTGAGGTCTTGTCAAAAGTGAGCAGTGAATTGGCTTTATTTTCATGTGAACAGGAGTCATAATGAGGAAATTCCTCTTGAAAATCATGTGAGTTGTATGTATAGTTAATTGTGGACTTTACTTTTGGCTGGCAGGTTGCAAACTAACTTGTCTGCTGCTTTATATTTATTGAGCTTTGCTTTGTTTTAAGTATCAAAACAAAACAAAACAAAAAACAGCTGGCTTCCCGGATGTGTTTGCTGCAAGAAACCAGAGACAAGGGGTTTCGAGAAACTGGAGACAAGTGTGTTTCCTCCATAGCAATTGTGCTAAAAACAAACTGTTCTCTTTGTCAATGTGACTTCAGACACTTTCCACTATTACGCTGCTGGTATCTGGAGTCTCAAAGAGCTTTTGTCTAGCGCAGAACAGTAAATAACCACAGGTTTTGGGGACATGTAGAAACATCTCATTAGGGAGATCTGAAAGAGAGATGATGAATAAAGTCTTGGTATCAATCTCATGTCATGATCTGAGTGTGCAACAACAAATTATGCTTCCTTGAGTAACTCAGCTACTGAAAGCTACAGATGGGTTTGTCTTCAGCAAAAATCTCAGCTTTTGCAAGCCTTTGGGCTAACAGCCATGACCACGCACTTCTTCCACATGAAGCATGCTGATGGCATCTACTAGATGTTGTGCAGCTGACAGGAAAAAGATGCAATAGTTCATTAGTTTTGTCATTCTGTTTAATTCAGACATTTTCAAAAGGAATGGCACTGAAAGCTTTGTGGTACTGAAGGTGCATAATAATTGCATCAAAATTGCCCATCTGCGGCTAAAGCAAGATAATTGCCTAGGCGTGTTCACATTTGCAGAAGAGATTTTGAATAATAAATGTTTATAAAGCTTTTCTGTCATCATGTTATCCAATCCTCACCCATGAGCCAAACTCTCAGTTCATTTACACTCTTTTCAAACCAAAAATATCTCACGTTGGCACAGCTTTGGGGTGGGTGAAGATGAGAATCTGGACTAGTGTAAGTTACCTGAAACTGGCTTCTATTTATGAACCAAATGGAAAGAGAGTAATCAGCAAACTCTGCTGATTCCTTGCTAGTGTTATTTTTTGTATCTTTAATAATTAATTTGACTAATTACTAAGATTTAGGAGTGCCAGTGCTGATTTTCAGTGATGCTGAATGGCACTCCTTCCTGAGGAGCAAAGCTTGTCAAAGGGTCAGAGCCACAAAAAGGCTGAGACCTGTGCCCCATCCTGCAAACAGCCATAAACATCTGTGTATGTCTTCCAGCAGACATTTCCTCCTCCTCAGGAGTCTCTCTTCTCTAACAGAGGTAAGGTCTAAGCAGATCCATCCCCACAAACACAGGCAGGCTGAAGATACAGTGGGACCGGCAGCAGCAGGTGAGATGCAAGCAATCTTAATTCGCCTTATCATGGCTGATCTAACCTACTCCAGATAAGCTCCTTAGCACACACTCAGCTCACCCAAGCCTTTGAACAGTCCCTCCATGCTCTACAGAATGCAGACAGCTGAAAGACATGTCCTGGTTTAAATGCATGCTTACCTGGTCAATCCCTCCTCCACAGGGATTCAGTTTATAGCCGCCTCTGTGTTCTGATGCTCTCCCCTTTTCTGGCAATTAAAGATTTAAATAGCACTGACCAGACAAGATTTGTTAATGCAACTTTGTTATCTTACGCTTCTTCAAGAATGAGTTAATTGATTTTTCCATTAGACTTGGTACAAATCATGCTGATGTCCCTGTAGTCCTCAGTGTGCCGGAGTAATTCCCGATAGCTGTGTTACAGTCTTCACAACACATTTCATGCCTCTCCCCTGCTCACACAGAGCTGTTCATTCCAGCCCACCACTACACAGGGAAGAAGGGCAGGTGATTTACAGTGGGATGGAAAATGTCTCCGGCTAAATGCCAGGTTCACCAGCTTCCTGCCACTGCATGCCTCTGTCTTTCTGCTTGAACAGGAATTGTCATTCCTGCTGTGGGATCCCTTCAACAAAACAGCCAGCTGCCTCCCCCATGACCAGCTGGCTACACAGCTCTTCAGCTCATAAATCCTTGGTGTTGTAGTGAGATTTCAGCAGGCTGTACCTCCTGGGTAGCCCCAAAATGGCCATGGCAAAGCTGACCATCTCTCCAGCACTGGGAAGGTAGCCAGCAACCCCAGGAGATAATTAAGCTGGTATCCCCAGCCACTTGGAGCCCTGTACGTCTCAGAGTGCTTTGCCCACCTGCCTTACTGAGGTGCTTTACATCCCTTCCCTGTAGTAGCAGGGGCCTGCCAGAGGAGCAGCACCCTCACTGCTAGGGATCCTGCAGAGAGTAGGGTGGCAAAACAGGCATTGCCTCTGCCAGATTTCTGAACAGATAGCTGAAACCACATTGCTGCTTTTGTCACTCTTCCTGGGAAATAATCTGTAAAGAAAGTCAGACACTCCACTAAAATTAGTAACAATATGAACTACTGCTCAGTACATTTTTCTGTCTCTCAAGGGCTTAAGTTTATTGAGTAACCTCCCTTTCTCTCAGTTTCATCACAGCGCATTATGTTTTGGGAAAGGGCTGAGTTCAAACACTGGAGCTCTTTATTCTAGTTGTGTAGGTGCAGTATTGATAGATCCAAATTTAGCAGATTCCCTAATGCACATTTACAGTAAAATGAGCCAGATTTTGTGTTAGGTACCTTGGGGGCAGAGGGGGCAGGGAATGACAGATAAGGATATCACAGGGCACTGTGACTCTGAATGACTCTGTTGCTGAGGTTCAGTGAGGCATCAGGATATTTTGGGTAGCATTTTTGAGGTTCTGCTGCTGGATTCTCTATTCTTACTGAAGGCTGTGGTGGAACTGTAATGATTCAGTTGGGAGGAGTGGTAAACCAGTAGCAAAAGCTGTTGGCAATGTCTCCTTGTGATGTTGTACATATATGTGTGTGTGTGTGTATGTGTGTGCATGTAGGCACCATTTGATGTCAGATACAGGCTGAGCCCCTTTATCCTGCAAGGAAAAGGATTTCCCAGGGAGGTTACAGGCTGTTTTACTTTCAACAGTCTTCATAGAACATCCTGCAGATCAAGAGCTCTCCCATAAACTGCAGACTGTTGAAAGGAAAGTGAAGCCACAGATTTTGTGCTTTCTAACTCTAGGATCAGTGTGGGGTCATCCTCTTGACTGGGACATTGAAAAATTCCCTTGTGCACCAACTATCTTACCCTGGGGGTCTGGGTAGAAAAGCACAGTTTCAGGATCAGGCCTGAGTTTGTTTGCTGAGGGAGCTGACACCTGCCTCCTTGCAGCAGGAAGAAGGCTGCTTATTCTCAAGCATCTGTCTGGAAAGCACTGCCTGGGGCTGCTCCCAAAGTCTCTTCCTCCCTGCCTACAGACAGCTGAAGCCCCAGGAAGAGGACAAGGCACCCTCAGCACTCACCTGCCTACAAACCTTCCAAAAGGGAAAACTCCCCTTCAAAAAATTTTTATGACTCTCCCCCTGTACTAGGATCCCACCATGGCTGATGCCCTATGTGAGAGACACAGTACTTCACCTTCCTACATCTATTTTAAGATCCAAATTGATCACCCATAATTCCTTTGAAGTCTGTGGGTAGTGACAATCTTCAGCCCACTGGAAAAGTCAGTGCATTAGTACCTGAATATGAATTGATGTTTTTAATTTGGTATGATCCTCCCAGGATTTCAGTGTGAGGGTGGAGTAATCGAGTAATTTCTTGCAGTTTGCTTATTTGTGCTGTCTGTGGATTTCTGTCAAATTCTTTTTGTATTATCTTGATGAGAAATTTAATCAATCTCACCAGCACCAAATCTTTTGTGTCTGTTGGTTTATTTTTTAGGATGATTTATGCATACAATTAATGTGATTGGAAGCCATTTCCTGATACATGTAAACCTCAACTGTCAAAGATCTTTGGGGATGCTCTAAATTTCAATATCAGCTTCACATAAAACACAATTACCCCATTCTGGCAGTGAACAGGAATAAAAATGGATATGGGGAGTTACTAAAATAATAGTTTATTTGTTATTTCACAAATTATAATTAGTGAGAACTCCCTTCTAAGAATGCATTGACCACATATCCTAAACGTGGTATATTCATCCTTGTTACATACGCTATTGATAATGAAAAGACTAAATATATTTTTACTGAACAAGCATAGCAATAAAATAAAATTCATGTCAAAGAGCAAGTATTATTAGATGGATTAGTCTTTTACTATGTATTTTGAAGATATTATTCCATGTTTTCTTGTTGGACAGTTGACATTGTTTGCTTCCATCTCGCATATAATCTTGAAGCTGCTGGCTTATTCTCTCTCACATGCTGGGATTATTTTAGTTTATGGCTCAGCCCACCTACCAACTATTTCAGCTCCTGAGATGCAGTGAGCTAATTAATGCATCCATCATCTTACATGTTCTTCAAATGCCATGAGCAATAAGGATATTTAGTCTTGATCTTTGATGTCTTACTTTTTCTCCCAGGCTCAGGGCTCATGGCTTAACTCAAGCCCATACACATTTTCGTTGATGAACAGTTCATTCATGTATTTTTGTTCTCTATTTATTGACTTCTAATTCCCTTCCTCTCCTAGCGACATGCTACATTAAATCTCCATTATCTAAGCCCATGTCTCCTTTTCCTAGCTCACACAGTCATGCAAGTATGACTGTTGCTTAATATTTGTGTGAAATTACCATCCAGCAAATCCTGATCTGGACTAGCTTGTGCTAGGTGCTTTTTCAGCAGGGAAACAAACACATCACCTGTGCCACAGGGTCTGCCATCAAGGTTGAGGCACATATCTGCTAAAACCTGCCATTTTTCATTTAACTGGTGAGGGCTGACTTCTTCGGCCCCTGTGGAGGGGCTTTGGTCCCACAGTACATGCCAAGGGAAGGCTATGTCCAGAGGAGGGCAACGAAGCCAGGGAAGAGTTTGGAGCACGAGTCTTACAAAGAGCAGCTGAGTAAGCTGGGGTTGTTTAGCTTGAGAAAAGGAGGTCCAGGGGGGGACCTTATCACTCTCTACAATTATCTGAAAGGTTGTACTGAGGTGATGTCAGTCTCTTCTCCCAGGTAACAAGTGACCGAAGAAAATTAAATGGCCTCAAGTTGTGCCAGAGGAGGTTTAGATCAGGTATTAGGAAAAATTTCTTCTTGGAGAGGGTTGTCAAATAATTGGAACAGGCTGCCCATAGAAGTGGTGGAGTCACCATCCCTGGAAATATTCGAAAAAGGTGTGGCTGTGGCACTTGAACACATCGTTTAGTTGTGAACATGGCAATGGTGCTAAATTGGTAATCTTAGAGGCCTTTTTTGACCTTGGTGATTCTATGGTTCTTTGACTCTAAGGCTGAACTGGAGGATGAGGACATTGGGGAGATGCTTTTCTCACCTCTTCATGGACCTCACCATGAACCTAAATAACACAACCTGTGATGCAGTAGCAGAACCTGGCAGGTGAACAGGAAGGGAAATAATAAAAACATCCTTGTAGATGCAAATAACCCTAGGATTTTCAAAAGGCCCAGTTCCTCTTCTGCCTGAGATCTGTGTTCTGCCTACATAAAGCCTCAATCTCCCCCAGTTCATGTCAGAATATGACATAAGGTGTCCAGATCTTACTAATGACAGTGAAAGAGGAAACTCTGTGTGAGAAGCAGGCAAACAATGAGTCTCACTGCAAAGCTCCCCCAGAAAGCTTGCCGCACTGAGCTCAGCCTGGCTGGGCTGGCTTAACCAAAAGCAGTTTGTGAAATACAAGTTGAAAGAAATCTGAGAGTCTTAGAAAGATGTAAACATGCTTTTCCAGATAAAGTGAACAAGTTATTTGGTTAAATTTATCTATGTCTGAACTTAAACTGAGGTAATTGCTTGCAGAGTGTGTAGGCTGTGATAAATCTCCAGCAGTAATTCTGTTAAATTTTTCAACACCCCCTGCTATGCATGTGTAAGGATTCACAGGCACACTGAAACAGGCCAGCTAACTGTGCTTGTCTCCTCTGCTTTTAACCACTCTCAGAACAGCACTGTGCCTCCTCCTTTCATGCTTTCTGCTATAAACCCAACCATTTTCATTTCCCAGGCAATCCACTGTATGAGGCTGCAGTTGCACCATAACTGCAACCAAAGGCTATCTGATCCAAATTATGTAGCACGTTCTGATGTTAGCCTCTGGAGCCACAGATCTGGGAGAGGGCCAGAAAAGCCATTTTACAATTATAGTCTGTCACAGGCCTTAAAAATTTGTTATTAAAATGAAGACAGAGCAGGCACACCCACAGGGCAGGCATTAATCATGGCTAGATAAGGTCCACTTCTCTCCTAGGTGGCAAGCTGCAAGGTTTCAGCAGGAGCTGGCTCCTGCTGCAAGGACACCCTGTGCTTCCTCCCCTCATAGTGCTTTTACCCTGTAATAGCAGGGAACAGATTTTTCACTGCTCTCTGTGCAGCTGCTCTGGAAATAGTGTGATGCTGGAAGCAAGGATCACAAGGTCATTTTCCAAAATGAAGGAAGGAATAAGCATGTCACAAGAGTAGAAGGTGGAAGACAAATGAGCCCGGTAATTTCGTATCTGGCAAACACTTGGCTCTCCTCACTGCAGCTCAGCTTTCAGAACCAACAAGCAGGAGGGAGGCTCATTGCACAGCCCTTACAGTCTCAGAAAATCACAGTCCCACATTCCCTGTTACTCCCTCTACCCATGAAATCCAGGAAGAGGCCATAAACCGCAGCTGTGTGTCACAAAGCTATTTCATTTTAGCCGAAAGCGAGTGCTGTAAGAATGGATATGCTGCCTGCTTCACTGATGTAGATTAGAAGGAGCTTTACTCCTCTAGTCATAAATAGTCAAAGAACAAAAATTACTTTTGTGACTTTAAATCAGGTTGTAGTACATGAGGGTCTTCCCTAATATTCCTACATTTTATTTTAGAAATCTTTTATCATAAAAGGATGTTCATCTGTGCTACAGTCAATCCCGTGGTATCTGAGTATCTAAATCTAAGAAAACTCTTTAACAGGCTCTATTCCAGACATTTTATTAAAGCCATTACCAGAGGCACATCAAAATGTAATAGCACAGAAGCAGATAACAGCCAGAACATTTCCAGCATGAAATGCATGATCTATTCTGATTAAGGGAAATCCACATTAAAAGTTGTCATTTTCATTTGACACTTTCAAATGTCACAGTCATATGTCTGAGGCAAATCCAGATAGCATGTTTCTGAGTCACCTCGAGTTTATTGTCAGCAGTCAGCCTCTGCCACTTGAAAGCAAGGGCTCTCTTTTCAAGTCCTCCAGGAGCTTCCAGGAGACAGTGTACCTTCATGCTGAATAATCTGTATTCTTCCTCTATGGGTTCTGCTAATTCCCAGAAGGTAACGATACTGTTTTCTCTCCAGCAATGTAGTGTTAGTGAATCCAAATCACCCTGCACCATCACAACATGCAGTATGTGTGGTTTCTTGTCACAGGAAGAAGTCCCAAATTTGTCAGACCAAGCACATGCAGTGCATTCCTAGAGGGTGGCAAAGTCCAGGCTGAATTGTGCAGATAATCAGGAGCTTATGGCAGTGATTCATAAAGGCAATAGAGAAATACTTTGGCTCTGCAGTTACACCTAAGTGGTTCAGAGTGCTTTAAATAATGAAATTTTAATTAATTTTCACTGCTCCTGAACTGCTGGGAGCTACATTTACTGTGTTACAGGCTGAGGAAGGTACGTGGCTAATGCATCTAAGGTGAGTTAAGCAGGAGAGCAGGAAGAGAAAGACAAGAAAGTGGCAGCTTGTCCCAGGGGACAGAGTTCTTCACATGTGCCATATCCCTGGTGCCTCTGCCATCAGCAGTTGCCAGAGATAGGACAGGTCTTGGCTGGATGCTGGCTGGTAATTCATGTGTAGTTCAGGTTCATCTCTTCACAGGCACCTCTGAGTAAATGCCTCACTGACACAGATTGGGCAGAGAAGGAAGGGATGGTTTATGCTGTATTAGTCTTTCAGTAATTTTGTTCCCAAAAAGACAAGTACAGCATTTGGACCAGCAGATGAATTTTCCAGTTCATTAACTCGGGAGTTCTGCATTTTGTGCCAAAAAGTTCCTTTGTTATTACCATTACAAATAAGGTCTCCTTTCTGTTTTTCAGCCTTTGCACAAAGTAAATCAGTACATTCAGCAATGATTGGGTTGAAATCCTTGTTTGTGGGTTCCCAGCCAGGATCAGGATGGTGCTAGCAATTATCTGCTAGCAAGGCACCAACTCGCTCCTCCTCAGGGCAGTTTGCAAAGTGCTTCTCTGAACAGAACTGTTTTCTTTGCACTGAGGTTCACACAAAGCAGAGCCAAAAGAAACTGTTTAGTAGGCAATAAAAATATAAAAGAAAAAGAACAAGTACATAAAAAATGTCACTAGGAAGGAGAGCAGTGTGTGCTGTAACAGCCTTATCCAAACCACACTGACATTCCCCCCACATATGCACACCAACGACAAGATGCAACTGCTTTGTATTTTCCTGCTTATGTGGCACCAGAGACTTCTGGTGCTTCACCACCTTTATCATGTAAGAGGAAAACCTTAAAAATATAAAATATTTCATATAAATATTGTAACATTTTAAAACACACAGATGACCACTCTGAGGCATTGTATCTGTGGAAGGCTTCAGATTCAAAACAAATTTCCGCCTGGCCTCTGAAGAACAGCTGTGTATTCCATCCAAACACATAAATAATAATGGTTAGCATCCTGTTCAGAGGGACTCTCATGGCTTCCAGCAATTTTTAGTCACAAGCACCGTTTAACTCCACCATCTCAACTTTTAGTCTGTTTTTTAAATATGGCAAATCTGAAACTACCTTAAGTATCCCCCACCATGGTTCTCATTTCTGGTCTTTACAGGGACTTCAAATAGATCTCATTTTCTTATAACCTCTAAGCAGTGTAATCACCTCAGTGCCATAATCCTTTTGCTTACTTGTAGAATGAATTAATTTCTATCTGATCTCTCTCTTTTCTTATATTTCTTCTCTGTTCTTTTTAATATCACACTTGCTTTACTCCATTCTGAATGAAGCAATTGAAGGCTAATAACCCTATTATGTATTTATGTTCCTGTTCTCTGTCTAAGGAGTATGTTGGGTGAAAAGTCCCGAGTGGGACATTGACAGCAGCTGGAAGAAAAGTCAGTGCCAATTGTGGCTGCTCTAATAGCCAACACTGGAGGCACAAGGGTGACCCACACATGTGCCACGCCACACTTCCAGTAGGAACCAGGGAGGTAAATAAAACGACACAATTCTGGAATTCAAATGAGCATAAGACTGAATAGTCATGGCAGCTGCTTTAAAGGATCTGATCCAACCAGTGCAACAATACACATAACAGGGGCATTGTGGCTCTTTGAATCTGTGGTATCTCCTGTTTCTGGACCCCAAGTTCACACCAGCAGAGCAAGGCTCTGATGGAGTTTGTAATTCCTGACACTGCTGGAGGACCCTGCATCTGTCACTGTCTGTGGAGTGTTTTGTAGTTCTCCTGTGCCAGTGGCCACACGCTGGAGAAGATGCAGATGGGCACGTGGCTGCTAATGGCAGACCTCTGGAGATACCTTTTTTACCCTGTGCTTTCCCAGCCCACAGGTAGCCCTTTCTCCCATGCAAATGACACATCTCTCAAGGACAGAACCGGTTGTAGTTTCTTTGGCTGCTGGCTTGAGCCGAGGAGGCGAGGCAAGGGTTACCTACTTCCACAATTCTGAAATGTCAAGGACTTTTCACCTGGGGTGTCTGGGGAGTTGCAAGGAGCTGATGGAAGTAGCTGGAAATTTTCTGAGTTGCAAAAGTAAGCACAAATCATGTTCCTAGAACTGCTCTGCAATAGCTCAGCTTCCTCTCTGGAGGGAGGATCTATCACAAAACTCAGTATCCTGCTCACTTCTTTGGAGTGTATAGAGGAGAAAAGCTCACAGCAGATTTATGGATCATGAAACTGAGATTCAGCTTCTGAATTTTGTTAAGAATGAGAGGCCCATCAATCCATAAGCATAAAAAGACCTTGAAAAAACTATGAAGATGTCGACCCTTCAGAGTGCAAGAAGACTGAAAAAAAACTGTGTCTTGTGTTTATCCTGTGGAGCTGTCCCTCCTCCTCAGAAAGAAAATGAAGTTTATACTCTGTACATTTGTGTCTTGAGAAGAGAATATTTTGCTTTTATAGAGTATCCTCATATAATACTGCATGTAATTTTACAGGTTCCTTTATAACTCTGAAAAGTAGGGAGGAGAAAATTCCTTAGAGATAGGGCTCCCAAACTGGCACGTGCATGATCAAGTTTATTATCTCTTTTTAGTATTTCCTGCTGCAGGTCTTATTTATGAAGATAACTATAAACTACAATGTAAGGCTATGGAGGGAAAAATTCCCTTCCCTCTCTTCAAGAAAGTGCTTTCTTGGCTTGCTTGGGTCAGCAGTGCCTTTTATGCAGTCACACATAGGAGTTGTTAAGGGATAATATAAAGGGTCATTAATAGACTTTGCTTTCTAGGATGCATTTTGAAATTTTAAAAGAAACCTTGTTTTAAATGGATGCCAAGAGCATACACAGGTAGGAAATGAAAATAAAACCACCTTTCAAGTATCATACAATCTGGCCTATTTTTTTATTACTATTTTCTGCTGCTTTTGGTCACTTGCATTATTTTCCACTATAGACCTACTTGATACTCATTAGGAATTCAAAAGACATATTTCACTTAAATTGTTCAAATTAAAAAAATTCAAAACTTATTTCAGTACTTTTGTAAGATTTTTTGTTAACCTGTACCCTTCTTCAGAAGCTTCTGATGCAGTGAATGGGCATTTTGTTCACTGCAAATTGAATGAAAATAGACATGTACAACTTTTCAACCAACATTTGTAGACCAACATTGTAGAGGAGATGTTACCCTTGAAAATCCAAACCACACAAGTTCCTGCAGCTCTGCATTGGAGCTATATCTGCCTAATCCTTCATGAGTATATTCTCTTGGCATTTCAGTTACTATGGCTCCATTTCTGCGCTATCCGGTCCTTTAAAAATACAGTAGGTGTCAGTATTTTTTAATTTGCATATTTACTGTTCAAACAATAAAGGGCTTATGTGGGGAGCAGAAAATTTCATGTTTCCTTTGGACAACAGGTGATTGATTTCGAGCCATTCTCAGTTATTGTATGCCACTTGAGAGACCTTGATTTTCCAGTAGAAGAGATGAAATCCATTCAATTTCTGTACATATTGCTCTGTTTTTACCAACTATACTAAGGTGTACAAAAATTAAATGCAACTAGCAACATCAGTGTTTTCTGAAGGATTAGCCTACTGGGAGAAAGGTCAAAACAAGTAAAGCTGCTTAGAAATCTCAATCTCAGAAGCAATGGACATTGTATTTTCTAAAACCGCTCCCTTTTGGCACCAAACTCATCAGCTGTACTCGTTCACCTTGTGTGACTGCTGAATTTCTCAGTCTCTCAGAGGCTGCTTTTCAAAGATTGCTGTGCTCTGAAAGGTGCTGTTCAATCAGGCTCTGGGATGAGGGTAGATGCCATCAGTCTTGAAACCTCCTCACTCCACTTCCATGGTCCCCTCCTTGCTGTGCTGCTGTGTGCAGGACTGAGATGACTTTGCTGAAGAGCAGGAAGTAAAGGAGTACAGGGCAGAGAGTACTCGGGTTTTGTGTTAAATGGACATCAGCAGTGCAACTAAAAAGGCAAACAAACTTCAAACAGAAAAGATTCACCTGTTCTTGAGAGGAGGTACTCTAAAAATGACCACGAATACAAGTATTTAGAAAATATTATTTCCTTTCGATATCCCGTTTATTTAATGCATCTAGGGGCAATTTGTGCATTGTAAATGTCAGCTTCTCTCTTATGTCAGCAAAGTCTCAGCTTTCTTTTTTGTGTAATTTTCTTTCTTTTCATAGACTGGCTGCCAAGTTAATAGGGTGTCTTTTGGTATCTCCTGACTCACATGCCTTCCTATTCCCAGCTATCCCCAGTATCCCATCATCATGCTGAACAATTAATACTTAGGCCATGAAGTTAATTAGTTTATGCCCTTGGCCCAAGGCCAGCAGTGCCAGCAGCAAGGGCTAACAGGGCTTTGCCCAGCTGGAGCCACATCTCCACACAAAATCTCTCTGACAATCCACAGGCATAAAGGTGCCAATTAAATATGTGTGTGAGGGTGTATATATGTGTTTCAGTAGCAGCTGTCTCAGGGTGTTTGCACAGCCAGTTTTATCACTGAGATATTTCTCTCCTTCTTGTTTTGCCTCTTGTCTTGTTTCTTCTTCCAAGACACAGCAGCTCTGCTCCCTCTCCTATCAGCGTCCTACTTCCATATCAGCAGAGCACAGAAGCCAAGACAGCAACTACTAGGAAAGCATTTTATTCTTGCATACTTTTTTGGTCTGCCTATGCCAACCACTACAAAAATCCAATTTACAGGAGGCCAGCTGGCCAGTTTCTCCTAAAAGTTTCATTCTGACTATTCCAAAAAGAACTAAGTGGTTCAGGTCACAGCTGAAGAGGACAAGCTGGATATAAATCACATCAGGCCAAGCTTAAGATATCCACAAGTGATTGCTGCACAGTTTCAGAGTCTGCAGGCCTTTCACACCCAGAACATCCACTGACGTCAATGGAAATTTTGGATGATGACAGAGAGCAGTGATGATGTTGACTCCGGCAGTCAAAGCCTTGAGAGTCTAATGTTTAGGTTTTCTCTGCCTCAGTTTGTATATGCTGTCCCTCACCACACGCCGAATGCTGCACACATGCTTGACTGCATTTACCTCAACACAGTCCTGGGAAATATAACAGCGAGCCTGTACCCTCATACCCCACTGCCAAGAGGGGACAGGCTGGCTGGGGGACTTGTCCAAGCTCACACTGGGGAAATTTGTGATAAACCATCACTATGGACCTCAAATTCAGCCACCCGGTGCCCTTTCCAAGTGCTTTCCCTGTAAGGCCTTCCATGCTTTTCATCTTTTCAGTAAATGAAGTACTGAAGCATTGCTGAAAGTGCCTCTCCAAACTGCTGGGACCTGCAGGGAATTGCCTAATCCACTTGGGTTGCATTAAAAATAGTGTGGGTTTGTGGTTCGGGTTTTCTTCCAAAAAAGTTTGATTAACTAACCTCTTAAAGGCCAACATTAGCAAACCCATTCATGCTGGGCCATGCAGGACACCATTTAGTTGTGATTTTGGTGCCAGTGCATCTCTGAAGCCACCCAAAACACAGCCCCTGCTCCTTAGTGCAATACTCACCTGCAGTGGGCAAGGAAAAAGGCCCTGAAGCAGCTCTTCTGACAGCTGGGATGCCCTTCCCAAGAGCTGGGGTGTGTCCCCCCAGCTGGGTCCAGGTGGCTGGGGAGGTTGGTGATGCTGAGGGACTGTGGTGCTCCTTGTCTGGAAGAAGCTGCACCTGCAGAGGTGAGAGGCCTTCCCTTCAGACAGGTAGAGCCCCAAGAGTTTTTCTAATTACAGCTGCACAGGATAAAAGTGAGGAGCAAGAGCATTCAGGGGAATGGTCCCTCTGGAGACCCAGCAGCCCCAGGCCACTTCCATGTGACTGGATCCAGTGGGAGATCCTCAGGAAGGTCTGAATTCATCAGCACTAAGTTGCTGCAAGCAGTCAGCATCCTGTTTTTGAGGGTGGTAGCAGTCATTAGGTGCATGGTACAAGCAGGAACATTCCTGCTGGGCTTGGGCCTTCAGGACACCTGCTCACCAGCCAGTCTCCTGGGATGAAAATATTTGCAAGTGCCTGCAACAGCTGGCTGTGCCAGCATGCTCCTTGAACTGGGCATTCCCTGTCCTTGTTGTTTCTTGATGAACCCAGGAGGAGGAAGACGTAATGCAGTGCAGTCTTTAACCAGCAATGGTCATCTTCAGATTTTATGGCCAGCCATAGTCACTGCACAAATTGGATTTAAAGAATCAATGTGACATTTGCTTTGGGCAAGAAGGCTGTTTTACGGGAATTACAGAGCCCTGTTATGAATTCCCTATTTCATTCTTGGGCTATTTTGAACTCCTAAGTAAATGCTATCGGATGACAGCGGAATGGTGCTGCTCATTTTCTCAGCTTGCTCTGTCGCTCCCCTAAGGACTGTCATTAGCTTCAATACAGACCATTAACTGCTCCTCACACCTTGCCCTGGCTGCCTGTGCCTGGCTGTACGTGGTGCAGGTGGAGCTGACAGTCCTTTGCCTGTACTCAGTTTGGGTGTGGCGGTGGGTCCCAGCATACTCCTCATGACACCCCACTGAGCAAATGGGTCACTTCCCTCCAGCTCATCCTCCAGCCCTGTCTCAAACACCAGCAGGGACCGTCCCTCTGCTTGCACTGTGGGCATGCCAGTGACCCCCAGGAACCTTTGAAGCTTTCATTCCCCTCATGCCCCTCTCAGCTTCAGGCACTAGTGCCGTGGAGGGGAATGTCCAGTCTGAGTACCTCCTGGCCACTGCTCGCGTGGGCTCTAACAAAGATTTGAGGCCAATCCTGAGTGCTACACCAGACCACATCAAGGGTTTCATTTCTTATGTGCCCAGAAACAAGGTGCTCCATGAAGCAGTCTCTGAGTGTAACTAAAAAGCTCATTTCTGTGTTCAAGTGTGATGCCTGCCTGGTCTGTGGGTGTTTGGAGCTTGCACATAGCAACAGTCTTACATTTTATTTGTATAATGCTGGTTGTCTAGAAGAGCATAAAGTACTTCAGGCTCTGGGTACCTCTGGAGTGTAAAGGCAGAAAATGTTGGATAATTCATGATCATTTCAGCTGCCTGATCGCTGAGGGCATCTTGTCATGTTAAAAGCTTCTTCTTGCAGCAAGGAATACTTGCTGCATTTTCTGAAATGTGGTTTGCTCTTGTTCTTTTAAATTTATTTCTATTTAAATGTTAGTTTAAACAGTCTCTCATTAAGTTTTCTGAGTCTGTGCTAAGACTTGTCTTGAAAATGTGTATTCAGGTGGTTTGTAAGATTTGTATTATTTGCTTCTTCTGGAGCCATTCTGGTGCATTATGTAAATCCATAGCTAAGCATTTCTTGGGATCATTTATTGTGCAAACCTCTAGTATGGCACGTGCGCAGTGCTGAGCAAAACCAATTGCTTCTGTCTCTCTAGTTCAGAGAAGGTCAGTCTGGGGAATTTTATTTCATTTATTTTGTGTTTAAGAGGAGATAATTTTCTCATTCCATTGCCTATCAGAATATACTTTCTGCAAATGAGCTGGAAACTCCCAGAACAGATAAAACTTAAAGGCAGAACACCAGCCCCAAACTTAGTGTAGAAACAAGTACTGGTCAGTCGCAGGCGCAGACATTTAAAAGTGGCAGCTGGATGCTTGATTGACTTCTGTGGCAATTTCTTGCATTTAATAACGTGCTTACAGAAAAATATGCATGTGATGGTGGGCATTAACAAGCCATTAGAGTATTTTAGATAAACCACCCTTTGCCTCTGTCTCCAGAAAGCAGTGCTGTCACTGGGGCTGATGTTACCTCTGGGGCTGCAGGGCTGCCATTGCCATAGGCAAGGGTATAATGAGAGACTGAAGGGCTAGGGGACTGCCCTAGTTCAGTCCCCAGCACGGACACACTGGACTGCGTAAGTACAGACATCTCTGAGGAGCAACAGGTCCATGGCCATGGGCTGCAGTAGTAGGCACTGCAGGCAGCAGGGCAGGCAAGGCACACCAGCACAACCAGGACAGGTCTCAGACCTCTGCCCCATGGAAGCTGAGGAGAAGCTTGTGCCCTCCCAGCACCTGGAAGCAGTTTTCCTGAGGAAAGCTGCAGGCAGGGGTGTACCAGGTTTTGTTGTAGGAGCCTCAGACCAGCAGGGCAATAAAAGCCATGGCAGGAGTCCCGGGCATCTCTCTGCAAAGTGCTGAGGCTAGCGGGTTTATTCATGGCATTTTATGATCTGGGACACACCACAGGAGCCTCCGTACAACTGTTCTGCTGGCATGTGAACCTGTGGTGACTCAGGAAAAAGGCGCTCAGGGACTGTCTTGATAAGTAACAGGAGCTGGCTATAAAATAAACACGCAGGAAAAGCAAATCCCCGTCTCTCTGAAGGTGCAATCAACAGGCAGCCCTCATCCTGCCACTTGAAAGCACCCAGGGACTTTGCTTCTCTGTGCCCCAGCATGCACATCTGTAAAATGGGTTTCGTGAGCTCACCCTTTTCTTGCACTGCTTTGAAATCTACCCACCTGAGAGGCTGATTTTGTCATGGCTACCCTTTGGGTCAGTGCTGGCTCAAAGGGGAAGGAAGCAGAGTCAGAGGCATGATCCTTTTTTCTGCAAAACACATCATCTACTTTCCTGGAGACCATACTTGAAGAATATATTGAGTTAACTTGGATTTTTTAACTGTACAGCAGTCATACTTACCTCCACTTGTGAGCTTAATGTGTGAGAGAGGCTGTGGTCCTAACAGGATGAGTTACAAAAAACGTCCTTGTGGGTTTTTTTCACTGGGAGAAATTTAACTTGAGTCTAGTTTCCTTCTCTCCTGTTACTGTCAAAGCATCTTGTCTGTCTGCTTTGCTTTTGCTTACTACAACTGGCTTGTAAGTCCCCCCAGAGGACATGGCATGACATTTTAGTCCATGCCTTTTTTTTGTACATTGAACAGAAAATGTAAGACTGTTGCACATCTGCGGATTATTTATCCATGCAGGCCTAATTGATGCAGGGATTAGCAAAACATGTTTTGCCTGCCAATTTCTAATCAAGGAGACGGATTCACTGGCACAGTGGTGGCTTTGCTGTTCTCCAGGGAGGTGATGCTCACTCTGCTGAAAATCAGAAGCAATTTAGCCAAATTCAATTTGCAGGTACAGACCTTGCAAGGTCAAAGTAAGAAGCACGGTCTACAAAGAAATAATATTACCCTCTAAGAGCAACAGCAGATCCAAACCTGGTTTGGAGGAAAAGGCTCCAGTATGAGCACTGAGACAATAAAAAAATTCTAGGAAAAGTTAACAGTCTGGAAAGGAGAAATAATTGGCTTGTGCAAAGTATTCCCTTAGGATGTGCATTACTCCCAGAGATGTTCTACTTTACTGCAGATTTCCCAAAGATGTAATGGCAGTTCCAATGGCTTACAAACCTTTCTGGCATAGGTTTGTTCCACAGGGAGTATCAAAAGACCAAACTCCTGGCCTGGGGCAACACACTGTGTGTACTTTTTCTGGTTTTTGTCTACCTTTCCTCTCCATAGGTGGGGTTTTCTTTTTTCAGAATAGGGAAAAAAGCATTCATTCCAGTGTTGGCAAGATTTTATAAATTCATTCATATGAGGTTCAGAGAAGTGGGGAAGCATCACAACTACCTAGCAATGGTTAAAGACCAAACAGGCAGTGGAAGGTGAATAGTGTTAAATATATAATTGTGAACTCACTGGGGGAAAACTGGAGCTTTATCATCATGTTTTATTTGCAAGTTTTATTTGACTGCGACACCTGCTTTCAATAAAATTAACTCTTACTTAGCATAGAAATTTGGCACCAATGGCCTCGTATTTACTTCACTGGGGATGCTTAGTTCCAGTGATGGAGTTATTTTGCTAGTATTGTGCTGGAGACTTGCCTAATGGAGTAGAGCTAATTTGCCATTTGCTGGGTTAATGAAGATACACACTAAAAAGAGTATGAGGAAGAACAAGATCTAGTACACGAAAGCTGAAGAAATCAGCAAACAAATTAGAGTTAAGACACCAACAAAACACTGTGCCTTTGGCTTTACTGTAATATCTTTTACCCCAGTTCCTGTAGTACCATGGCAGCTGCATTTCCATTCCAGTCTTACACAGACCTTGGCTGCTGCCTTTGCTAATGCCTTGCATTTATATTTTAAACCAATTGCTGTGATGACAATGGAGCACCAGCTCATGATGGCAGAATAGAGGAAAATAATTCAGGAAGATTGTTTATCTCAAAAAATACAGCATTACACCCTGCAATGCCACAGCTCCTTGCTGTGTGCTGCCACCTTATCTGCTCACAGCCTGGCACTTGCAGGAATTTACTCCTCACACAGAGGATTACAGAGATTAAGGGAGAGATCATCTCAGCAGAGGGGCTCTGCAGGGCAGATTCTCTGCTAAAGAGGAGCCATGCTCATCATGACCTGGGGATTCACAGGGCCAGGGCACTCCTGAGCTTTGCATCAACTTTCTCCTATAGCCTTTTTGGCTGTTGTCCACACCCAAAGTCCCACTGTTCCATGAGCAAAGCAGGGTGTTCCCAGCAAGCCAAACTGTATCATCCAGAGAGCACCAAAGCAGCTTTCAGGTTGAGGAGGCAGGTGAGAGCAGCAGGCTTCAGAATTTCTGGTAATGTGACCAGGAATAGGTTTGGTCAGTTTAGATGAGAATTTCTCTTTTAACACAGCGTGGGGGTTAACATGGGGGATGTGCCCATGTCTGTGCCAGGCCCAGAAATTAGTGGACAGCAGGAACATCTGTGTTCAAATATTCTGTCAAAGTATTTAAGCTGAAAGTTGTTTTTTCTGGAGTCATCCCTGACTGTTTTGAGCTTACAGCATAGGTTATATCATAGTCCTGCCTTGCTTTCCGTAACTATTTATCTACAGCTGCTCATTGATAACTCTCTTCATCAAACACTCCCTGTTATGGCTTCACAAGCTGTGCTATGGCACCAACGAAAAATCAGTTTTCTCAGTAAGCAGCAGCACACCTGGGGAGACAATTAATCGCCAGAGGTTTCTGGTATGGCACACAGTCATTCTGGTGCACAAATGTTCTCCTCTCTTATGCTCCTCATACTTCACTGAAGATGCCAGGTCCAAGGCAGCCATCTCACCCATCTGCAGGAGTGCCCCTGTTTGGAACAAGAGGGCTCACTGTGGATGTGGGTGCATGGCTGGCAGCACCCTCCCCAGCCCTAGGAGTCCTCGGGAAGAAGCTTCCTTACAACTCTGTGCTGGGTAAGGAAAGCTCTGGCATAAGGAGGTCTCCTCTGAAAGCTGGAGCCAGCCTATGAAAAGCAATTCATGCTTGGTGAAACCAGCCAAAACAGCTAAAAGGAAGCGTTGTTGTGTAGGGCAGAGAGGAGGCTCCCAAAGTGGGCACTGCAGCTCAAGGTCATGATCCATGTCAGGGCAAGGCTGTCCTTTGGGGCATCACGGCACTACACTGGATGCTTCAGGGATCTGGGCTGTGATATCATAGGAATCCAGTGGTATTTACTAAACAAGAATCAGGCCCACAAGACAGTAAAAGCACATGTTTCTACTGTATATTAAATAGTGATAGCCAATTCTATATGTGGGGAACAGATTTTTGGCAGGAGAAAGTTTTTTTCCCCGTGGTGAATCCCAACATAAATTCCATTTTTGTCCTTTCATTTGAGTGCAGCCTTCCCATTCCTCTCATTCTAGTCTTGCTTCACGTCATTTAATTTAAACTGTGCCTGTGTATTTTGTTTTCAGAGCATGAGGCTGGCTGCCTGTGACACCCTTGGCAGTCAAACCCTCCATGGTGTCCTAGGAAGTAGGTTTAAACCTCTAATGAAGTTTGGGACTGGCTTTTCCAGTGTGTCTCTGCTTCCTTTTGCACTCCCTGTGTCCCCTGTGGCAAGTGGCTGGTATAGTCAGTGCTGTGCAGGACTGAAGGCCAGACCTGAAGTGGATATAGTGTTTGTGGAAGGGGAGAATGGATCCAGGCCACATGCTGAGCACAGGCAGCATCTGTCAGGGTCATGAGCATCCCTGAGCAGCCCAGCACAGCTCCAGCTGGTGGGAAGTTGGGCTGTGGTTTGTGGTGCAGATGGGCAGCTCTTCTACTGATAGAGAGAGGCAGTTAGCAGAGAGGCTACAGAGAGGCTGCTGCCAGCAGGCAGTTTTTCAGAGGACCAGGGACACTGAGTGACACAATGCAGAACCAAAGCTCAAATGAAAGTGTCCATGTACAGCAGCCAAAGCACAGGGTCATCACATCCAGACATGGGCAAGTTCTGCATAGCTGTGATCTGATACAAGGGACTGGCAGGCAACAAAATCCAATGAACACAAAAAAAGTGTTTCCTCTACCTTGCAGTCTTGTATCTGCTGTAGCAGAGGGGCTGTGGGCTGATACAGACTTGTGGATGTGGAGATTTGATGAAGCTCAAAGAATGGATGCGGGTTGTTTTAGGTATTCATCTGATACAGCCCCGTCTTCTGGGAAAGTGGATCAAAACAATGCTTTCATCAGAGTCCAAATAATGATCTTTACATGCCCAGTCTCAGGAAACAAACAGCTTGAAATTCATGACAGCAGTGAAAACCTATGCGTCCATCATTGTCAGTAGGAAATTTAATTCTGCTCAGGTTTTGTTAAAATACCCCAATAAAGCAGTTTAGGGTCCAGGGGAGTTTGCAGGTTTGAAAGCAGGCAAAGGCCAGGGCAATGTGCTGGCTGCCCCCCACACACCTTGCAGGCTGCTGGCCACAGCCCCAGCCCCTCAGGCTGATTCATTCCTGCTTTGTGTTACTGAATTTCCATGCAGCCAGCAGCTCCCAGCCCCACTGCCAGGCAGGCACAGGCTGCAGGCAGGTTCCCCCTGACCCCTGCAGCCCCATCCCAGCCCTGCCAGCCAGGCCAGGCTGCAGCCCCTCACCTCCTGTGTCCCATTGCCCACTGCCACATTTGGGACACAAACAAACTGCTGGTGCTTCTGCTCTTTGTGCCAGGGCTGAACCTGCTGAGGCTGCCTCCTGCTCAGGGATTCACAGTATCCCCAGCCTGGACTGCACACAGGAGCTCCTGACTCCCCACTGCTGCTCCAGCTGACCCAGCGTGTCCCAGGTGCTACCATGCCATGTTCTCACCCCAGGGGGAGCAGGCAGCTGCCTGCTGTCCCCTCCTGCTCCTGCCCAGATGCTGCTGGAGATTTGAGCCAGGTCCCACCCCTTGGGAGGAAAAACCCCCAAACCGAGCTCCTGCAAGGCTTCTTCCAAGCCCAACATAGCAGATCACATGGGCACTGGCTTCCCATGGCTTCAGCAGGAGCGGGGAGCTAGGGGGCTTTGCTGCCAACCCTGGGCCCTCAGCATCCTAGTGCCCACAGGGGTGAAGGGAGGAGGATGACCCCACGCTGCTTCAAGATGTTCACTGTGAAGGAACTGGTGGAAAGAATGAGATTTCACCTCCTGTCGTCACCTCTCCCCTTGCTCTTTCTTTGCAGCCCCCTCCCATGTCTGCAGCCCCTGCTCGTTTGTACCCTGTGCAGGTGCTGGCTGTTGCAGCAGAAGCTGAAACATGTTTTTTTCCTCCTCTTTAAGGTGTGTGCCTCTCTTTCCCCAAAGGAAAAGAAGAGGAGCAAAAAAAGCCATATATTTGCTGCAGACTGTGACTGGCTTATGTAATAACACTGCCTTTCTCTCCTTGTTTTAGGGAGTGCTGCCGATTTTTTGGAGACAATGGCTTGACTTTGAAGGTGTTTTTTACCAAGGCAGCACCCTTTGGTGTTCTTTGGACACTCACAAACTACCTTTACTTACATGCAATAAAGAAAATAAACACTACGGATGTCTCCGTGTTGTTCTGCTGCAACAAAGCTTTTGTGTTCTTGCTTTCATGGATCGTTCTGAGGGACAGGTTCATGGGAGTGAGGGTAAGTGACTCCTTATCTCTGTCTCCCCTCTTCCCCCTCACCCTCGTGTCCTTCCTTTACACCTTGCCTCCTGCCAGCTGAGTCAAGCAGCACCCATGCAGACAGCTGAGCGGGCACAGAAGTCCTTGCAGAGCAGGGATGCAGCCTTCCCTGCAGCCTTCCCAGGTGCCTGTGAGCTCCTGGAGCCCCTGGCTCCTCCAGCCCAGTGCCCTTGTGTGTATTCCATCAGGAAAGAGGTAACTTGCTCCAGAGTGTGTCACAAAGGATATGTGCTACCTCCGTGTTGCTGTGGACATGTGTCAGCCTTTGCCAATGTCTTCCAAGTGACTATTCCCAGGCTGCACCAGACCTGATTGTTTCTAACTGCATATTTTTGCAAACCCTGGCTGCACACAATACATTTCTGGTCCCATCCTGGGAATTTACAGGGCACTCACCTTCCTACGTGTGACAGCAGGCTTGCAGGGTGGGACAGTTATCTTTTGCATCCATGTCAGGTAGCAGCAGCTGAGGAGAGGGAGAGGGAGAGGGAGAGGGAGAGGGAGAGGGAGAGCTGGGTTGCCCTCGCCCACCTGTGGCCGAAACGTGTGTGTGCACGTGTCACCGATGGAGGATCGCTGTCCACAGGGACTTGCATCTGCCCAGCAGCTCTGGGCTGCTCTCCTGGTGGCACCCCAAATGTTTGCTTGCACCTTTAGTTCTGCACCCCACGCGAATGCCTCTGCAGCAGCAGCATGCAGAAGGTTGATCAGAAAACCCCTCAGCTCCCTGCTGACCCTGCTGCCATTCTGGCATGTCCTTTGGCAGCAGAGTGGTTGACTCACCACCCTGGGGCCAAGAAGCTCCTGCCAGAGCCAGGAGCAACTGCAAGGAAAATGCACCAGTGGGTCCCTCCTTCCTTGCTACACCAATTAATACTAATTAATTATCAAGATCAGCAGCTATAACTGTAATTATTTTCCTGTCTTGTGCCCACTACTTGAGGAGCTCCCTGCTCACCCACCCAGGCAGGTAGTGCTAAGAAGAGGCTGTTGTGTAGAGCAGCTGAGAGTTAACTTTTCAGGAAGTATTCCTCTCTGGCAAGAGAATTTGGCAGGAGAGCTTGGCCAGCCTTTCAGTGGTGGCAGCCAAGAGGCTGCTCAGGGGATGGTTGCAAAATGTACCTGCCAAAAGCTCAGCATGGCCAGCTGGTGTCTGCCCACCCCTCTGCCCAAGTAGCCCTACCCTCAAAACAGATTAACTGAGGTTTTTGAGTGCAGAAGCAAGGGTATCCCAAAATGATCCTGAAGCTAGGGAAGTCTCATTGTTATCAAAGCTGGATGTGCTGGCCATTTTGATAATCAAATATAAAAAAGCTGGTTTTGTGTCCTCATCTCTCTTGTGGCACTGTCAGCTGTAGCACTGGTGGGGCAGCAGGAGAGATGGTGTTTGGAGGGGTGACCACTGCAGTCTGGACCTGCAGCTTGCTCCTCAGTCTGAATGTGCCATCTCTCACCATGGGATACGGCTGTGGTGTGGAGGGGAAGAGCCAACCTGTGTGTGTAGGGGTACCCACATGGGCACAGACATGCTGGAGCAGAGGTGCTTCGTGGGCTCTCCTGAGTGCCTGGCCATGAGGGAAGAACCAGGATGGTCAGGGACTTTCCAGCAGCTTCTTGGGCAGGTTGTCTTGTGCCATGGCAGGGGACATGCACTGGGGGATGAACCCTGTTCTGGATGCCTCCCCTCTCAAAGGGGCAGAAGGAGTGGAAGGAGCAGGGAAACAGCCTCAAGTGGTGGTCCTGGCCGTGTCCAGCTGTCATTTGTTTCCTATCTGCACTTTGGGAAAGCAGCAATGAAGCAGAGAAGCAGAACAGGGCCAGGGCAGTGGTGGCTGTGTGATGCTCCTGCCGTGTGTTCCAGCCCCTCCCTGTGGCATCTGGCATTAGTGAGGTTGTGGCAGGGGGGCTTCCCGAGAAGGAACAAGCTGTCTCCTGAGCACAAGAAGGAACACAGCTGTCTCCTTCCCAGGTGACAGGACAGCAAAGGACCTGGGTGCATGGAGAAGGGGTTTTTCAGACAGAGTGGGCTATTCGCTCTTAAGCAGTTGTGGCATCCTGACCTGTGGCAATAGGAGAGTGAGGAGGCATTTGTCCTTAGGGATTGGAAGGGCACATGGCAGCACAGCAGTTCTACTGCCCAGCTTTGTGTGATACAGTGGCAGTGCTGGGGCACTCCTGTCTGCAGAGGGACATAGCATGGAGTCTTTGGAGAGAATCGTTTTCTTCCCTCTTTCAACTCTTTTCTGCACAGCCCATGTGAAAAGCAACAAGCAGAGAGAATGTCACTGCTGGGGAATAGCCTCAGGACGACCCCAACATACTGCCTTCTTCCTGGGACTGGCAACCAGGAGGAAGGACAGCTGCTAGGGCTTTGCTGGGAGTGACCCAGAGGCTGCAGCCACCACACAGCCCAGCCCCAAAGCACGTGGTCCCTCAGTGTCACACGGTGTCAGAGCTGCTGACCCTCTTAGAAGCACCCTTTGAGAGGGTATTTGGCAGACAAGGCTGCAAGGGGGAGAGTGCCTTGCCCTGCTCCCAGGCTCCTGCTCCATCCCCATACCAGTGCAGCAGGATGGATAGTGCCTCAGCAAAGCTCTGACTGCACATTTGGGTGTTCCTGTTCATGCCCACTGACAGAGGCAAGGTGAGAAAGGCAGCCACTCAGTGGGGTTAAAGCAAGTACAAGTATCCTACTTGGCCTTCAGAACTGCAACTACTAGCTCTATAAGCACATAAATCACAATTTGGCTGGGATTTAAATGTAAGGGCAAGCAACGAGTTCCCATCCTTGCCATTCAGGTACTTTTAAGTGCCTTCATCTCCCATAACGAAGTTGAGCTTTTCCCCCTTGCCCTTCACTGTGCCCAGAGAACAACTGACTGGGCTGTGAGCTGTCAGAGAAGATGCACACATAATGAAGCTGTGAGTGCCTGAAGCACTGCCTCTGCAAACCCTGCAGTGCTGTGACATCTGCGGGCACTGTGGGGTGCGAGGAGCCTGTCACCGTCACTAACAGCATGCTTGATAGACAGGCTGAAAGGCTTTCAGAGAAGGTGGATGTGACACCCCTGGCAGGTCAACAGGAGACTGTGAGATGAGGCCAAGACTCATCTGACACTTGTGACATGCTTGATGGAAGAAGCAAGGACCTCTGCCCCCGCGGAACTGTTTGCAGACTGCATTTATTTGCTTTGATCTTTGACTTTGGTGTTTCCCTCCATGCTACAGTGAATAAAACAGCTCGGGATCCAAGAGAGCCATCACTTGCAAGTGCCTCCTGTGTATGTAACATATAGACAAGCACATCTGCCTGTGGGACTTGGAAATAAACATCCTATCAAGTCTCAAACTGTAGTCTTCCCTTTCAAACAGGCAGAGACACAGTCTCTTGGAAGGTGCAGCAGCTGCATGTATTGGACACCTAGAAAAATCTGTCTAAATAGGAAAAGCTATAATTATATTTCCTCATGAGACTTTCCAGCCTCCAACAATTTGAGGCTCACGGACTTCCTGAGATGGAAGCAGTGTTTCTATAGCTAATAGTCATTGATGGAATTTTTTTCTTCTATGAGTTTATCCTTGTAAACTTTTCACATCCACAGGGTGCAACAGCAAAGCTTTCTTTCACTTAATTATGTGTTGGGTGAAGGTAAATCTCATTTTCCTTGTTCTGCACCTGCCTCATGCTAGTGTCATTCAATGACCTTTTTTCTTGTGCCTCTGAAGCCACAAAGAGTGTCTGAATTTTTATTTGACAAGCATCAGCACACTGGTGAGAGAACTGCTGAACTCCTTCAGCACTACCTGTCTGAAACAGCCCCACACTACTGTAGAGCCATGTGAGGGGGTCCTCTCCTTGCCTTAAAAAGAAGCCTGTCCTGGACTATTTAACTTCCATAAAACTTCACAAAACCCAAAACTTCACTTTAGAAATGATGCCCCACATCTGTGCATGTAGAGACCAGATGCCAACAGGGCTGCAAGCCAAGATGCTGTACCTGAACCTCTCCAAATCTACAGTGTGTATACCCAGCCTTTGCAGCTTGCAGTGGACTCCACCCTGCTCAGGTCATAAATCTGCATTCTGCTTTATGCCACCCTGCCATTATACAGCAACACCTGTGGAGAAATTGATAAGGTTTTGTTTGCAAAAATGGGCCATTTTTCTGTTAGGGGAAATTGAAGGTGTTGATGTCAGTGTGCAGGAAGGATCTGCTGGATGATTGTCTGGTTTTTAGGTGTCCCCTGGCACCAGCCCCAGCTCAACCCAGGGAAGAGACTGCTGGTGCTGCTGGGGTTGGGACCTGCCACTGGTAAAGGGGCTACCTCACCACATCTTGCACATCAGGCAGCAGCAGAGCTTGGCACACAGACTTTCCCCCTGCATATTCACTGCAGCCCCCGGATCTCTGCTGGAAAGCAGGAAAGATGAGAGGAGGCTCATGGATATGTAGGCCACTGCAGCCTGTGGATGGGGCTTAAAACCCATGAGTCTGGTCCTGGGAGAGTGCACAATTGGCTGGAATTTACCCAGCTATGGATCAAAATAAATTAATATTCCAGTCATCTGGGAGGCATCACCACGACTGTGCAGCCAAAAGGCAGGTGGTTTAAGCAGGGCATCCCTCACAGCCCTGCAGAGCCAGGAAGCATGAGCATACAGAAAGCCCTCTTCACCCCAGAATTAACACCCTGAGAGGCTGAAAGTATCTAGACAATCCCAGAGGAGCCAGGGGTTTCTTGCTGACCCTGGTAAATCAGGGCAGCATGTCCCCTGTCTTTGTGAATGCTCCCTCCATTTAGGAGACTCCCTTCAGGCACTGTGGTGTGCATAGCTGGCTGAAAAAACCTCCTCCTACTGTCTGAAATGACTCGTCTAGACTGGAAAGTGGTTGCATGAATTTTATTCCCCTGTTTATTTCTATAACCTTTTTCCTACAAAACTTCAACAGGACTGGAAGCCTTTTCTGCAAGCTCCAGGGAATTATTACTTGTGTATTATTGTCATGCACAGGCTGCAGGGACCCACTGATGGGGAGGTTCAGTGGCAGAGATTAAATCCCCACTTCAGCTCAGGCGGAGGCACTGAGCCCTGCAGTCTGGCCTGCCGCACATGCCCGAGGCAGACACTCCTTTGCAGCTCTGCCTGCAGCTTCCCTGCAGCCAGGGAAACCACGAGGGCAGGCAGCTTCTGCTCCCTGGGCATTGGCCCAGGCTTGCTAGTATTTTCTACATGAGCAGATGATGCAGAAGTACTGCGCTCACATGTAAATCTGCCTGCCTGTTTCTCCATCGTGGGGGTTGTCTAGTAACACTTTCTTGCTTTCTCTCTGTCTCCAACCAGATCGTGGCTGCTATATTTGCTATTGCAGGGATAGTTATGATGACGTACGCCGATGGGTTTCACAGCCACTCCGTTATTGGGATAGCCCTGGTGGTGGGCTCTGCCTCAATGTCTGCTCTCTACAAGGTAAGCACACCTGGCTCTTCCCCCCCAGAAAGATGCCTGTCACCCTCATCACTCACTTTGGCTGTTCCTGTCTTACTTGCAAACCTTTGTGCAGTTCAGTGCCATGTGCCCTTCTATGAGAGCTCTGCCATAAACACACTGGCCCTGCAGCACTGCATTCAGTTGGTCACTTGCTTTGACGTCTGCTCTCACTTAGGATAAAACCTCCTATTTCCTTGGAATAGTCTTCTCCAGTGTTCGTCCACCAGGGGGAGGATTTACAGATGTCCCATGTTCATGAAAAACGAGGCCACTTTTCCATAGATTCTGGATTTAAGCACTCATTCTGGAAGCACTCTGCAAAGATTTAGCTTCTTTAAATCACTTTGTTACCTCGCCTTGCCACTCCTCCTTCAGTAACATATGTAGCCCGTGTTGGGCTTAAAGTATTGCTTATCACGAAGCAATTATATCCTTAAAATGCAAAGCACATTCCTATGAATCATGACCTCATCCTGAGCAGCTGGGTAAGCTGCATTTTGTGTACGATGCAGCCTTCTCTGCTGAGCAGAGCCATTTCACACAGCCTGAGACACTTCTGGGCACTTGCCTCTGTGCTGCTCAGAGTGCTGAGAGTCACAGTCCACAGCGAGGAATGAGCATTTGTAGGGTGTGGTTCGCCCACCCTGGCTCAGATGTGTGGATTAGGAGGAGGTGTAGACATCTCCATCTGGTCTAAGGAATTGCACTGTACCAGTCATCCAACAGGAATGGGCCAGGAGAGCCCTGCAGCCCTAACACCAGCGGTCCAGGAAAACCTGCCAAACTGAGAAGCATCTGCCTGTGCCCCTCAGCACAGCGCTGTGATGCTTTCTGCTCACTTTTTCAGATCAGACAATATCTTGCATTAGGAAGGCCATGAAGTTTCATACGGCTTGTTCCTGTAATAGAGCATTTCCCTGCAGGACCAGAGACATGGCCCTCCAAACCAGAGAAAATTAAAGGCTAGAGCCTAGCTCTGTTCCCTTTCCCATGACACTGCTGCCCTTTCTGGGAATGGGAGTCTCAGGGCTGCTCCACCAGAGCCTGTGCACAGGAGGGTGGTGGTGGCAGTGCCAGCAGGGTGTTACTCTGCAGTGTGCTCTGCATGCCAGGACAGATGAAGCTCTGCAGCTTGTTGTGCAACACACGCCGCTGCCACTGCTGCTGCCACCCTGCTCTTGCTTTCCACAGCCTGGCTCAGTTTCCATGAGCTGTGTGTGCCAAAGGGGCAGGCAGATCCACAGGCAGGCAGATCTCACCATGTGCAGCAGAGCCACTGCTGTCTGTGTCTGGAGTAGGAGGACGGGTCGAGGTGGCCCTGCCAGGGGCGACACACTGTCCTCAGGTGGCAAATGAGGAGTAAGTGGCTTTTGGGACATTTTGCTCCATATTGCAGAGCACCAACACAGCTGCACTGGCCAGTGATGGCTGTGCGGGGGTGGGAGTGGGCAGAGCCCTGCAAGCACAGCAGCCCTGCAGACTTTCCTGCTCTCTGTAGGCAAAGGAGAGAACTGACATTGGTGAGGGGGGCTCCCAGTGCTGCACAAACCACTAAGTCAGAGTCCATTGACTGTCCTGGTCTGCAGCCAGGAGCAGAGGAAAACTGTAAACCATGGTATCCATCAGATTCTATGCTGCTCTGTGGAGCAAAACCAATGCAGACTCCAGACAAGACCTGTCCACAGGCACTCCCCAGCCACAGATGGGCCACACACATCCTTCATTTCTACTGTCTTTTTTTCCTTCTCCTACTAACAAACTAAAGCTTTTAAATCCCTCCCTGCAGTCTCATGAGCCAGGCTGCATCTGTGCTCTGGGCTGTGGGGCTGCTGCTCCGCTATCCTTTTTCTGGAGATGAGTTCCTGGGAGAAGGTGGAAGGACAGCCAGCACAGACTGTGCTTGCCCACCACCGCCACAGCACTGCTCAGGTGGCAGCCAAAGGCCTGGACCACTGATGTCTCATTCAGGGAGATAATACATTCCTTCATCTCCTCCCCCTGCCCTGGTCCACAGTCTTCTTAATGTCAAGTTTTCTGGAGGTGCAGAAAAAAGACTGAAGGGTCTAAGCTAGTATTGAAGGGTCTAAGCTAGGGTTAGTTACCTTTCCTTTCAGGACAGGCACAGACAAAGGTGTTGAGTCCCCTTTCTGAATGACTCAGTTGGCCGCTGCCCCTGCCTGTGTTCCAGGGGATGCCAGGAGGGTGAAGGCTGGGCCACACAAGCTGCTCACACAGTTTCACAAGCAGCCATCCCAAGAGTTGGCAAGCATCGCTGCATAGGTGCCAGAACAGAACACCAGCCTTCCAGGGATGTGGTGCAAGAGAATTAAACCCATGTATTTTCCTCCTCTAGGTTTTATTCAAACTTCTTTTGGGCAGTGCTAAATTTGGAGAAGCTGCCTTATTCTTGTCTGTGTTAGCTGTCTTCAACGTCCTCTTCATTACCTGTATTCCTGTCATCCTTTATTTTACCAAAGTGGAGTACTGGAGCTCTTTTGACATCATTCCTTGGGGGAACCTCTGCGGATTTTCAATTCTCTTATTGAGTGAGTAGATGGGGGGGCTCTCACACTGCTCGGGGTGGAGGAGAGGGCCAGAAACTGGCCACTGGTGGGAGCTGCAAACCTCTCCCATACTGGAGCTGTTTTCCCTTCTTCTCAACCTAATTATGACCTTGAGATATTATGCGAGGGTCCATTCCTAGGGGCAGTGTAGCCCTTGCTTCTGCTGTTATTACCACACCAAAATACTGTGGCTCTCTTTAGACGGTGCTGTGGGACTAAGCTGTAAAGCTTGTCCAACTCCTACTCATGAACTGTGTCACAGAGACAGGTGACACTTGCCCAGGCTGTGATGGAAGCAGCCCTGCTGGGAGGGCATTATCTTGGGCTCATCAGCATCCCCACAGCAAGGAGGTCAGGCCAGGCCAGTGAAGGGCAGACTCCAATGCCTCTGCTGCCTGCAGTAATAGCTAATTGCTACTCCTAAAGAGGAGGAAACTTCTGAAAATGTAGTGTTGCATAGAGATGGAAATTTTGATAGGTGGCAATCCTCTCTTCTGCTGCCATTGCTGTGCCACCAAAGGAGCCCAGTGGAGAGGGTTGTAAAGGTTAGTGGCTACCAGAAGCATGATGTTGTTCATTGTTAAACTAGATGTGTTGACTTGCTGCCACAGTTGGTCCCTAAACTGGATGACAGAATCGCATCTCCTAAAACATTAATTTCTACTGGAAATAGCTCTTCTCTACCCCTACCTTGAATCCCAGCTCCTTTTACCCTGAACAATCACAAAGCTTGGCTCCAGAAGTACCTCCAGGTTACTCATCAGTGGATTCAGTGGAAGGTGCCTGTAAGAAAGTGGTGCAGAACTTGGCAAGCAATCATGGTACTACTGGAAGGCAGTCAGAGCCCCAGCTCCCAACAAGCCCAGCAGTGGCAAGGCTCTCCTGACTCTGCTAAAGCTAATCACCTTAAAACAAGGGTGAATTTGATCCAAAGCAATTATTGATTTGTCATGAAACACTCCACAAACAGCGTATGGTATTACAATGGAGTGATATTATAATCATTCCGTAGTAATGATATTATAATTCCATTGTATGAAATTATATTTAGCAAGCTCCTAAAGAGAGGAGCGGTTAGATTTATAGCATCTTCCACCTGCAACTGGAGGCAGTTCTTCTACAAAAAAGCACTCAGACAGAAGCACCTGTTCAGCTGAAATCTCCCAGATGAAGAGTGTTTAGTCTTTAAGCAGGGCCAAGTGGATCACTGGATCAGGGTAAAGAGTGGAAATCACTGCACATGACACTGAGAGACAGGTTGTGCCCAAAACGCACCATGGTCCTGCCACTGGCCTCCAGAGGGATATAGAGTTTCCCAGAAAAAGCACTGTCTCAGGCAGGTGGACATGCAGCAGACACACCTTTGTCCTCTGGCATCTTCAGGAAAGCTGATGTACCCTTTATTGAACAACAAATAGCATAATAAAGCTTAAGTGTTTCAAGTGACATTCCTTCTGCCTGATTTCCGTATACTAAAACACATTTTTCTTTCCTCCATCAGCATTCAATATTCTACTAAATTTTGGGATTGCTATTACCTACCCTACCTTGATATCTCTTGGAATTGTACTGAGTGTCCCAGTGAATGCAGGTAAGATTCTCTGTCTTTTGCATCTTAATGAATACATTAAATCTGTGGCCTTTCAAATACACAGCAGGGATAAAAGAAAATAAATCTATTAAACATGTTTTGCACCTTCTCTCAAAGACTTACAGAGATGACACTGATTAAAAATTTATTCTTTATGTGTTAAATATGTATTGTATCACATTACATGAATATTCATAATCCCTAGAATTGGTTTTTAAATTACTGTTCGTAGAAGCCTGCATACTGAAAAACAAAGTAGATTTGGAGACATTCATCTCTGGACTGGATAAAGCAGAAATCAATTCTTAATGATTTCTTCAAGGCAGGCTTAACACTAAATTCAAACAAATAAGATTGCTTACATTTCAGAGCAGATAGGTACTAGTAACTCTGCTTGCCTTGGTAAATAGCATTGCAGGTGTTTATCAAGAGCACTGGACAATTCAATTTTGGGCATGGCCTGGTACATTTTCTGACAGTTTTTCTGAAATTTAGTGAAAGCCAAGAGACTGCAGAGTTTGAGAGGGCTGGGCAGGGGAGTGTAGACACAACCCCAACCTGAAGCAGCTCCTAGAACCCAGCAGGCTCAAGTGGTGCCACAGTGCAGGTGGCAGCTCCCAGCTTCATGCTGACTAAGTGCACACAGAGCTGGGCACTGCTCTGGCAGATTTGGCTACCAGAAGGTGTGAGCTCCACAGAGCGTGTGCACAGCTCAGCCCAGACAGGGTTTCTTACTTCACAGGACACTCAGGGTGACAAGAAAAATTTGCAATCAGGAGTTACTTTGCAGGGAAGGGAAATGCCCCTTTCTCTGTGTCCCTGGACCTCAGCAGGAGTTCCTGTGCTGTTGGTGGCAGGGACACACCCTACTGTGTGCTCAACCAGCAACAAATAGTGCCTCTGCCATCATTGCCTCCAGGGCCATGCTCTCCTGGCACAGCCAGCCCTCAGAACTGGGGAGGTGAGGGGGAGGGAAGGGGAAACTGTCCTAATGCATTTTCCCATGTAATAACCCCCATTCAATGTCCCACACAGTTGTTGATCACTACACGAGTGAAATCGTCTTCAATAGTGTCCGAGTAATCGCCATCATCATTATCGGCCTGGGCTTTCTCCTGTTGCTCCTGCCAGAGGAGTGGGATGTCTGGGTAATAAAGCTCCTCACACGTCTCAAGGTCCGGAAGAAGGAAGAAATTCCCGAAGGGAATGGAGACATTGCTTCAGGACTGCCTAATAAAAGCCGGAGAACTCGCCCTTCCATGTCGTCCTTTGCTCATTAAATGCTCTTTTTACCAAAACTTTGTGGTTAACGTTCTATATGATGATGCAAAGGTCTTTTCTTGGGAAGAAGCACACCTGTCCAACACGGTGTACATACCTGTACAGTTTTGATATGATCACCATCTAAAGCATCGAGTCTTGGCATGTCCAGTTTGCTTGTACTTTTTTCACATCTGACCTTTCACTTAAGTAGTACACTGAAAAAAACTGCAAACCAAGAACCTCTCTTCTCTTTTTAAATGAATGTAATATATAGTCAAAATATATTTGCATAGGTTATTTTAAAGAATGACTTTCATGAAAAGCAGGGCAGACATTTTGAACATTAGGTACTGAATGATGCATTGCACACTGTGATTTAAAAGAAACAAATGCTATGCTACATCACATGTTTATTTTTGACCAGAGCTGTACTTTGAAAGTTTTCAAGGAGCAAAAACAAAAAAGGAATCTTTTCGGGGACGGGAGGATGGGGGGAAGAGTGGAGGGAAGATTTAGAAATCACTCTATGTAGATGAGCGCATGTTGCGCTGCAAACAGGGAAAATTCAAGCGCAAAAAATGCTTGCACTAAAGCACTAGAGAGAAAGCAGTCTAGAGCCCAAATCTCCTTATTCTGCATATGACTGTAGTCCACGTTTAAAATCATGCAAGAGAAATCCAGTGCCTTCTATAGAACTCTTGTCTTTATCCACGCAGAACCAGGTCCTGCTGCGAGGCACTTGCAAAGGCAGGGCTCAGGTTTGTGGCCCCAAAGGACCCCAAATTCCCACCGATGTCAGGACATGCCTCCCATACATGCCGTGGCTTCTGTGGGAACGTGGGGCCCAGGGCACTGCAAGTTCGAGCGCAGGAGACCTGGTTCTCTTCTCACTTCACAGGTTTTACCCCTGTGTGGAGCTGCGCTTGATTAACGCCAATGTGAGGAAGGGGAAGTCTTGGTCACGTGTGGGGCAATCCGACCGAAAATTATCAAAGGGGCTGGCAAGAGCGTGGTTGCTGATGTACAGTCTGAGAGCATGGACTAAGGGGGTGAATCACCAGTTGCTTTTACTCCATAATTGTGAGTGTTAAGAGTTAAAAATGTAAGATATTTACATCAAATGTAACACTTTTTATGAAACTTGTAAGCACCAGGATGTTTACTTACGCGATTTTGGTTCGCCATTAAATTTCTATCTGTGATAGATCACATGCTATGTAAAAAGGGGGGGGGGAAGGTTATAGTTTACTATTTTTGAAGTTTACATTGTTGCATACAAAATTAAAAGTGTTCTTTTGAACTGCTGCCATAGCCTAAGGTCCCTGCTGCCACTGAGGTCCTCTTTGTCTCAGGCAGGGGTGGCATCCACTTCAAAACATTTTAGCAAATCAACTTCAGATTCCATTATCTGTTTGGCAAAGCTAAATAATAAAAGATTTTAAACTCAGCCTCAGTCAATGCTATCTGTTTCCTTCTCTGGATTGAACCTTTATTGCAGTTCTGCTGTTGGAAGTATTTGGCCAAAGTGATCAGAAGGGAGAGACATGATCATCAAAGCAACCAAGGCTGCATCTCAAGGCACTGCTAGCACATTTATCCAAGACAGCAAAGTCTGCTCTAGACTAACTGGACAAATCCATCTAGAGGGATGCTGTTAGGCATCAGTCAGGAAACAGACACCCAGCAGAAGTAGACCAAAGGAAAAGCTGATCCTTGAATGCATCAGTGAGCAGCCATACATGCAAATGCTAACACATATTTAGGGGTTGTGTGTAGGACATGAATTTGTACATTACTAATCAGGCCCTAGTCCAGGCTGGATACTTGTCCCCACCATATTGCTTGATGACCAGACACTAAAGACTTCATAACAGAGACTGCACACCTGAATTTTTCAATCTATTTCTTTGGAAAGAGGAGGGTAAAGGCACAAGACAGATGCACAGGTACAACTCCAATAACTGCATTGAAGGGCACACATAGAGATCTGAGGTCAAACATCCCAGATTCAAGTTTATTTCATCTTCGGACAAATCATGTTGTCATCCTTGAAGATGTCATCCTCCCCAAGCCTCCTTGCTGAGCAAGGCCATAGAAGAATTTACAAACAGTCCTTCCGTTATCCATAGTCCCAAAAAGTGGCATATTCTGTGATTCCACACTTCATTTTGTTGTGTGCTTGATACAGTCTGTACGTACTCAAAAGGCTCCAAATGCCATTTTAAAAACTGCCGCTAATGTGTGTTTTTAACCAAAACGGATTGTGTGTGCAATCTCTGCAGCAGCCTGTGGGTCAGACCCACTGCTGGCCTGTAGGGACCCCACATTGCTCTGCAGGGCCCTACCTGCTCTGCAGCACAGAGCCACACAAGCCTGGAATTAGCACTTTTAGCCCACCACTGCCCACCTTGAACCTCCTCCTTAGGCAGAACTGCAGGCCCCTCCAGCATGAGGATTTTTCAGGTGTCTCTGAAGCTGGTCTCATGCATCATCATTGTGTGTCTCCTGCCCTCACAGAGCACTGCCAGCCACAAGTGTGCACCCTTGTTCAAGGGCTGACCTCGACTGGCAACTTTCTGCCCCAACTTAGCCCTCAAAGTGTCCACTAACAATCCAGTGGGCTTGTTATAACAGCAAGTTGAGAAAAAAAATCTCAGAAAAGCAAATAGCATCACCAGACCTCATTGCAGCTGCTGGCTCTCACTGCTGCACAATACAGCAGTGAGAAGGCACAGCAGTTCTCCTGCTCCCTTGTGTGCCTTTGTCCTTGTCCTGCTGTCTCCTGTTGCTACCTTTATAATATTTTTTTATTGCAACTCTCCACATTGACTGCATGACCCATCAGCACATGGGTCAGAGTTGGGCTTATTTTAAAAAGTTTTTCCTGATCTTCTGTCTAGAATTGCTGTATTCATATCAGCAGTCTTCATAAAACAGCCATGAAGGGCAGAAATCCAACCACAATAATCAACAGATGAACAGAAGACGATGAAACCAGTATGGAGCTTCACTGTTTTGGGTGCTGAGAGTAGACTAGCAGGAACTGTAGATCACCAAGTTCTGGGGCTGAATTAATGTTTCATGTGAGCTCAGGAAGAAATCTCCCATCCCCATCTCTCCAAACAAAACCAGTGCAATACTGAGCTGGTCAGAGGTACTAAAGACACAAATTACAGAGAAGGCAATATGATCAGGTTGACACCATGTCTGGTCAAAAGCCTGTCTGCCACGGTGCCTGCAGGCCCAAAAAGAAACTGAGAAGTGAAGGTTTCCCTGTGCAGTGAGTGAACACAGAAGTCGAGATGAATTTGCATAGCTCTGGATCATATTCCAAATAAACTCACAAATGTACACAACTGAAACACATGGAAACACCCTCCTCTTCACTGAAAAGGATGTAGATTCTCCAGCCCTTCAGAAGCCCAAGGAACAGTACCAGCCACCTTGCCTTGGCCCTTGTGTGGACTCAGACAGCAGGCTGGGACTGGGCATTTCTCCAAGGAAGGGGGAGAGAAAAGCAGCCAGGGACAATGCAGCTCATGTGAAGCAGAAGCACAGGAGAGCTGATGATAGAATCTGAAATAAATGCCTTTTGTGGAACACCTTCCACGGCAAGATACCCACCTGTCCATTGCAACAACTCCAGTCTGAAGAAATGGAGTCTGTGCGCATGCTGTAAAGTCATGAACTACAGTGAGTTTGGCTCCATGTCCCCTGATTGTACTGCAGAAAGGATGGAGCCTTCAAGGCCTCCAGACCTGAGCTATTCCTTGGTAAAGGCCAAGGCTGAAAGCTTCTTTCACAGTCCAGTCCTCATGCAAGCTCTCCCTGCAGAAACTGCCCGCAGAAATGGATTTTGATGGATGAGTTTAATTACCTCATATTTATTAAAAGAGGAGCAATTATATTCTCTTCTTTAGCTGGCATGTTCTAAGGCATTTCCAAAATAATCTGCACCTTATGCAGAAGTCCTGAACATTAAAAAGGGGAGTAAGAAAAAAAAGAATATAAAGATCTTATGATCTGTAGCCCAAAAATCTTCAAAGGGGAAATTGAACTCCTAAGGACAAGACCAGTAGCTCAAACTAGTATTTCTAAAAATAATAAACCTTACATATTTCTTTTCTACCTGAAACTCTGTTAGAGGGATTTTCATATATGCACAAGATCATTTTAATGAAGGTGGCAATTAGTAATTACCCGTGTACTTTACAGATATACTAGGGTGCAAACAACCTCGCAGAAGTGCAGAGTGGAACTTCTAAGCAGAGTTACAACTCTGAAAAAGGCTTAAAGAAGGGAGGTTGTGCAGCTCACCTTAGCAGTGTACTTAGAAACCTGTTATATGCAATTTTTCTGCAATGATCTAGAGACAGTTCTTTAATCCTGCTGCTGAATGATCCCTTCAGAAGAGAAATCAAATTTGCAAGCTCTTTATCCACCAGTTTCCCTCCTCTTCTAGATTCAGTCCCCCTAGCATCTCAAGATAGCCATCAGTGCATTGATTGGGAACAACAGCAATCAAAGAGCTATTTTGTTGTCTGGCTACATGACAGTGACAGATCTCCCCTCAATGTTAGTCTCTTGAATCAGTAAAAAAGTATGATCAGTAAAGGGTTTTTTGACCAATCATTTGACCAATCAATGACCAAGAAGACTGGCCTCAGCACAGCTCCTTAGGTAATCTCTCTCCTTTTGAACAGCAATTATTTTTTCCTGCTACTTTCTGCCTCACTACTCAGTTATTAAGGAACAAGAAAATGTCCTTTTATCCACAGTAGCTTCATTTCTTTGGTAAGAAGCATCATTAAAAACCCTTCAAAAATCTAAGTGTAGTGTTTCCTATTCTCTCTCTCAAAAAAAAAGCCAAGACAAGTTTGCAGAAAGTCATCCATCCTTCAGACTCCTTTTAATATGAAAGGACAAGACAACTGAGAGACTGAGACTTCAGCACTATTTTGCCTTTCCTTAAGGGAGGGCTTTCTTACCTAACTTCCACAGAATATTTACACCAAAACTCCAGCTTCTGCGCATACCCACAACTGACCCAGACACTTAGAAAATTCTTGAATTAAGAACTGGATTCCTGAGAGTTCCAAGCAGTAGGATTTGTGGATACTTCAAAAATGTGAACTTGTCTTTCTTGGCTATGAGCATATATTATGGGTCAGTGAAGGCAGCATTGCAGTCTCTCAACAAAAGGTCTCACTGCCCCTTTGGCTTCTGAAGCTGCCAAGTTTTTAATGACTGCAGGCTAGTAGGCAGAGTAAGCTGCATAATGGTCTCCTGGAGCTTTTTTTGCCAATTATACATTTTAAATGCCTTCCTGACTCGTACACAAAGCATTGCTCTTTCATTGTGTGATTTTGGATTTCACTTGCTACCTTGGCTGCTAAGAAAATTGATACTGATCTTGGCAACAAATACCACGTTTGAGAACGATGTTGGCCTTGTGCATGTGTGAGCAATCCCATCTGGTACAGTACACCTACGTTTCAGACAATGTTTATAGTGCACATGAGGTAACTGGTGCAGCTGATGAGTTATTAAATACAATACCTGAATGCAAGAATGCAGATGGGTATTTTATATAAGAAATTTAGGATATGCTTCAGTCTTAGAGAGAGCTAGGAACCACTTCTTTTCTTTAGTACATAACATGTCATAGAAATTCAAAGACATCTAGTTAAACTCAAAAGCTGAGTTTTCATCTTCTAGTTGCATAGCTTTGAAAACTGAAGTCTGCTTGTAGAACACGTAGATTTCCAGTTTCCCATCAAGCTTTCTTGCAAAAAGCTGAGCATCAACATTACTGCAAAGCAAACTTGTCTAATCCTTGCTCAGCTTGGAGAATTGCTAAGCAGGAGCCAGAAGAGGAGTGAGAATTAGTCAGTCTTCCCACCATCGCCTGCCTTTCCCAAAATACTCCTTTTTCTGTTTTCTTCCTTTCTAACAACTGGACAAAAATGGAATTTTGGCATTAAAAATAAGTGCCTAAAATTAATGTAAATTACTTCATCGCCCTAAAAGAATCCTGAACCTCCAGGCTTTGGGCTTTTCCTTCACCATAATCACCACTCCTGATTTTCAGGACACCTAGTGATTTTCAGATCACACTCCACAGAGTACTCCAGTGATGTCCACGAGAGGTCACAAAGACAAGACAAGCCTTTGCTCAGCAGGCTTCAAATCACCAAACACAGGCCTGGAGAAGGTGAAGAATCACCATTCTGTCCATTCTTTCTCCTCTGTCTCCACATCAGCCTGCAGAGATGACTCACCTTTCCCAGCCAAATCCCCTCCAGCAATACCTGATGAATGCACACACCTGGCCCTCTGGTACACACAGAGCTGCACAGAAAGCTGGGGCATTTCCTCCTCTGTCCCTCCCCCGGTGTCCCAAGCCCTGGTATGCTGCATTCTCTATGTTCACATCACATTGGCGCTCCCTAGTGCAGGGATACTCACCACAACATCCATCAAAGAGAACCTTCTGAAGAAATCAAGCTAAGAAACCCAACACACAGTTAAAAAACAAACAAACCAACATGAGAATTCATAATTTCTTAGGGATCTGGAGAACTGATCTGCTAAGATCACCAAACAAAGCTACAGTTTTCTTCCGCCTCATATACTCCTCTTCCTTTATTCATACATAAACCTAAATCTTTGCTACCTCATCTGAAGTTTAGGCATGCTATTGTTAAAGAGAAATTCACAAAAGTAAAACACAGAGTGAAGTCTTTATGAAATAATGGTGCTTTGCATAAGGCCATAGAAAGTACAGTATACACTTCTTAAATGTTTCCAATCCAAGATTACCATATGCAGTTCATGAGGCATCTTTGCTTAACTTACTCCTTTTTAATAATAAAACCAGGTACAATTGCTCATTGTAATGATTTTGCTTTTTAAAAATTATTTTCTTTCACCAAGCATAGCAAGGAATACTATATAGCCAAAGGAGTCAGAGTTACATTCTTAATGGACATTCAAGAAGAAAGGTGGGAAGGAGGAAAAGATTCTTAATATATGGCTCTCTTGAACTACGTATTTTTTAATTTTATAAAAAAAAATTCTTGGTGTTCCACAACAGAAGAAAATGTCCCAGACTACCTCAGGTAAGATTTTGTTATTATTTCTAGCAAAATAAATAGTTAGGCAAAGGGCTGTATTGCTTAAAGAACTAATTTTTAAATTCAGTTCCCTGAAAATCTATCATGGATAAGGATCATATATCAGAATATTTCAATGAAAGGAAAAAAAATTAACTGAGCTCCTGGTATACGCACATAGCTACAGTACATCAAGGATTGCTTCTATTATTGGCCACAGGGACACCTATAACATACTAATTGCTTCCAAAGTGAAAAGAGAAATCATTATAGTTACAAATCAAGAATCTGCTGGGCAAATTTCACTTAAATACAGGGTCAGTAAGGCTGTAGGTGAGGAGTGATCTGTTAGGCATTAACTGGAAGGCAAAGCACATGCAATGCCCTGTCCCAATTAGCAAGAACAGGCACAAAAGGGCTTGAGAGCTGAAGCACTGTATAAACACCACATGATTCACTTTAAAACACTGCTGGCAAGAGTTTCCGTGGGAAACTGGCATCTATTTCTTTAACATCTATCTCACTAACTGCTGAATAGAAATGTAATTCAAAGGCTTCAACTGTGGCAACCAGCACATCTAACAAATCTGGAATTTTTTCTCCTATCTTTCTAGAACATTAGTCTCTACCTATTATTATAAATATACCATTCATTACTCCCTGGGCACATTTCCCAAAATAAAAGACTAAAGATAAATACTTAGAATGGGCTAACTAACAACAAAAAAACCTCCACCCCCTTATGACAGCAGTTTAACCAAATGGAAATATTGCCATTAAAAATTTATTACCTATTTCTTTTTTAATTGTGCACTTTCTAAAACCATATCACTAAATTTCCCTAATATCCATTACACAGAGTGATTTACAATTGTCTCCAGTGACTACTTTTCAGACTACAGGTCATTAAAGAATAAACTATTTATCATAAATATCCCAGATGTGCTATTTGGGCTTTGTGATTAATTATATATAATCACATTATCCCCTCTGTTTCATAAACACAGTAACTACACAACTTTACACACATCATAAATTTTGAAATCTAAAACACAACTGGCATTTCCTACTATTACATTCCATTATCACATGTTCCGGTCTTGAGACTTAATATTAATTTTCTTTTCAATATTCATGCTTGTAAAACCTTGCTTCACAAAAGCCTGAGTGCAAAAGGGTCCTAGGTAAGCTGTAATACAAATTTACTTCTACATTAATTCTTTGCAACATAAAAACAACTGAAATACTATTTCTGCTGCAACTTCAACTCCCCTTAAACCCCTTGTTCTAGTATTAGAAACTAAATGACTGCACATTCACATTGCTCCAAAAGAGTGTCCCTTGCAGAGCATCCGCAGAGCAGGAAACTCCCAGGAAAGCTCCTGGACATTCTGGGAGCTGCCAGGACAAACACCCCGTAAAGATGCCCGGGCATCTGGGAGCTGCCAAGGGCTCAGCAGCTGGCAGAGTCAGGCCCTTCCCAGATGCCAAAATGTCACCTTTCCCAAAACTGCCGTGTGTTACTATGGGAACATGTGCCATAGCCTTCAAAACTGCAAAACTGGTGAACGTTTCCAGGTGGAATTGATGCATAAAAGGAGACTGCTAATTCTGCAGTACACAGGAGCTGGCACAGGGAAATGCCACCGAGTCCCAAATGAAATAATGAAACAGAGTGTGCTTCTGGATGCTCTCTACCAGTGCTGCAGGCATCGGACACCACCTGACTGCCCCCAGGCTTCTCTTGCTCTTTTACCACCCTGACTATGGGTACATTTTTCTTTCACTGGGGTGGGTAATCAGCTTGACTCAGAGACAAGAGTAGGTTCCAAGAAACCTTTCTAGAGTGGTTTGTGCATGCTGAATGAAATCAATGGACCAGCTCTCAGGAGGAACCATGCTACAAGGAGAACTGTCAAAAATGCGTTTTACGTGTATGCTATCTTTATCAGCCTTCCCCCAGTCACTGCCTTACTGTGATGCTATGTAAACTGAAGCAAATTTACAGTGCTCTAAGTGCTCTCAGATTTTTTTTCCCCTAAATCATTAAATTAACAAAGCCCGAAGTAGCTCAGACCACGTGGCATTGTTCAGCATTACTGGAACTTGAGTTCCACCTCCTAGGGCTTTATAAATACCACATGGAAGCTGGTCCTGGCCCCAGACATTTTACTCAGTGATTTTATCCAGCTGTCTTTCTCGTGCGTCAAAAGGAAAGCAGAGATTTCTTTGAACAGATAATCCTCTAAGGCACCGCACGGAACTCAGGAGAAGCACAGCTGTTTATGGCGTGCTACAGAACACAGGATGGCACCGGAGAGAAAATAAGGGCAGAAAAGCACATCAGGCAACTGATAGTTCCAAATATCTTTTGCGACCGAGACCCAGAGGCTGGAACATCCCTGACGGGCCCGGGATGGGGAGAACCCTGCGGGGTTGAACAAGCGCCAGGGAGGGACAAGCAGCAGGGAGGGACCAGCGGCAGGGAGGGACACGCGTCCCGCCCCCCAATCACGCCGGGCCCGCCCTCCCCGGGAAAGCGCCGGGATCGCTTCCGGAGCGCGACCTTCGCGGCCGGGCGGGTGAGTGAGGGAGGGAGTGAGCCAGTGCGGGGCCGTGCGGGGCTGTCCCTGTCGGCCTGCCCGCGTTCCGCGGGTCTCGGCACCGCGGGCAGGGCAGGGCAGGGCAGTGCCGGCTCCCCGCCATGGCAGCGGGCAGCGCTCGCAGAGCGGCCGTGTGTTGTGTGCAGGGCGGCAGCCGGGATGGCGGCGCCGACGATGGAGGAGAGGAAGGCGTGCTGGGGGGCCCGGGACGAGTTCTGGCAGTGCCTGGACAGCCACGGGGATGACGCCGCCAAGTGCGAGAAGCTGCGCCGGGCCTTCGAGTCGCGCTGCCCGCAGCAGTGGGTGAGCACTGTGCCTTGCAGGTTTATAGTATTTCATGACTGGCATCTGATACCTTGTGCATAAAAATACCTTTTTCTTATGCAGTATATTTTCACAGTAAGGCACCTGCCTGCATGTAACCCATTCATGTTGTGTTTTTTAGTTTCCTGAGCTCAAGCTGTAATTTTTTTTTAATAGGCACTGCCCTTTATTAACAGTGGTTAAGGGTCTGAACAGCTCCTGTTGCAGGGGGTAGACTGAAGTTAGTTTAAAAGCCCAAGTACCTTCACAGCTGCTGCACTGACTTACACTGTGAACAGTGCAGTTCTGCTGTTTGTTATCTCTAGGGATGATGGTCGCATCTGCAGTGCTTTGCACCGTGCACATCAGTGGCTCTAGACACTGAATTCAGAGGTTATATAGGCTGTGATACCACAGAAAAGCTGCTGGACTTATCTTTGCATCACAAATAATTTTTGTTCATAGCAGTGAAAAGAGAAAAGTGACAGACTGCTTCTGTAAGATCTTCCTGAAGTAACAGGGTACTGAACTTTAGTTTAAGTTCACTTTCAAAATGGTAAAGAACCCCCAGAAACTAAACGTGCCACTCTTTAGTCTTCTACTTCAACAGAAGCAGCTCCTAACTAGTGTGTTAAAATCCTCCTTAAGTTCGCTGATCAAAGACTGTTTACACAAAGCCCCTTCCTCCTGCTAGTTTCTTCTAATGAACATCGTCTCTTTTTGAACAGGTTAAACACTTTGACAAAAGAAGAGACTTCTTAAAATATAAAAAAAAGCTTGAAACAGAAGGGTATCATCCTCCAGAAGCTGCTGGAAAGTCTTAGAAACTCTGCTCTCAAAATAAATCAAGTGAGAGTAACTATACAAGAAGCCAGACAAAGCAACAGAAGCTGCCTGAGTGCACAAACTGGTAATGTGGCTGTCTCCCTGAAATGCAGATTGCTCTTCTTGTTGCGAGGTCTCACGTATCTGCTGAAAAAAAAGGGTCATGGACAGCTTTTTGATGAGTTTAAGTCAAAGAAATATGGTGCAGGGTTGTTCACAAATTTAAGGGTTTGAATGTATAATTAGTAAAATTAGGAATAAATTACTTAATACTGCAGTGTACATATTCTAAAGAGAAAAAATTGTTTTTCAGTAATTGAACCAGCTTTTTCCTAAAATAAAAATGTCCATTCCAATTTGCCTTCCTTGTCAAAAGCAGTGGGTTGTATAATTTGTATTTGTCATTTACCAAGTATTTCAAAGTATTTTAAAATACAGTTTAAGTCAGAGAATTTATATAACAGTAGTCATTAGAAGACCTAAAGCATCCTGTGCATATGATACGTAATTTATCTGTTTTGAGTATGCTCATTTTTTATAAGCAATAGAAATTTTTACATTGGTGATAGGCTTTCAGTCAGTATCTCTGCTAGAAGTATGTCCAGTTATTTATCACAATTCTCACATTATGGCCTTTTGTAGAATTGGATTACCTTAGTGATGCAGCTTTATTTAAAGGCACAGACTGTTTACAGCAGGACTAATAAATGTGACTGTAGGAAGGCTTTTAAAGAAGGAGCAGCATTGAATATAATTATGTAAGTGAAGTTGCCTTCCAAAAATTTTATTATCTAGTATATCTAAGTGCTGGAGTCATTTAATACTATGGCTAAAAGTATGACTTCAATTTCAAGCACAGTCACCACAACGGAAGTAACTGCAGTAAAAATCCTGTGTTTTGAATCTGGGATTGTTCACTGTACTGTTCTGATGTTCAAACAGCAGAAAAACCACACACACATGCCACATGCAATATAAATAGTATTTATTTCCAATGCAACAATTAAAGGAGGTAAAGTATTAAGGCATTTAAAAGTCACTCTGAACACCACAGAGAACAGAACATGCAGAAGTTAAGAATCCCCATTCACCCTGAGTTTTTGTCTCATCTATTCAGAATTTCTCATTGTAGCACCGTAGGAAGCCATCCAGCTGTGCAATAAGGCACCAGACTCTGGGCAGTTACTGTTGCTGTTTTTGCTTGATCACTTGTTGCCTCGTGTACTCCCAGATCAGCAGAGCTCCGCTCACATGAACATTGAGTGACCGAATAATGCCCTGCTGAGGAATTTCCACACAGACATCCAGATGGTGGATCAGGTTGGCTGGGATTCCTTCGTGTTCATTTCTAGTAAAGCAGAAACAGTAACTTGTGTGAGAGAGGGCACATGTGTTCCAGAAAGCAGAAATTACAAACATCACAACAGCATCCAAACACCTTTTGACAAATTGCTCCTATGCCTACACAGTAACTGATGAGAAGAAATGAATTTTTAAAAATAATACGTAAGAAAGAAAACATGGGGAGAGCTGACTTAAGTTTTGATGCAAAAAAACTGGTGAAAGACTCAATTTTCAGGTCCCTGGTCCAGCAAGAGCTGAGCACCCAACATGAAGACTCTGCTTTTGTTTTTAAACTCCATATATAGCGAAATGACCATGGTATGAAGCTGCTGGCACAGCAGGAAAGCTCAGCTGCCCACTTTACATTCAGGTCTCAGCATCAAGGAATGTCGAAACTCAGCACACCAGAGGATACCAAAGTTTACTGGTAATTAAAACTACTGTTTTAAATGATAAGACAAGAAAGTGATTAAGAGCACTCCATTCTGAAAACAAGCTACATATAAAAAAGTTGGAAAAAAACTTAGCCCTTAAGAGGATAGCCAGGCACTTCCTCCTGCTCTCACTCAGTAGCCCTGCAATGCCAGGAGCTTCCTGACTTGTATGTGCTTTACTGTAGATTTCTTTAAGTAGCCTCCCCTTTCCATCTCATCTGAGCCTTGTCTGCGTATAGAAATTGATTACTGCTTTTCTTTGGAGTTGTCCCATGCTCCACTTGTACTGCAAAAACTTGATACTTCATCTTGTGCCTCATCCTTGATTTTTAACAATCTCCCAGCCATGCACACTCAGTCTGCTCCAGCCCTCCTCACCAAGTTCAGCTGGGCAATCACAGCCTCCTCCTCGCTGAGCTCACCACAGCCCACACACAGGGCCCCACAGAACTAAACTGAACAGATGAAATCTCGAGCACTCCCACAAAAATACAACCCTTGCTGTTGCAACCTTCACCCATTATTGAAAGGTGTTACAGTGTATGGTTAGGTTATTAAAAATGAGAAGGGTCATTCAGTAGATACCAATACCTCCTGGTCCGTAGCACACAAAGCTGAGCTCTGCTCTTCCCACAGTCATTTCCCATTCTAAAATCACCTTTACCAGTGTGACTTGGTTTTCGTATGACCAAACTCTGACTAGAGAAAGCGACAGACTGCAAGAGGCAGATGTACAAAACTGTGTGCTCTTACCCCAGCAATAACAGTGATTTCTCTGGGAAGCAGTATTCTGTAAGATCAAAACTTTTAGCTGTCTGCTCCACACCAATAATAGTGTACCCTTCTGTTTTTTTCTGCTGCAAATAATCAACAAGCTGAGATGGTTTCACCTGTGCATTAAAAGTAGAGGGAAATATAAAAATACTTACATATCATCTTTTGTAAACCTCTGAAGTTCTGAACCTATTAACTTGGACACTTTTTAAGATGAATGACTTTTATCCCTAAAGGCTCTGTCCATATACAATAGGTTAACGTTTTAAAAAGCTCTTCAACAGTAGCACAAAAGGTTAGGTAATGTCACAAAATAGGCCCACCAGTACAATGAAGAAAGATGTAACAATGACAGCTCACGTAATCAGTTTATCACAGCAATAAGAAATTACAAGTATTTTCTAAATTCTTTTTTACAAGGTTGACCCAAAACATACAAGATTAAATGTCAGAGATAACAGCAGGAGCTTCCATTTAAAAAAAAGTTAATTTTTTCAAGCTAAAAAAATGTAAGACTCTGAACTATGCATCTAACAAACTGAAGATGCTGAGTACACTTTTTAGCTATTAAAATGTTTCCATTCACCTCAACAAGGGGGAGCCACTGCTCTGCAGAAACACTCAGATGCTGAAACTGCTTCTCCTGTACATAATGAAGACTGCCAACAACTAGTGCAGATGCCCCAAATATTTCACTTGTACGACATAAACCTACAAAAACAAGAAATGAAGGGATTTTTGTGTTGAAAATGAACACTAAGCCAGAACACCAAGTGAAAATGACAAAGAATGCAAGAGAAATGGCTGCTTTAGTTATCTATTTTTCATTAGTTTCAGGTCTTCCAAGCCACACGTTGTTCCATATAAATTACAGGAAAAAAATGTTCTGTAAGTCAGCAGAAAGATAAAAATTAGAAAAGCACTGTATCTGACAACATGCTTTTATGATACCAAGTACACAAAGTAAGGGGTTAAGTGCCCAAGCCTTAGCAAGGATGGATGATTAGACACATCCATCCATAAGCTTATGCTTTAAATCCAGTACCTGTTAAATGAAAGAGGATGACACATAACAACATTACAATGCAGACAGCACCAGCTTGTGGGCTTTTCATTACTCATTGCAGTTATTTAAACTGCTAACAACATCAAACACAATAGCAATAAAGTACTTCGAGGATTTATGTCACAGCTGACACATGGTGAAGGCAGTCTTAATCAGGAAATGCGACTCTGCTGTCCAATAGACATGAGTATCTATTGAGTTTACAAGATTTGGTTTCATAGTTACAGAGAAAAAAATGAAAAAGCAAATAATTTCCTTTAACTGCATACACAGTTGAAAAACTCAACAGCAGCAAAAATAAAATCAGCAAGAAACTGAGCATGATTTATAGCAAAATTCTACTTAATTAATGCATGCTATGTGTAAGTAGTTTTTTTTCCTTAAAATGTAACTGAAGAAGACCCTTTTCTCTCAAGTGGGTAGTGTTTGCTTCAGCTACCAGATTTTTTCAGGATAATGATCTATTCTTCTGAGCAGTACTAAAATAATTTTGTAATTATCAACATAAAATGAAATTAACTTCTATTACCAAAGTGTGCTCCAAGGTCTAAAATAAAAGTTTGAAAATGTGCAATCAGCCTTACCTCCTAAATTGGTAGGTTTATCAATAAGGGAAGCCACCACAATCAATCTGCTGTTTGATTTGCCAAGTTTTGCAGCACGATCCTGAAATGCCATCTCCAAGTCCAAACTAGGAGTACTGTTCTTCCAGGGTATGATCTTTTTCTGAACATCAGTCCACTCTGTCTGGCTGTCTGCTTCAGCCGAATGTGAACCTGTAACAACAAATATATTCAAGTATATATTCAACAAGTATATTCATATGGATATACAAGTGGGAGTGAAATTAGTGCTTCAATAAAGATAATCCAAACGGTCACACTGGAGATACCATTTGTCATCTGCTATTATTTTATGGTGTATGTTCTGCTCACATAGAAGCAAGTTTAGTTCAGCTGAAAACCAGGGATCCGATTCAATACGGATGTACACAGCTACTCCATACAAGTAATTAAAATTAATACAGATTGGCTATATTTTACCCATGTCTTGCTGAGACCAGTCACTTGGTTTCAGGTCACGGAGTTCCTTTCGGGAATGGTACCACTGAAATGCTGGTGGCAAAGGAATGTCAGTGAATCTGTCAAACTTAGAGAGGGAGATCCATTCATCTTCAGCGAGTTCCGAAAGGCGGGGAAGGGTGTAAAATATGGTCTGCAATGCAACACAGTGTTATCAGCAGAGCATCACTGAGGCAAGCAAAAACAGATAATTCATCCCTGATAGTTTAATGGAACACGTCTATTATCTACCCTCCTGTTTTTAATACTTGTTTTTTCTTGGTACTTGATACAGTTTACCAGTATCTCTCTCAATTTTCATAACTTTACCTAGAGTGCTATCTAAAACTTCCATAAATCTAGTCTCATTCTCTCTCTAATTAAACTTTTTCTGAGGATCTGCACTGATTACTGTTCTGAAGTTCTAGAACATCAAAGAATTACCACTATGCTTCTCAGCACAATCATCTAATGAAAACCTCATATGTGTTAAAACTAAAGATTTTTCAAATTCTCTTACAAATTTCTAGTAAAGGATGCAGACTGATTTAATGTCAAAAGGAAAATAGTTGAAAGCATTAAAATCTAGTGGCAAAATCCAACTCAGCACAACCAATACATCTGGCTAATCTTGGTTTATCAAGGAGGAAAAAACACACTTCCCAAGGGAAAGACTGAGTAAGTCAGAGTTTAAAACTCAGACTTTTTGTTTATCCCAATGCATCCTTCAAGACGACGGTGAAGATGCACCCTGAATACATTTAAATATTTCACAAATATTAGTCTTGCTTTGTTGGTTTTTTTTCCTCCTATTCAAAACTTTTATTTTCCACAATTTAGCATATTTGTGTTCACAAATATATTTCACAGAACATCAGTTAAAAAAAATTAAAATTTTCTTCTGACAAAGATGGCACTGTTCCTGTCAAAACATATATCCCGTTCATATCCATGCTTATCTTGTATTTTGAGCTTAGCTCTTCTGTCTCTTTTATTTTTGCCTTCCTTCCTCCATGTTTACTGAGCTGTCAGTTATTTGAGCTATATCCAAAAAGGTGGCTGAAAAAGGTGCTCTGAAGTGATATATCTCTATGTCATTCACATCAAACAAACCAGTTAAGCATCCTTAAATTACTTCTGAGAAGACATGCCTTAAAAATTGTAGTAAACTCAATTAAGTAGATACTCTTCAGTTATTAGAATGAACTTTTCCAGTCACAAATATAAAACCTGATTAACTCCCCCAGATAGGCACAATCATCACACACACTTCTTGGGTTTTTAACACAATATCAAATAGAAAAAACTAAACTGCAATCTTAGTCTAAAACCCATCACAATCTGGGTGAGGTAATTTTTTTGGGTTTTAAATGAATAACAGTCGATAATTTCATCCCACCTTAGAAGATACCAAAAAAGATAAAAATACAGTTGTGAAACTAGACAAATAGTGCAGTCTTGGACTTGCCTCTAGGCTATAATCCTCAACTGGATGAAATGTTGCAAAGAAGAAATTATCTTGGATTCGCTGCCAGTTCCTTCTGGCATTCCTGCAAGTGCAGAAAGTAATGTAAGATACATTAAAAAGGCAATATGCTGCATACTTTTAGAATTTCAATTGTCAGATTGGCATAAGGCAACCTAATTTATTTACTATATATTGTATAGGAAAGAAAATACTTCAATTAAGTAAGGGCCCACTTTTAAACCAACAGCATTCAGAAAATAAGCTTTGTTTCAAGAAAGGCCCATAACACATCTCTAAATTCTATTATCAAAAGGAGTGAGTTTGGCAAGAAGTATCCCATGGAAACTGGATACCAGCCTATGGTTCAGTGTCAGCTTTTAGCTGCTAAAAAGAAAAAAAAAATCAAGACTCTTCCCTTTGCTGCTTTTTTCTGTCTTGTGTCTCCCCATACCAACTTATTTTTAAACAGAGAAAAAACAACCCCATAAAACCCCATAAAAATTACCAAGTGCCATTTTAGAAAATTTAACTTGCTGCAAATGGCTCAGAAGAACAATGTTAAGCTGTAAAGAATGTTACTAACCCTGTGCCATGCATATTTTCCACTTGCTGAAGACTAGATTCAATGACTGGTGTCAGAGCTTCAAATTCTTCTACATGCAGCATTCTGCACATACCCCAGATTTTTTTAAGGGCAATTAATGCATAAAGTCGAACGCTGAAATTATGGTTGAAACACCACTGCAGAACAACTATGAGGGCTTTCTTCAAAGCTGGCTTCTGAAGAAACACAGACAAAGAAGCTTCTTTTACGTTAAGATTCAATGTACCATTCAGAAGTTGTGAGTGGCCCAAGAAAAAGTTCCTCAATAGAAAGCCTTTCGGAAAGCAAAAAGCTTTAACATGATATTAATTTCCTTCTTTCCATCTCATTAGGACAAAAGCTACAGCCCCACTTGTTTTTTTGAAAATGTGTTCATTTGCTTTAAAAATCATTATTCTGCCTACAAGGAAACCTCTACTTACTTCTGATTAAAAGAGCAGCAAGAAAAACCCAGGTGTATCTGCATGTTTACTTAAAAACGGAGTAGCTATTCTAGAAAATTTCCACAGGTAATCAGATGATTATGTATCAGATGAAATGTATCCAGAACACCTGCTAAGTTAGCTGCTTTTCCTAAGTCAAATATTTTACACAGGTGATAGGAAGAGTTAAGTGTTTTGCATAACAAAGGATAGTAGGAAGTATGTATTAAAGATATCTTTAAACCATTTTGACAGTCGATTTTCAATTCAGAACTCTCTATATGCACTGGAAGTGAATAAAGAATGAAAACTCTTAGGAAAATGTACCTTCTCTGAGGTATTTTGAAGAATGATGTCAAAGTGGGCCAACACTGATAAAAATGTGCAGATGCTTGTTTTAAGCTTTTCTTCATCCTGAAGTAAAAAAGAATGTAACACAAGATATGCACATCCAAAACGTTTTTATAGTTTAACAGTTTCACACCATGTTCTGCATATGCAATAATATTAACGCTATTAAAAATTTACGTGTTTCCACAGCTAAATTTACTAAAAGACAAGGTCAATACTTTTAGGATTTTTCCTAAATGGAATCCCATGTAATTTGCTTTTTACTAATACATCAATCAGGATGAAGTATATAGTGGTATAAATGAGCTAAAATTCAACCCAAGTACACTGTATTCCCCCAGGAATGCAATCGGTCAGCACCATTCCACAGCCTCTTGCCCAGGGCTCCCGCTACCCAGAGCTCAATCTGCAGCTCACACTACAGTTGCACACCGAGCTACCTGCACTAAATGTATTCCTCAACACCAGGAGAGCCTCTGAAAATACAATCTGTATTCCTTTTTTCATAAATCTACCTGTTTTCTGCTTGCTCTGATGGTCTGAATGAGCCCACTGTGATTTAGTACATTTGTTATCAGCATGAAATCACTTTGATCCAACAGATTATCATCTAATAAAATGACAGCAATTCCAACAGCCTGAGCTTTTGAAAGGAACTCTGAAATAGTCAGCTCTCCTTAGTCAACCCTTCCACGACTTCTGGGTATCATCACTCAAAACCTGCTTCAATTTTAAAATCTCATTACAGAACTCCACTGCGAGAGAAGTCCAGATTAAAAGCTGCAAACTGAATATGTATTATGCAAGTCACGTTCTCACTGACAAAGAGGATGTAACAAAAAAGACAAAGTTGGGCTGTGGAAACCACAAGTAACTTAGAGCTTCAGACTCAGGATCTAGGGCATTCATGTGGTCCTGATGGCTCTTATATTGGACTACTCTGCCCAGAGTAAAACATCATAAAAGGAAATCTCTCAACAGGAGGAACTGACTTTTCTTTGGCCATTTTTACGTCACAAATTTCTAAATGTCTCAGATTATTGCTCAGACTCACTTCCAAGTTAAGTTGAACTACTCAACAGCCCACTGCTTTTAAAGGAAGATTGGAATACACAGAAAGTAAGGTATGGGAAGACAAACTGTACCCTCTTTGTTCAAATTACTTTTCAAGTGAATGCCAAAGGTCTTACTTACATAGCAAAAGCAATCCCAGAATTTATCAAGGAACTGGGGATATTTATGTAGACTCATAATAACAATCCATTCTATGAAGTATTTCACAGATGCCTGATTATTACTGAATCCAGCCTGAAAAACTCTGTCAAGAGTTCTACATAAAAAATTCTGAGAAAACAAAATCAGGTAATCCTTTAGTATATTGTTAAAGTTATTTCCATGAAGAAAAAAGAAAATTAAATAAAAGAACATTCTCATCTTTATCATAATATTAGAGATATATTTTAATATGCAAATTATAACATTTTAGAACCATCTAATTTCTTTGTTATACTTTCCAAATATTTTCTTATGAAGCAGCATTTGATCAAAGTAACACTTGTCAATTTCTTGACTGTTCATAAAGTAGCAATGTTTTTACTAAATGAAAAGCTTTCAATCAGATAGTCAGTACAAACTTTTAGCTAGCTTTAACAGAAACAACCTGGCCTCCTAAAGTTCACAAATCTAAGAATCAGTTTCCAGTGTCCTCTAGAAATGCATCATAAATCCATTACTTCAGACTGAAAGAATGAAACTACACAAAACTGCTAGGACACAGAACTTCCACATCAGCCACAGGTTACATGCCTTTTACACCCTGCTGTAATTTAACATATGCAGCTTGTGTGACACCATATTAGGTCTTGAAATTAGGTATTTACTTATTTATAAATTAATAGTGAAGAGCAATACCTGGTTAAGCTTTGGAAGAAGAACCAAGAGTGTCTGCCATACCCGGTTTTTAATTCTATGCTGTAAAGAGTTTGCATAATAGCGTGTTCTAGATCTGGATACCAGTTCATCCTAAAAGAAAATTAAAAGGTTTATTGCCTATTCTTCCTTTAAATTTGAATACATGCAAATACACTTTTCTGTACTAAGAAAGCAGCATCTATTGCACCGCTAGGATTAGCACTGAACATAAGCTTAGGAAAATATATTTACTTAATTTACTAAGAATTAAATTCTGAAGCTTATAATTAAACAATAAAGTAAGCAAATATCTTCTAAAGCTTACTTTTACCCGCTTGGTCAATTTCACAACACAAATATTAATCATTTTTCTGCAGCACTTAATTGAGAGGAATGAGAGACCCACTCATTCCTTGTTCTTCAGAATTCAGTAGTACCAGAATGTATGGGTGATGTTCTAATAGCAGCTGCAGTAATTTACCACTGACTTTAGACTCCTGCCAATACATTAGTAGCTACAATATAAATGAAAATTGGACCCCAACCCTCTCCATTATTTCTATCTATAAAGGTATTCTAAGGAGACAACAGATCTATAAATTAAAGAGGTAGTCTGCAATTCTTAAAGTGAAATGCAGTGCTTCAGAATGCAGCCTAAAGAAGATCCTTAATGGAACAATAGTTACAATTTGGATAATGTTCCAGGAAGTCAAAATATCCACTAAAAAGAGAGAAATAAACCCAAAAGGCAATTTTTACTATTTTGGTTTGGCTGATCGACAGAGGCTACACAAACAACCATAAATGCATCCTCTCAACTGTAAATATTTTGCATTTTAATACTTGTACTACTATTATATTTATATACCAAGAGAAATTAATTTTACTTTATCAAGTAGTTTGACGAAAATGTCTTCCATAAACATCTTATGCAAGGTATTTGATCCATCCAACAAGCACAGAAATTTAACAGCACAAATGCGGACGTAGTGATCATCTCGATTGGTACTGTAAAATATTAATAAAAACAAAAATCAAACTCTACTTGTTTAGACATAAAGATAATTCCTAAATTATAACAAAAACACCAAACATCATCTTGAACATACAGCCATCAAGTTGTCTGCAGTGAGACATGCAAATACCCAGAACCGGAATTTTAAAATCTGTTCATCATTGGTGATGAAAAAAACTAGTGAGTTCACAACCTGACCCTGAGTCTATCTAGAGTTCTTCAGTAAAATCTAAGTGTTCAAAAAAATTTTCTAGAGAAAAAGTTGTATCACAAAGTTTTTGAAATTTTGTGCCTGTAAACTATAATCTTTTAACAACTAATTTATGCTTACAGTTTGGTCAAATATTCTAGTCCAAAACAACACTTTATTCCCATTAGTTAATTACCGACATATAGCATAATTAATAGCAAGAGTAAAATTAATGATCTTATAGGCTGTGACAGCTGCAGACTGTCACAACAAGATCTATGATTACCACAAAGCTCTAGGGAAAAAATACAGGAGTGGTGAACTTCTGCAGTAGAATTTTTTTAAAGCTCAGGTTTGATCAATTACTAACATTTCTGAAAACAAGGTGACAGAACTTTTTCTTCCACCAAGTAAAGATTGGAGTGAAACTATTAAAAAATTCAACACTCCTAACATCCCCATTTCAAATGCTGGAGGCAGAGCCTACAGGCACTACACACACAAAAAGGGCTTGCAACCAGTGTTAAAAAGGCAAGCTTGAAATCTGGCTGCATTAAACCCAAGTTCCTTAACTGTCTTGATTACAATGATAAGGTATATATTAGCTCAGCATCCTAAAAAGTATTACTTCTACAAGGTGAGACAATGAGGAAGTAGTTATCTCAGCCACAGTCAGATAAGCAAGTGGGATATGTTTTCCTGAAAACACTTAGCATTTTTCTACATTTTGTATTTGAATTATGAATATAGGGTGATGTACAACCCTTTTATCAGTAATTTAAGAGGTTAAGAATATATTCCTTGTGGGTCCCTTCCAACTCATGATATTCTACGATTGTATGATAAGCAGTGGACTTATCAAGACACAATTCACACCAAATGCTGTAAGATGTATCCTCAAAAGCATTACCTTTCTGTAACAACATTTGCTGCACACTTTTCTCCAAGATTTTCTATGAAGGCATGCACATCCTGAATGAGTCTTCATTGATGAAAGAAGACAAAGCAACAAAATTAGCAAAATAACTTGAAAAATTGAAATCAGGTTTTGTATGTTATCTCAAAGTTTAAAAGGAAAAAAAAAGCACACAAAATTGTAAAATAGAAATTACAAAGTTTTTTTATACCTTTGATCTCTCCTAAATACAGTTCCAAAGACACAAGCCTCAGTGATAAGTTCACTATAATTTCCAGCATTTAAGAAAGCATTTGTCAAGGCACTTCTCTCATCAATAGTGGGAAATATCCAAGACTGACAACAATGACTAAGAACTACATTGAAGACTCCAGTCTTTGTAGTGGACAGATCTATGAGCTTGAAAATTATCTGAAAATAAGAAATAAAAGAGTCAAAATCTTGTTTCCAAAAGCACCAGGCTTATTAGAGTGATATTATATTGCAGTTATATTGCAGTGATATTTATTTCAGTAGGTCTCATGGTCTTTTGCATCCTATTTCTGCTCAGGTTAATGCTATCTTCAATCTATTTATGATTTCCCTGATTATAAGAGCAGGTGAATGGGCAACCACTGGCCCAGTATATGCTAATGTTAACAAAAAACAGAACTGATCTTTGCTTAAACAGATCTCCTGGTAAGTGGAACAAATGAACCAGGGCTTACTTCACAAGCACAAACCTAGGGCTTCAATCAATCCTTACCAATTTAGAAAAAAAAATAAACATTAAGCAAAATTTCTTACATAAGTAGCCATAACACAAGTTCTGTTCTTGAAGGAGGATTACATTTATGTCTAAGTTCATATTTAAGTTAAAGTGCAAAAGTGTCTTTGTACATTTATTTTTTGTTTCTAAGGAGGGCATATTTAGGATATTTGAAACTGCTATCTAAAGCCTCTCCAAAAAGAAGAAAAATAAAACAAGAAAAATGGCCCTAAAATTTTTCTTTCCCTTCATTAGAGTAAGTGTAAGAGTAAATTGCACTTAAAAAGTAAATTTTTTTCTAAGAAATCACAAGGCATTTGGGAGTGGACAGGGAGATTCAGAATGAACAGGTAAGGCTTTCTAAGAATTCCTTTTTAGACATCAGTTAGAGCTCTCCATGAAAATGGTTTTTCAGAAGATGCAACAGCTTCTAATAGACAAAGCTGCTTCACTTCCCTGCATTGAAATGAACATTTTGATAAAGTGACAATTCTTTGACAGTAATGCTGGCTTTATAGAGAAAGTTGTTCTGAATTGCTAAGCATTAAAGCACCAAGAAGCTCATGAAGAGCTTAAAACTGAAATACTGCAATGCACTCTGAAGAAACACTTGCTGTAAAGAAAGCTCTACACTAGAAGTATGTCAGGTTTTTATCAAGAATTCAAACCTATTTTCTAGTGCAAAGACAAGCATTGTAACTTTCCCAGTAATTCCAAAACTGAACTATTGTTTCCCCTGTAGGGAAGCAGCACAGCATTTACAATGAATTTCTCAATCCTGAAATTTTTCAGCTGTTTCACTAATACAGTAAAGTTCAGCACACATGAAAGAAATTTAAAGTGTTTAAGTTCTAGCATAATTAGCATACGAATAATCACACAGAAGAAAGAAGAGTGCAGCAAAAGAAATTAAGCTAAAGAACACAGTGCTCTGGGTACCTTCTGTGGAAGCCCTTCTCAACATTACCACAGCAATATTCCCATTTTTGACTCAAAAATACCCCTTTGCTCCACCCCTTCCAACTATAAAAAAGAGTGCACTGTGGTAGATAAAATTAAAATTATGCTTCTGTGACAAATCAACATCAGGCAGTTCCATTTTTTCTTCTCTTTAGCTACAACTACACAGCCATTGCACAGCAGGTAATGGCAACAGGAACTGCCAAGGACCGGGATAAGAATATACGTAAGTAGGCACTTGCTTGGGAACTTTATCTTCATTTTCTTATGAAGGGGCAGAAGGTGGCTCGGCCAGATGCCCTTTGTTGAGTATAGGAGACCTTCATTAGCTCCTTGATGCCTGCTGTCATGGTATGTCCCACTGCAGACAATGGGATAGCTGTCACACAGACTCAACACTCTCAACATTGGCAGAACACACCTCACAGAATGCTTGAAATGCTAGTGCTGAAGTTAAGGCAGTAATCCTAAGAATTTAAACAAGTTCTAAGATCAAGAAAAATAAAATACTAACCATAGCTTATTAGTTACTACAACACTGAGCATACAATTGGCTGTTACAGATATTCATTAGAAGTAAAAGCTGACCAACTTCTCCAACAGAGGAGATAATTTACCATCTTTACATACACATCTTATTTTGGCTTGGGTCCACAGGGACACTACTACACTAGAAAATGGTAACATTCATTTGAAGGAAGTTTTAAAAAGAAACAAAGAGAAAATAAATGGGACCACATTTTAAGGTAATTAAGGCTCATACAGATATATCACAGCTGTTTTAAATGGCTAGGAAGTATTTTATTAAAAATAACTTTTGTGTGTCTGGGCTGAAAATAAATTTGAGACATTTGCTATTACTTACAGTTATGAGTGTGACACCAGAACAGGGCTGTTTATGGTGACTTCAAAGCAAAACTGCAACCCCTCCTAGTGTGATTTTTGTGCTAAGTGCAAAGCAGCACATGATCTAGTAAGTCTAAGCAGACAAATGTACTGTTCATAATGTATTACCGCCCTAGTTAAAGTCTTGCACTCACTGTGGACTGCTCTGCACAAACATTTAATTGATGCTTAGAGGGGAAAAAAAATAAAAAATCCCCAAGAAAAATTATGTAGAAAGAAACAGATAACAGCTTTGCAGTGTATAAAGCCAATAAGAGTCAATATCCCGGTACTGAGTACAGTTTCCTGGACCTAAA
>VZTZ01031089.1:574213-591487 GCA_013400955.1 Drymodes brunneopygia
GAACTCTGGAAGCTGCATAAATCTTACAAAAGAAGAATAAAGACTGTATTTTTCTTCTTCTTAATTTTGGAAGCAGCTCTGCCATGCAGTATTAAACTGAACTCTAAGGTGGATGTTTTTTGTTTTCTACACCTGGACCAACAGAGGAAAAGAAGTCTTTAAAGAAGCAGTAATAATGGTTTATTAATAGCATCTACAAAATTTCGAAGTGTTCTAACTTTTCATCTAAGGCAGCATTTTCATAAAGAGTAAACTATTAGAAAAAAGCACAATTTTCCCAGAATATTAATAATGTGCGCCAGTTCAGGTGTCAAATCCTAAACAAAATATTCAAGAATAAAGGCATTATATAAAAATAAAATAAAAGAAAGAAACCCTAATTTTACTGCATGCAGAAGATACTGAACAGTCTAAAAATCAAAGACACAGTACTTTTCATTTCCTATGCTACAAGAACAAACAATATATTTGCTTATCTTCAATCTTATTCTCAGGTGTTTTATCTTAACACTCTCAAACCTGGGCTTTCTCAGAAATGAAAAATTCACAACAAGAGCTCAAGGGAAAATAAAATGTAAAATACATTTTTACATCTAGACAGAATTTATGCTCCCTTCCCAAAAAAAAAAAAAAACCAGAATTCTTGAAACTGACCTCTTTTATTTTGGCATATGCTTGACCCTTTGCACTTGCAGCAACAGCTAGAACCTCAGTATCAAAGATGAACTGAACAAAAGCTTTTAGATTGGCCCAAAATATTAACTGAGTGTTGCTCAAAGAGGATATAATTTTCCAAGTCAAATCAAATGCTTCTATGCAGAGAGCCTCTGATGAGTCCAGAAGCTGTAAATAAAGAGGTGACAAAGCGTTACATTACAAAAACCACCCAAAAAGCTATTAATACTGTGCAGGTTTATCTTTTACCTTGGGAACAAGGACTTTCATGCAGTCGAACACAGGTAAAACTTGGTCTGAGGGAAGAATAGATAGGGCTTCTAATGCAGAATCAAGAATTTCTTTTGACCTTTCACCCGTAGATAGTGACATTACTGCAGTTTCTTCACACCCTTGAGCCAGTGTTGCAAATGAATTTAAAACAAAACGAAGGCAAATCCACTGGTCACGAACATAGCGTGCAACAATTTTCCCCCATCCTTGAGATGTCGTTTCCTCGCATAAGCTGTGAAAAAAATATTTTTCTTAAATAAATACTGTGTTAAGTTTGTCCTGCACATTCCTACTCCACCAGGAAGTGCTTAAGTGTACAAACTCACTGTACTACTTCAAGATGCTAAGATTTATACAGTTCAAGGCAAGACTGGACAAGTACATGGAAAAAAAATCTACAAATGAAGTGATTCTTAAAAGAGAAAAATCAATTCTGGGCTCAGTCAGTCTCATTAGTTGGACATGTGTGAGAGTATTCAGTGGAAACATCACTATAGGCTGGCTGTGGTTTTTTGTACCCAATACCCAAGTATTTGGGTTTTGGCTCTCTAGCTTGCTCTGGGTTTCCCTTCCCAACAGTTAATAATTTCAATTTAAACTTGCTTGTGTACATGCCATGGCTTTCTGCAGTGTATATATATTTAATCTGGCCTAAGGGTAAGATGCGTTCAAAGCTAGCTCTGGCTTCATAGCACTAGAGGACTTAACAAAAGAACCTTTGGTCTGATCAGTTATGGCTGCTTTAATGTTCTAAAACCTGGATGTTAAACAAAAGAGCAACTGAGTGAGTAGTTTGTGTTCAGAATTCTTCATTTTTATCTTGGCAAGAAGCTGTCAAAGAACAGGAAAAGCCAACATCTTAACCACTGTTCACATTAATCAAGCTAATTCTAGAGAATTACTGAAGCTTCAGCAGACATACCTACTTTTTTCTTCAATATAAGATGGCTTCTTTAACACTTCATTGAATTGTGAAAAGGAAATGAATTTCTTCAGAGCACCCACAGAAGGCAGAGATTCCAGGTGAGCTTCCAGCTTCCCATCCATTATCTCACACACAGCTGCAAGTGAAGCCATGCCAGCTACTTTTGTAATTTGGTCCTTAACCTTTGGATCCTAAGCAAAACCAAATCATATGTGAACAAACACACACTGACTTCTTCTAATATGATACAAATAACATACTAATACTTTTAATAATTCTCCTATTTGCATCACCACAGACACAATAAGGTAGGAACTCTGAGTCCTTCTTCTGTATTTTCCTCCCCTGTGCCTGACACAGCTTGCCTTGGGTGGGGCCAGCGCAATCGCTCACAAGTTACAAGCACTGACAGAAGCATAAATCTTCCAAATTACAGCCACTCAGGCATTAAGTGCAGGCAGCGTGGCTGCGATGGAACACTCCTCTCTTGGCAGGTAACAGTTCATACTGTTCATTGCTGGAGAGCAATTAGAAAGAAAGATGTGGGTCCAGTTAATCAGAAACCTGACACAACACAACAGCAGAAATTTGGAATATGACACACTAGCTGTTCCAAACACCCAAAAGATCACAACCATGCCATGGTTATTTTGTGTGACAAAAACACATGTTCAAAGAGGCATGAAATTAAAAGTCTCATAAAAAAAAGCCAATAAGCATATAATACCCACATAGTAAGAAAACTTTGATGTTGTTTAAATATCTCCAAGTAACATTTGGCTGTCTAGAGCACAGCAAAGACATTCCTCATCTGTAATTACTCAGCATTTTCTTCCTTCTTCTGAAACTGAAGATGTACTATATGTGCAGCTCAAGAAATCATCACAAAAATATAACTCCCCTGAATTCAAAATAAGTTGGCAAAGGCCCCCAGTGAACACTAAGTTTGAACCAGAAAATGTTTGCTTTGAAACTATTGGCAAAAGCATATAATTCACATAAACAACAACAAAAAATAAATAAATAAAATGAAATGTTGTTGTTTGTTTCCCTAAAACGCAAAAATATTTTAATGTGTTATTGACTGTTCTTCAGCAAAATAATATCAAATAGTAAGACCAAAGTTTATACTGCCCAACAAATCTTAATTTAAATCTCCTTTTTTATGGAAGGTATTAATGCTTCTTTACTTTTTGAAAATTTATCTATTTCAGATGTAGCAGCCTAACACATAGAACTATGGGACAATCAACATAACTACATGAAAATCCAAAGCAATGCTGGGTTCTGGAATTCCTTTTTCTCTGTATGTTCCAGCTTTCAAGTCAACAAACACAAAAGACATTTTCATTTAATATTTACTTGGTCAGTAAGATTAGTACATATTTGAGTTCATTATTACAATAAGAATTTTACTTTAGCTATACAGACTTCTAAATAATGTAATATAAAAGGCCAGAAGTACTAAAAATCTTAGCTACAAATATTCTACATTCATATTACACTGTCAAATAAAGACGAGTTAGGGAATATATATGCACATACACATTCACACAAACTATTATTTAATTTCACATTATATAGAATACTATTATGCATTTTAAGTACCATATTAGAAATAATTGTATATTAACTTCTGTTTATCGTAAGTCTATATAATTATTAACACAGAATCTAAATATTCTACTAGCATGTATTTTAATTACTATTTATTGGTTTGTTTTATACTGGTATTTATTGCTGTAAATAATTTTAAATTACCTTTTCAGAATTTCTCTCCTGAAGATTACGAATAGAGGCATTTATCAGGGATGAAAGGAAATTCTTAATACATGACATTTTCTTCCAGTCAACTTTTAAGCACAAATTCACCATCTCTGGAATTAAAGCCAAGTACAGACCACACCGATCCAGGTCGCCAACCTAAAAGTGAGGAAATGACAGCAATCACCAAGAGGAGGAAAATTAAACTGAAAATCAGAAAGAAAACTACTGGTAACAATAATAGCAGAAGGAAAACTACATTGAAAAACTGTCATTGCAATTGAACAACTTTTAATTTTGGGTTTTGTTTGTTTAGGGGTGGTCATTGATTTTGAAATCTTAAAAACTGACTTTTAGATGCCATTCTCCTGATTCAACTCTAACTTTTGCCTTGCTTAAAAGTCTCAGGTCTCTTTGGGACATAAACACTCGGCACAGCAATGAGCAGTGAGAGACAGTCAAATAAGATGATACCCAGGAGAGTACTAAAACTCTCCAAACACCTAACATCTTATGTCCACAGCTGTACTGGTAGATATTATGCAATCTATGATACTCATAACTTCTTACTATATGGTTTCTTTAGATTTAAGAAGAAACAAGAAATGCAGACTACAGACACTAAACACTACTTGGGAAGACACTTTTTTTTCCTTCTTACTGCGTCCATTCAAAAAATTAACAGAAATGTTTTTATGAAAATTGACTTTCTAGGTGTTTGAAACACCTAGAAAGTTAGGAACACTGGTAAATCAAATTAACAAGCAAAACCACACCAAAGTATATTTCATAATCATTACTTACAGTGCTCAACTCATTGGTAGTAAGCCGCCGGAGAACAAATTCAAGAATACTCTCCACAGGTGTCACAAGAGATTTCCAGATAAAAAACAGTACTTCATCTGTGTGGAGGTAAAAAAAGTATATATAGAGAAATACAATTCCCTTAGGAATTTTATTATATAATGCAGATTTATTTATGTCACAAAGTTATACAGTAATAGTATTCAAATACCTAAAAATAACTTAAAACAGCTCTGTACTCATTTGCAGTATAAGCCGTAAGGCTGCAAGAATCAAACCAGATTACATTATTTCCTGAGATTCACAATGTGTTAGTGAACCAAAAACCACACAAGACCAGAAGACTACAGTCCGATTTTCCAACTTTTAATGCACACTTTTGTCCTCCTCCAAAATCCCTGCATGAACAGCTTATTAATGAACTTAGTCTTTAACAAAAACCAAAAGCTTTCATATCCAGCAATTAACTATATGTGAGAAAAATATAGTTTTCCATTCCTAATATTTATAGACTTGAAAACTTCTTTTGGGGGCTTACTGGTTGTTGGTCTGGTTTTTTGATTCTTAGTAATAATTCATCTTTGGAAATAGTGTAATCTTACAAGATTTTAGCCCAGTAGCTCCCAGGCTTAACATTGTAAATGAAAATACAAGATTACCACACAAAAAAAGGTACTATCTACAAGAAAAGGCTAGGATACCAAGTATATCTCATGTATATAGCATTTCACAAACCAAGACACAAGTTTATACACAAGGGAGGTAGGTCACTCTGGTAAAACATATTTAACCACAAACACACTTCAGTCTGTGTTTCAAGGGTAAGGGCTAGCTGAAAGCCAAAGAAACAACATCTCAGTATGAAAATGGAGTTAAAATACTCTGCATGGCCATCTTGTTTTAAAAATACCAGCCGCTACTTTCAGTATTTCGGAGATATACCCAGAGGCTACAGCTGCTGGTTTTTTCTGGAGTTGATCCTCAGTAACACTTCAAGTAGCAAAAATATGAAATGGAAGACCTTTAAAAAGTAAAAATATAAAGGGAAATGTTTCCAGAAGTTCCAAATCCATACCGTACTTAATTTCAATATTCCCTACTAAAATGGCTCATTGGGCTATATTTCTAAGGCTTAAATTTAGAACCAACAGTTTAATTACATCAGGTGAGAAACATGTTTCATCATGTGTCTCAAATCACTAAAATATCTGCAACTTATACTCATAAAATCTTCAGATAAGTATGTTGGACATAAAACCCAATTCATTACCACTGGCTCTGTAACGCTAGCAAAAAATAATAATTGCCAAAATCTTACTGTTTAAAATAGCGAAATCTAACAACAGTTCAAACAGCAAGAACTATAGAAGAATGCTGATGATTTCAGCATGTGGTCCAAGCATGCCTATCCCCATTAAAATATTCTTGAATAAAACTCTTCCAACTTACTATTTTTGTTTTACAAGGTTAAATTCCTATATTTTTCCCTACCATTTTATTGCTTTCCATTTGACAGACAGGACTTTTCACCTCCCATTTAATCAACACAGAAACACAGCTTCTGTATTTTACAGCATTAATCTTCCCACCCCTCACCACAGTCAATTCACAGCTGCAGAAAAAAAAGATTTTTTACTTGGCTCTCCTCTGCAGAAAGAAGTAGCACAAAAACACTGTGGAAAATAATTTAAGAAAAGTAATCTTGTTTAATTTAAAACAACAATGCAACTCATAAAGCCTCTCAAAAGACTGATGACGAGCTGTACTTGATACTAAAAAACTAATATGTGCTTGCATGTGTTTTGTAGGGTTCTGCTTCAGGCTTATTCTACCCTTGTGCTGTAGGATGAATGCCCAGTGGTAGCTTAGTGGACACTTCTTCCAGCTCAGTTCATTTCAAGGAACCCACTTTCTACAATCAGAGATACTGCCCCAATGTGAATTTTAACAGTCTGCATAATCAGTGCTCAGCATTTCAGACAAACAGCTAAAATTTTAGGGGGGCAAGGGGGTTGAATGTACACAGCACTTCTTAAAAGGAGGGTGGGCATTTATTTTGGGGCTGCATGAACACGAAACTGGGGTGTATAACCTGGAACTATTTTTGTTACAAATTAGAGCCTAGATATGGAGCCGCCCCACTCCAAAACCGCTCTTCTATTCCATGTTATAAACACCCAGAAAAAATCCCAAAATAATCTGGCGGAGCAGAAATCAAACACCAAGATCCCACCTAGTCCCATTCAGCATCCCAATTCAATGAAAATAATACTGCAATTTTTCATTTGCTATCAGGAAAAACATTTAGGTCTATTCTAGTTACTAACTGACCAAGTTCTCTCAAAAGGAGTAGTAAGGACTCCATAGTTTTAGTTCAGACTCTCCTGAAAGGCCTACAATTTTGAGTGCTCCATCTGTGAGGGGCCAACACTCCCAGACAGAACACCAGGCCTGTACTTCAGTGAGCACCTCTTAGCCTACCAGTCAACTCAGAGAACAGGATGTCCAGCAGGATCACTTTATGCACCCAGAGAAGACTCTGGCTGAACCTGTGGCAACTAAGCAGGTGAGGCTGGGTTTCTGTAGTAACTGCTTTCTGAAATGTCCAAAAGATTTATGGAATCCATTCGTTTGCAAAGAACAGGCCTATAAATATTTGCAATACAGCCACACTCTTCAACTTTTAACTGACAATCTAATCCTAATGGACAACAATTGCTTTCTGATGTTTCCACATTCTCAGTTCCTAATCCTTAGGACACCTGTAAGATTGGACCCACAGCTCAAATTTTACAACAGATCCGCCAGATTGCCAACTGTTACATTTACCATTTCTAGGCTAATATTAGTTTGACACTGTAGCCATGAAACAGTTAAGTAGCTTAGCTGTAGTTAAGACTGTAATGAACAGAAGACACAGTAGACTGAAGATGTCACTAACCATCTTGCGTATTGGAACATTTTAACCAACGGGTCTGCAATAACTTCAAGAGAAGCTGAAGGCTTTTATCTGTTTTCAGTGTTGGTATGTAAGCATTACTGCCAAGTTTCATCAAGACATCCAGAAGAGGGTTCAAGAAAGCCTCTAGTTCAATCCACTCTATGTTGCTTTTTCCACTACACAAAAACAAAAATTAAAAAGAAAGTCTTCTTCTGAGTATCTGCCTTAAGTGCTGAAGTTACTTATGGAAATAAATAGGACATGTTTCCAAGACACTTAAGTATCTTTAGAATGTTACCCAGTATGTCTGCAGCAACAGTTGGACAAGGCCTAAGGAATGATCAGGCTGACCGAAAGTCTACAGAGAAAAGAGGACAGCTTCCCAACTTCATCAGGCTTCTACTGGATCCTTCAGGAGTGAGGGGATTGAAAAAGAGAGAAATGTAAAATAAGGTATTTCATACTTACCTGTATTTATTCTTCATCTGCTCCACGTCAGCAGCCAACAGAATCATTGTTGAGACAAGCTTAGCTTCAAACCAGTCAGGCATAAAGCAATTTTCTCCTGATTAAAAGATATTTTAAGGTTTCCACAGTAACTAAAAAATACCTTTATATTAATTTCTAAAACTTCTGGTTTTGTAACTTATTTTAATAAATGAATAGTACAAAAACAATTAATGCTAACATGAGTATTACCACTAATTTTTGGCATTCTTTATGTAGATAAAAATTAAACTCAAATACTTTTGGCCTTTATGCTCAAATAAATTTTAGACGTTATGTAGCAGTTCACAACAGACTTTTCCATTGCTTTTAAAAATACATTAGCATATTCAAATAAATTTAATGAAGAACATAATTCCACCATGCTTCAGAAACACCAGCTGTGATTTTGACCACAGAAGTTACATAAAGAACTAAAACTCTTCTGTAAAAAGGAAATTATGAAAAAAATAAGTGAAGTTTCTCTTTTTATCGATCTTTGATGCAGAACTACATTATCATACTTAAAAAATTATTTCTTAAATAGCAGTACATAAATCAGTTTTAGGAGCTTTTTTAACTGGTATGTTTCTGGCTATGGGAATTCAGAAATCAAAACACACTTTGGAGGTCCAATTCAAGCAGCTGGACATGGTTTTTTTTTTTTTTCTCTCTCTAGAGAACTGCTTCTTAGTTAAGTTTCATATAAAAACAGAATTACAAACATCACTGTTTACAAGTGAAATGCAGATGCTTGCCATGGAATTGCAGATAATATTGACCAAGGACTAAACAAACATGGGAGGAAGGAGAGAAGATCTACAAAAATTTTTAGCAAATTTACCCTGAAGTATCAACAGAGAGAATTTGTTTGCAACTTCTCTAACAATAAGACAATCAGGGCAAGTTTCCTGGTCTCCAGAAAGCTTGCGAAGCTATTTATCATTAGCAAATTCTGACCTAGCTTTTTTATCTCCTATACTTAAAAGGTGTTCAGTTCTGACTTTTGACAATATAAAACTGTATAAAATTCACTATGATTGCAAATGCCACGCAATAGTTGAAGTATTTTTAAAAAATCAATTTACCATCCCTTTCAATGTGTCTGAAAGAAGACACTAACCTGTAATAATTTAAAGTGTGGGAAGGGGACAAAGAAGGCCCTTTGGAATTTATCTGCATACTCATACAGCCTACAAAGTACCTTCCTTGGTTATAACATGTGGCAGTTCACCTGCTTCAAGCTGTCCAAGATCAGAAGAACGTAACAACTCAGGAAGGTGTGCAGTGAGCCGACAGGCTACCTCACTCTATGGCCTCTCCCTCTAGGAAAACACTTGGTCATTTTACAAAGCTCTCCTGAGAAAGGTGACAGAACCTGTGTGTGTTCATATTCCCTTGCACTTTCCTCCATCCCCACATTCCAGCATTTTCAGATACCATCAAAAGAGTGACAAAATAAACCTAATGGACAAGCATGAGGGCAGCATTAAAACTGAATTTTAAAACATAATGTTCAATTAATCCTGCCAGACTTTAATATATGGAGGAAAGCTGGAATTAAAAAATAAGGTTCAAACTTAAGAATTGTGAATACTCAGGTTGGGTAGAACTTGAACAAGTACAATATAAAAAACCAAACAACTTTCCTAAAACCCAAGGGATTGTTGTAATTTTTTTTTAATTCTCTTAAAAATAGTGGTTGTTATTAAAACTCATTTAACTTACTTTCAGACGCAGGTGTCTTAAGGTACTCTCCTACAAGACTGTGCACATATTGACATAATGATGATGTCTCCTGACGTTCAAAATCAGAGGTTACAGACTTCCTGAAGCACCTGTCATTCACTTGCAACCAACTGCAAAGCTGAATTTAGAACAGTATGTTACTCCTAGACCACATCTGGCAGCTGTGCACCAACATTTCGACCCAGGGGCACTGACACCTGAGCACTGTTAAACACAAATTCTTACATCAGCAAAGACACACACAGGGAGAGATGCTCACCAGAGCTGCCTCGAGCCTCAGCAGCCTACTCTCTTCTAACTACACACAGAAAAATGTTCTTCCAGAGGGTAGCTCAGAGCACCCCCAAAAAATCAGCGGTACCAATATAAGAAAAACAACAACTCTTAAAATTAAGCAAGACTGGTAAAAATTCCCTTATCTCAAAAGGGTTCCTTCCAATCAAGTGTTATCTAGCTTTTTTCTTAACTCGTAGGCAAAAAATGAATGGAGCAAGATGAACTGCACACTATAAATAGCAAAAAGACACTAAGCAAAAAATCACTTTATCATTATATGGCTGTACAACTAACCAAAAGTTATGGCTACATGATCAGTGGGTTCTAGTATATACTATGTAAAAAATTATTTCATCTTTGAATATTTTTTCACAGCATTCTACATCTCACAAAGACATAAAATACACATCCTGTGAAAATTTACAATTTACAACCTCACTCTACACGGCATGCACATTTTTCCATTTGAGATTATCCTGCCTGTGATATTATTATTTCTTCCAGTGATGGGTTTGATGAACATAAAACTAACTTCAGTTCTCACCTCTGTCCATAACAAAGTATCTCTCCTCAGGGATTCCTCTGGTCTAAGGGACAGAAGAAAGCTTGAAACTTCTGGGAAGGACACTTTCTCCTGAAGAAATTAATCAAGACACAACAGCTGCCAACATAATATACAACAAATACTACCTTTATGACAACTCAAGAAATTTGCCTTTATCTGGCAAGTTTCAGAAAATGAAATTTACATTTTCCTTTTCATGATGCAGACTCATTTCTGCCTCTTTGGGACCAAACTATCTGTACCAAGGAACAGAACTTAATTTTCCCAAGTATTAAAGTCTATCTGAAAAAAAATGAATGACTGTAAAAGTAGTGCTTTTCACTGACAACCTTTTAAATTAATGTAGATAAATGGTTAAGAGGCACTCCTAAGTACCATTTCTGCATTTCTAAAAAAGAAATTTAGACAGGTTTATAGCCATAACACGCAACATAGAAAACTACTTATTTAGAAAACAAACTATAAAACAAACAAAACGTGAATACTTCGATTACTGAATAACTACAGTCTTGCTATTTCAACACTAATGGTAGTTTTACCATTCTGGTATCATGAATACTTTTTTTATTATGAACTATAGGAAAGTCTATTTAGTTTCTATCTGTTAAAACCTGAGTTTATGTAGTAGATATGGAATATATATGGTATGGAATAATACCCTGCTATGATAACTACCACATGAACACCATACAATAAAGCATCAATGAATAAAAGCTCATGAAAAAAGTATTTCTTACAGAAAACCAAAGGAAACAGAAGCATAATTATATAGCACAATTTAAATAGTCACTAAAAAATTGCCAATCCAGCAAAATCAGTATAAATACTGTATTTAGCAATTTTTTGAATATTGTTGACCCTGTAAAAGTGTTACTGTATTTCTATTACATCAGGGAAAAAGAAGAAACAAAAACTAAAACAAAAGAAAACACAAAACCCCAAACTGACCACATCTGTCAAATGCATAGTTGTTTGAAGAAGGTAGCACTGAGCAGCTCCACGCAACAAAATCTGATGTGTAATCATCGTACACTGGAGCACGTCTCTGGAAAGAGGAAAAATCCTCACTGTATAAAACATACACTAAAAAATGTAAACATTTTCATGTATTTTCTAATTTTAACCATTTAAAATATATTAGATTGCATGTAACAGACATATTCTATTAAGTATGACACAAATAATGCCTGCTCAGATCAGAAACAATCCAGAACCAAGGCTACTAAGGCTAAGTATTACACATACTTTCAAAAACTGATAACAAAATTTGGATGAGCATAAACCTGACAAAATCAAAAGGTGGAGAAGAAAGAACAAAACCAAAACTAAAGGAACAATCCCCATGATCATGTCAGTTCAGGCTGGTAATTTAATATTAGCATTTCTATCTGTAACAAGTATACAAATGCTTGCCATCAAATTCTCACTCAGACACAAAAGTGAAAGAAACTTTCAGTGATCTTTTATCAGCAAAGGCATATCCAATAGATTTTTTTTGTAAACTGCTTCTACCCAATATTCCTTCAAGCACCAGTAAGATTTTATTTAAATGCTCAAATTTGATTAAACTGGAATGACAACTGATTTTTAGCAGCTCTAGGAAGTGAAAGCAGACACTTAGGAAATATCAGTGTGATTAGGGTCAATATGGAGGGCAAGAACTTTTACCTAGCCTTTTATTTACAAATCTTTCAGTTTTCCAGCACTGTGGCCTGTCCCCTGACATAGCCTCAACTGCTATTAAACCAGGCTGCAATGTAACTAGAAGAAAACTACAAAGTGTGATATATATATCAACCAGGAAGTCTGGAAGATCAGGGGAAAATTATTCAAAAAAAGTAGAAATTAAGATCTAAAATTCAAAAATTCAAATTTTAATTCACATAGAGATAGAAATACATTGGTTTTTGAATTGTTTTCCTCTGCATATAAGACATAAAGGAGACAGAGCCGTACATTCCCATGCACAACCATCCCTTCAGAAGCAGCAAACATGAATTAAATCCTGGCTCTCCAGACAGTCAGCACATTTCTTTGGAATAAGGCTGTAAGAACACAATGCAATATGTATTTTACCTTAAAGCATGAAGTCCTTCAGCACCAAGTACTTTACATGCAGGGATTGATGCCAAAGCCATAGAAAGAAACAAAATAGGAACAGCACACCAATGCCTACTTGTCATCTTCTGAATAAATTTTAACAGGAAGCTACCTTAAAATAAAAGTAAACAAAACAACCCAGAGTGATTTCATGTTCTCCAATGCTTTTAAATAACATGAACTCCAGCAGAAGAGCACTATTATTATTTCTGACAACCAAATTAAAGACAACAGAATAATTTCCTAACTATTTCAATGAAAAAAATGCATTCCAAAGAAGTCTTGTCAGTCAAATGATATGATCCAGAAATAACCAGAAATAAACCTCATTTTGACTTTGGTAATCTGCACTAATCACCAGATTCAGGAATGGAATTTAAGCTCTTGATTGTTTTGAGTACTAAACAATGCCTTTTTTAAGTTGCTATTGAGTCTGTGATATGGCAGACCATAGTGATTCAACCAGGTTAAGGGATGCTGGAATGGGCAGAGCAATCCTCAACAAGCCACCATATCCAGAATTTGAGGAAGCAGGCTACCCATCTCAGGATTCCTAATCCTCCCACACCCTCCCACTTAGTGATAAAATACATGCCTTGGGACAGGGCAGAGAAATAGGGCATCTCTGGCATTACAAATATGGTGTTTCCTACCAGAATATACCTTTACATACAGGGTGCTGAACAGAGCTGATTCTACCCTTATTTGATCCCATTAGACCAGGTATTAACTTATGGTTGCCTTCATTTCCGCCTACACTAGCATCAAAACTTGAAGCAGCCTCAGAAATCTTCCTCCACCCAACCTCACAATAAAATAATTCTTATTCTGTTACAGCCCTTGGACTGGCTCTTTTGGATGTGTCACTACACAAGTCATGACTAAAAATCTGGCAGATAAAGAAAAAAAATCTGCAAATAATGTTCACCTTCAGATCTTAGGCACTCATTTGGGCTTTTAAATTTTCCATTAATAAAGAGCAAATCTGCTTCATTTTGCCCCTAGAACAATTTTGTAGCTTAGTACTGCAGGATCCCTAAAAGTCCCAGAAGACTTTTTCTCTGGAAATTCCACTGTCAGGACAACAACTCCTTTTTTCTCTCAAGTAAATGCTTAAATGACATACATAAAATGGCTCAGGAGTTTTTACTTACATATAACTTTCCTTACTTAAGAAAAGATAAAGGTGAAACTGAAATATACCTTTTTCTTCTTCTGGAAGAAGAGTGAGATAAGTAGCCAAAAACTTCTGTAACCTCATTCCCAAAGGAGGACAGGCTCCTATTGACTGCCCTGGTGTCCTGTTGGGTTTTAAAACATGTTTTAACACAGCTGGCAGTTAACAGCTTTAGTATTAGATGTAACAGATTTAATCCAAAATCTAACAGATTCAGAATGTTTAGAACTGCCCCTAAACAAAAACAAAGTATCATTCAGTGACACTCCATGAGACCAACAGAGACAAACTGTCTCATGGAAAAGGACCCTGGCTATTAAGGACTAGTATCAGTCCTGCTATACTTAGATGAAACAACTTATTTTGACTACACTTTATCCATAATCACCTAATCCAAACTATCACCAGTGACAGTCAGTTTTATCCCCCCAAAAATGAGCATATTAATCCATAGAACTCTTTATTTCATGGGCTTCCCCCACCAGATCAAGACTGTGACCATCACTTCGACCCAGGGGCACTGAAAATTTTAACAATCAAGTCTTGTCACTGAATCCAAACTTCATTTGCTCACAGTCACCCACCTTTCCTGAAAAATTCTCTCCCCGTAAGTTTAGCAGTACCATTTTTTATTTATGTGTCTTCCTTTAGCTAAGATTTTACCCACATATAGTTAAACCAGTATTATTAGAACACACTTGCATCAATGAAGAAATTAAATAAATAATTGATTAATTAAACCAGCAGTTTACCTGCTGTAGAGGGAACTTTCTGAGAGGGCATCCATTAGTGGTCCAATAACAAACTGAAATAAGGAAACAAGAACAGTGGCTAAATGCACACTGCCAAGGCACTCTTATATCTAGAGGCTAACCAGACTTACTTCACCAGACTTTAAAGGACAGAGCCAGAAATTAGAGAACACCCTTCTTAGCAGTAAATAGTAGAAGCAAAAAGAGGAAGAAACTAAAGAGAAGGGAGACCAGGAGAGTAAACAAGGAAAGAATTTTTTCCACTAAGTACATTTCACGGAGTATTGTGAAAGATGCAGGCAAATAAGAAATCCTCTTGGGAAACAGAGAAAATAGAATTAAACATGAAATAAAAGAATGACAAAGAGCCAACACAGGTAACAAGATTTAGGGTGCATATTAAGGTTGACTTTATTTCAAGTTACTCATCAAGAGGCTGACTTAATTTGTATAAATCAGGAATGAAGAACAAATAGTACAATGTAGATTATCCTTATTAAAGTTTAGGCTGGTTGGACAGTCAATATCCATGTGACAGTAATAAAAAAACCCTTTAAGCTTTAATATTTCTTCCCACATAGAGAATATTTTAAAGTGTGGGGGTTTTATGGGATACAGTAAAACACTGATTATACTACAGAGACAGAATGTGTCCAACTCCAACTATTGAAGAAATTAGTGTTAAGATCTATTACAAATTAGAACATTTGTTTGTTCAGGCAAGTAACAGTAACACCCTTACCTCTGAGAACCCAAGTGAATTTGGAAGATGCTTTGTTTCATAAAGCTCCAGAAAATGAAGAACGCCTTCCTTTGTCAATGTCTTATTCTCACTCTCAAACATTCGTCTATAAATGCACATATGCCATGATGGGTGAAACAGCCAACAACCTGTTCACAAAAAAGGAATTCTTCTAAACTGACACAGAAATGACAGCAACACATAAGCACAGTAGCACGTAACATACTGACATTCTGGACAACATTACAGTCTATTCGCTGGACATTTCAAAAAGGTGACAACAGTTATTAGTTTTTTTAAAATACCCTGCTAAATCTAATCTAAAAATTTAACACAGTTTTCCAAAGTTACTATTTTATTAGTTACAAATTAAAATGACTAAAAAGTGTCACATCCTTCTTCCTGACACTGTTTATACAAATGTATTTACCTGCAGAAGTTTCATATTAACAGTCTTCCCACTTTACCAATCTCTAACATCTTGCTCTTCCTAATGACATGTGATCTGTTTTGCTCTAGAGATGCTGTCTCAGCACTCATTTTATTTATTCTCTCCCCACTTCTAACAAATTGAGCTGGGTTTTTTTTCCCCTTTTACGAAGTTGTGCAGGTGACTTGGCTTCTACAAACCCAAAAATCTCTGGCTTTGTTTTATTTTCACATTACCTGAAGTAAAGCAAATCACAGTGGAAAATGACCATTTATTTTGATTTGCTGACAGAAAAATAGTATTTCAAGACAATAGAGTGAGCAATAAATATATGCTAGGATTTCTTCTCAGAGGAGAGTGGCCACTGCCCATGCATGTTTGCCAAACAACCTATGCATAGAGCAGACCCACAAAAACTGGAACAGCCACCCAAAAAACACATAATTTGGGAAACAAAACATTACAAAAAGCTGCTGCTAAAATAGAAGAAGGAAACAGCAGAGTGTAACTTAACTGACTAGTATTTAAGAGACCAAGTAGAAGAAGTTCCATCTTACCTTTATCCCCTGATATGGCAAGCTCATATAAACTGTTTAGTTTTGGTAATACTGGCTTTATGACATGGATCTGAAATGCAAATCAGATGTAAATGGTTTATATCTCAAACCCAGGAGCTGTCTGTTACTCAGACTAGAATTTACTATCAGTAGCATTAATATAGCAATTGACAACAGAAATACATTTAAATAAACCTGCAATGCCTGTGGTATGCAGCATTCAGTTGCAGTTTAGCACTGAAAAAAGCCTGATGCTTCAATGCTACTGTATTTTAATAACAATACTAAAAACCATTCTAGTCCTCAAAATTAAAACAGCACAAATACCTAAAATTAAACAAATTAACAGTGTTTCAGTTACAGAACAATAATGTACAAATAACAAAATAACCACAGGGAGGTAGGCACACAACTAATAGCTAGCACCACAATACCATATAATTATGGAATCCTCGGGTCAACAGGAATCTTTCTGCTAAGTACACTGGACTCACAAAATCATTTTAATTCAAGGCCACAGTTGTTTTACTATACAGACAGAGTCCCCTCTACCAAAGAGAGGTTATTAAGTGCAATCACTGCATTTTTCACTAAGTTGGTTACCCTGGTCTTGCAATTACCTGCACTCTAGGTTTTTGTCATTGCATTAACCAGGTGTACTCTGATAACAGAGATCTGAATTTATTCCCAATGAATGACACATAACGTGTTTTTAAGAGTTGAAACAAAAATATTCCAGTTAATGTTGACTGAGATACCCTCAATCACCAAAACTGGAAATACTCTGCCCTACCAAAACATTCACATATGCCACAAGCAAGGCAGGACGTCTGTCCAGGATGGGCACAGGTTTTACGGCCCTCCTACCTGGTTTCCTTCCAAAGTTTCCATTATCAAAATATAAGTTTCCCAAAACTGCAGGAGTTCCTCGTTCTTGTCAGCAGACCACCAAAACAGACTCGAATCTAAGAAATAAAGAGAAAAGCACACGTGATTCTCCCGGTCGGGCCGCGCTGCCCGTCCCGCCGCCCGCCGGGCCGTACCGTGTCCTCCGTCCG
>VZTZ01031089.1:591823-658450 GCA_013400955.1 Drymodes brunneopygia
GGCGGGAGACGAAAAACTGCATGATTGACTGGTTCTGCTGTGTGTGTGTGCGTTTGAAGTATTCTTTATCTTTATTTCGTAATCCTCCTGCGTGTTTCCAGCCGTGGTGGCTGCTGAGCGCAACCTGGAGCCCTGTGTGCTCTCATGGGCCCAGCACGGGAGGCCTAATGGAGATATCCCAGGTGCGAGCCTCTCGCTTGAGGGGTGAAGTTCCATCCTTGCGTGCCATAGAAACTCTCTCTACTCTTCATGCGCATTACAACGCAAGATAGGGCAGCAGTAATACACAAAATGCCCAGTTTTCCCACCTGTCATATTTGTTCTAACCCTTTATGCCAAAAGAAGTTGCTGAAAGCAGTCACTGTTCTCATCACAGCATACCAGAGGTTTGCCTGAATGCCTCGTGTCTGCCTCAGGTCAGAGGCATTCCTGGATGCTAGCTGTTGGCTTGTTAGAAGGGCCCAGGCCACCAGCACTGACGCCTGAGAACAGCTCCTGTGTAGTTCAAAGTACTGGTGCAGCCAAAGCCTAACTCAGAAAATCGAACTGATTTCCAGTAAGTGTAAATTCACCATGAGAGATTACAATTCCATGAAAAAAAATGTAGAGATTGATACGTCAAAAGTGGTTGGCAAGCTACTCTCCTAGTAAGTGTGGTCACAGGAAAAGGCAAACCTGGAACCTTCTGTTCCTGTGAGAGCAATGAATGGCAAATTCCCGGCACAGCAGCACAGATAAATGTAGTTTCCAATGGATATAGACATTACCTTGGCCAAGCTGTAGTTGCTTAGAGTCTAATGAACAAGAAAGGCTTACTGCAAGTTTTCCAAGTGAGGTTCCATTTAATCACCTCTCTCCAAATCACAAGTAGTCTCTCCTTTTCCTGGCTATCCATTTTCCCCAAATGTTTTTAGAATATTTTATCTTTGAGAATCTACTGATAGCAGAATTACTGGATTTTCCTTTTAGAATTTAAGAGTGTGACTATTTACAAAATACATTCTGGAAAAAGAAGCTGCAAATTAATTATTTTAAACGCACTAGCTAAGTCAGTTTCCATGTGCCTTACCATTCTGGTCATGTTCTGTCACACATAAATTACAGCATCTAGTAAAAGCTCAAGAAAACAGTTCAAATGATACATTTTACTCAAATGTAAAGTAAAACGTAGTACTTTGTTTCACACCAACAGAAACATGTTTCATAGGAGGAATTATTACAATGTAAATTTACATAAGTAAATAGGATGCTTACAGTTGATATCCCTTACCTGCCATAATATATTTTGTTTTTCTATTTGCTCTTTAGTAATTTTTTCATTTCCACTTATAGCGTGCAGTCTGATCAATTAGGGGGGTTCCTTTTATCACGCTTGAAATTGTGCCAAGCAGGGTATCCCTTCTTATTATAGTTTTACTCTTCCCTTGCTGGCATCTGTAAGACTTAACCAAATGAAGAGTTAATGGTCTGCACAACAACTAGTAATCAAATACACTATGTGTTGTGCTGTTTCTTCAGAATTGTCTGAATTGTGCTCTGCCTTTAGTTTTATCACAGTGGGATGCCAAATCTGAGATCTTATCACACCAAGTTAAACAACAGTGTTTAAACTTGAACTGTTCTACTGTAGATTGTCTTTTTAGACAAAAAGGGAGATTGGTCTTGGGGAGCTTCTGAGTGGAACATTATGACAACAAAACAAAACAAACAAACAAAAACAAGCCAGAAAGGCAGATGTGGAGTTAAAAGAGAGAAAATGAGCACACATTTTGTAATTTTCAGCAGAGTTTTGTAATTTTCAGATGTCAAGAACAACACCATTCATACCCTTATACCATATCATACCCTAAATTTGTGCTTTCCAACTCTACGATTCCAACACATACCCCTGCATCACCAAAGACCACGTCCGGTTCTGTTTTCTCCACTTTCCAAGCTTATCCCAACCACTTCCTGCCTTCTTCCTAAGCCAGCCCTGCTCACAGGCCCCCAGCCTGCCAGCTGCAGCCACCTCTAGGATCCCAAAGTCCTTTCAGCCTGGTTTTGCTGCATCAGCCTCAGCACTCAGAACATCCTACACCTCTCATGTACTCTGCACTCCTATTTATAAGGTATCCTGTATCCCCTGACCTGTCTGGGTCCCCTTCAAACTCAGCATACTGCCTAGATCAAAGGCTGAAATGGCTTGAAATATATTTTTTGGGGGGGGGAGGACATTTTGCAGGTGCTGTCTTTATTTCTGTCATACAAGATATCGTCCCTCAATCAGATTAGTCTATCTTAAAAATGTAAGACTAAGAGGAATTGCCCAAAGTATCAAAAGCAGTCCACCACATTTGCAGACAACCCTGACACAAATGTCCAGTCTGAACATGTCCCCTTCACAGGCCACTTCTGTCTATGGGCCACAAAATACTTCTCAATTCCTTGTAACTCCATATGTGGAGCTTGACCAAATTTGGGCTTGGTTTACAATTTAAATGCTTTACAGTAATAGTTTATTGGTTTTCATCAGGACCCGTAGTTCTACACCAGTTTAGTAATACAAGAGGACTGAGGTTCCTTCCTTGGACTTGTAGTTAAAAAATCAGTGCCTTCAGTTACCTGCATATTCTTTTGGACAAATGTATACTTGTTCTTGCATAAATGCTTTCCCCTGTGATCACACAAAGAAGCAATTCTGTACTAAGAAAAATTCCTGGATGATCATTCTAGTGGTCGGTTAGCTTAGAAAAGGATTATGAACAAAACCACAATATAAACTACAGACAATTATAAGTCTTGGAAATCCCCATTTACAGTTTTGGAAGGATGTGTTACACTGTTGCCATAAAGCCACTGCTAAGGTGCTGAGGCACCACAGATTATTAGAACCCAGGCCAAGTTTATCTCTTTAAAAAGTGTCGTTTCAATGATGATTTTAGATCACACAAAATACATTTCTTCTCGCGGAAGTCTCATACTTACACATACCTACACATTTACAGGTAATTCTGCACAGTTCATAAGGAAGAGGGTTCAGCTAACCCTGCAGCGTGACTTTTTTTCCTTATGGGAGTGTGTGGGAGTGTGTCTGTACAGTGTAAGATCTCTAGAGGGCCCAGGTATGTAACACAGCCTTTTCTTTCCTCTCCCACTGCATGCAGGAGAAGGAAATGGGAGATTTCTGAAAGAGTTATGCAGAAAATTTCCCACCACATCTCTCCCACACAATAATGAATTTAAAAGCCCAGATGTGCTCCATGCAATAAACCTTACCAGTTATTATGGTGATGTATATTCAAGTTCTCTTCTAGATTTCCTCTGTGCTGTTGCAAAAAACCAGCAGCATGCATAGCTTTTACATGACTCTCATTCTGAGACAGCACTTCCCCTCTCTGCCAGGGGATAAGGGAAAAGAAATTTACAGGAGGTGAGAAAGGGAAAGAAGAAAATTGCTTCATTTTTGTCAGCTTGCCCTAAAGTCTTTGAATCTCCTTGCTAAGAGAGATAGAGGCAGAAGTATTCTAGCTGAAAGAGGAAATTATTGATATGCAGCCAGGAAAGCTGGTCACAACAATTTCCACAAGGTGGTTATGCTGTTATCTCCTGATCCTCCAGTACTTGTTTCATTTGCCTCCTCACCCCCACCCCCACAAGCTATTCTTTGACCTCTTTCAAGTCACAATGCAAATATGTATTAATCTTTATCATTTAAAAATGAGACTCAGCTTGTCTCTCCAGCTAGTCCCTTCAGCCATCACTTTCTCTCCCTTCTCCCTTTCATTTCTGAACTTACTACCCACATACAGTGAGCCTGGAGTTTGCAGCATCCCAGCCTGATTCGTATATCCCAGTTTGACTATACTGTCTACTGTTATTACATTATATCAACTCTGACTGCTCACAAGCTACCTCTTGAGTAACTAGCTCCACATTTCTATCCCCAAACTTCTTTAAGAAAGGTGAATAAACCCTTTATATTACAAAGTCTATCTGCAGGATTTCCCCAAAACAGGCACATGCCTATCTACCCACATACTTAAAAATTACTATCTGATCTGTTGATGTTTCACATCCACATCCCCTTTCCTGGCTAAACAAAAGCAATCTTACCCCATTTAGATATTGCTGTTGTGAAGATCTGTTTCTTAACCTGCTGTTTTGACCTTGCCACCTCTCCCTTTGTGTCCCTCTGCTGCTTCCCTCTTCTGTGCTACATCAAACACATGCAGTTTCTTTTCCCTTTCCGTTTCCAGACCCATTAGTCTATCCTTCCTGATTCTCTTGTCTAATACCAAGACACTGACTTCACACTGACCTACCCATGCTGCCAGTCTGAATTGTCTATATATTAGTCTTTCAAGTAAGACTTAATGTTTACCTTATGCTAACTCCCATCTCATTTTCCTCTATTATACCCCAAACAAACTTCTGTTGTCACAGTGACACAAATTTTAGGCAGCACATGTTCTGTGACCTTCTGTGATCTGTGGCCTTCTATGTGGACTGATAAGCTGATTCCCCTCTCTGTGTGTCATCTATTGGTGCTGCATATTTTCCCTGGTGACAATTAGTACAATACTATTGGCAGAAAGTAAGGATAACAGAGAGTAAGAATAACACTAATTGTGATAGACAAATAAATAAGTGAACAAACCCAGAAACCATCAGTGTGTCAAGCTGCAGGGAAGAAAAGCAAAAGGATCCTAAGGTTTGCAGCTGAACTTTTATGAGGAGAATAATAAAAGACAAATGTAAAGGTGTCTCACAGAGAGAAGTGCTACGAGAACACTTTGTTGCCTTTCATACACCCATACTGCCCCACATACGTTTAGAGTTGTTCAGACATTGAAACTCATGAAGAGTTCAGACCCAGCAGTAGCTCCAGATTTTTGAAACACATCTCTGAAGTACTCATAGACACAAGAGTGAAGCCTTCATGAACTCTGCAGAACAGAAGATGGTGCTGTTGTCACTGACATGAGCCTCTCAGGTTTTTTCTGGTGAAAAGAAAGCAAGTGATGGCAAAGAAAAGGAGAGAAGAGAAACTAAAAGGAAAGGTACAGGAAGAAAAGTAACTGCCATTTCTGGATTTTTTTCCACTGGAGAAATTTAGAAACTCAAAAGGAAGAATGATGAATGCACAGAAAACCAAAAGGACTGTCTAAAAGAGCGATTAGGAGGAGCAGAGAGGGCAGCATAGATCGATCATATACTGGATCCACTCTTCCTCATTTCTCTGAAGATACTGTAAACCATACTTAGGAAGGTGCTGAATTCCGTCAGACCCCCAGTGACTCCGTAAGGAGATATTATAGATTGTCAGCACCTGGGAACATCAGGGTCAGTGTGTCTCAAGCCAGGCATTTGAAAACCAAGACATCCAAAAATAGTGGGAATTTTAAAAAACAGCATAAAGTAATGGAGTGGAGGAGGAGAAAGAGCAGAATCAGGCAGGCAGTGAGGAGCTGTGACTGCAGCACGGGCCCTCTCGCACTGAATCACGGACTGCACTCTTCCAGTGTTATCAGGGCTGAGCTACATGGCTTCCTTTCTTTATCTGCATGGGAAAAGAAGAGCACAGGAAAGAAACAGCAAGGTATCTTTAGGACACTGCTGTTAGTGTCATGCTGTGAGATTGTGCACATCTGTGTAAGAGATTCCAGCGTGAAATTCTTCTTTGACTGAACAGGACAGCTACATTCACCAGAAACACTACAATATTCCTGGGCTTTTTAGGATGTCTACTTTAAAAATAAAGCTAGAGTTCTACTGCTGTAATGTTGTAAACATCCTGTGTTCAGAAGCAGCATTGAATGAAGCAGCTGATGAAAAGCAGTTGTGTCCAATTAAACATTCCTAATGATGGGAAGTTACAAATCTACTACGTGTTTTGTCACTGTAAGCTGGAGAGGGGAAGTTAAGCTGGTAAATCTCTCCAGTCTGACTGAGTGCAGTGGAATGGTCAGGAAAAGATGAATTAGGAAAAAGAATTAGATATAATCCTTTGCCATCTGTCTCTGTTTTGAAAACCTACTTGACAGGATACTACTGAAATCTGCAGACATTTTTTATCTGCTTCATGTAGCTGAAGAGCATTTGCTGTACAGACTGGAATTAAAATGCTTCCCAATAATAGTCAGCCATCCCACTTATTGTCCTTGTTCGCTTTCCTTTTTTAAAAAAACAAACACTTAGGATTTTCACTTCGTCTGTAGGCTGCACCATTAATTTTTGACCTCCCCCTTCACTAGAACTAGACCTGGGTGTTAAAGCTCTAAATGGATTTCACCATTGGTTTTACAGGGATGCAAAAGGGCTGTTGAAATGTATGTAATACATTCTCCTCCAGCTTTCAGCCTGAAAAGCATATGTAGATCTGGAAGAATTGTGACAATCGAAAGAATGTCCATATGGTATCACAGTTTCTCCATAACAGTTTTTGTCTGTAGGTCTTCATCTAGCAAATCATGTAAACACGAGCTTATCTCTAAGCACACGCCTGAGTATTTTGCTGCCTCTGGATTTTAATGTACAGGGGATTCTACTGATAATGACCCAGATAAGAGGATCTACTACAGTGGGGAAAACACACAGTAGCTTCTGCCTGAAAATTTACCAGCTGCAACCCTGGGAGCCTTTAGTCTTTTTAAAGCCCTGGTGTTATTACTGGGAATAATACTACAGGAACAGGGATAAAAAAAGCCCCAAATATAACCAAAGCACACTACAAGGACCAATCCAGTTCTTACTTACTTCCTTGGGAACACAAATGCCATCTCTTTTTTTCCTTCTTTTTTTTTTTTTTTTTTTTTTTTTTTTTTTTTTTTTTTTTTTTGAGGGTTTTTTTTTGGTTTTTTTTAGCAGGGAGGGAGGTGGAGAAGGAGGGAAGAAAGGAGGAAGGAAGATACTATAGAAGCAGAGAGGAAGCTTTCACTGTATTTCCAACTCCTACGTATTTTTCTTTCCAAATGTGAAGGTTTGCATGTCAGTGTCCTTTCAGAATGCACTATATGAAGAGCTTTGTAGCTCCTTGGCTTCAGGAAATAGAGCACTGATGATTAGCTTTTCACAGATGAGCTGAAGTTAATTTGTTCCTTCTGAAATCGTAGAGATAGCCTGCTAGGTACAAAGAAGTTATCTTTGGTTTTTAGATCTGTGGAGGAATTTGTCAGGCACTGGTTGAGACTAGTGATTATTTCCTCAGTGGGAATTCAGATTATGAAAGGCCCACACCACTGCTGCCTTCCATCTCTCACAGTCTTTCACATCATCAGGGAGCAAGGGAAAACAGCTTTAAAATATCCTCCTTCATCTTCCATAGTACTTTAGATTACACTAGTTTAACTAACCTCACAAGAAAAAAAGCGTGAATCTGTTGTGCTGAGATGTAATTTTCACATTTTGACTTGTGCATCTCACTTCAAAGAACTTCTTCCAAGTTTATTTTGAGTTTCCCATGCTAAAAATAAAGACACAGAACAAATCAGTTCAGTTTAGCTGAGAACAGCAGTTTTGGGAGCATTAGGCAAGAAGAAGCCCTAGTGTTTTCAAAACAGCTCCTAATGCTGTTGTCTTTAATGGGGATGGCTAATCCTCCCTGTTTTCTCATATTCCCAATGATTCTCTCTAAGTGGAAGCCTGCCAGTTATTCTGCAAAACTCCTGACTCATTCTGACATCATTTAGGGCCTTCCTAATTGATTGCAGGGTATCTTCAAAGTCAGAAGAGGGCTCTTGTTTGATGCTGTAAGTGGTTTGCCAAAGGGTTACAATCTCTTCAGTTTCTGTACATTCATTAATGTACTTTAAAGATACTGGGATCAAAGGAAAAACCTCCAGATCAGTTAGTTTTTAGAAATATCACACTTTTACAATTTCATTATAAGGACAATGGGTGTTCCTTAAAGTATTTTTCAATTATTAAATAATTAATTTACCTAGGTCTTGCAGGTTTACTTTTGGTTGTTTTCCTGCTGTCCATACAGGAACAGTAAAAAGAGGCCCTTGTCATATTGCCACAACATTTCTTTTTTCCTTTAGCCCTTAAATCTCAATCTTGTAAAAAATGATATTAGTAGTCTTTTACACATTAATAAGGTCTTCCATTAAAGTGCATTTGATGCATCTTATAGACAATAATGTATGAAGCCTCAAAGCACACTGCTGAGGTATGTATCACCACGTTTTTACACTCAGGAGAATGTACCACAATAATCACACAACTTCAAGACCACAGTAACTAGTTGTCAATTTTGGGCAAAAAGAAATACTTTAATGGAACCCAGTATTCAGAAGCTGAAACATTTTCTAAAAATATGGCTCTCCTCTAGTAGCTGCCCAAAAATGAAGGCATCCCAAATAACTCTCCATCTTCAAGAATCTTGACATTAAGATGTTTTCCTCGACCTCCACCTCCTGTCACTGCATCTAATTAGTTCTTTTTTTTTAATTATATTGCACAATTTGGAAACTTTCCACTGTAGAGGCATAACACTATATTGTAAAACTTCACTTTCTTAAAAAAAAGAGATGTCGTATTCCAGAAGCACTTGACCTTAGCCTAGATCCCTAGATCAATTTTCATTGAAATTACTGAATATATATCAGTGTTGAGCAAAGCCATTCTTGGGAGGTTTTGCAATCTTTTTCATGGAAAACTGGTTTTATAATACACATTCATATTGGAGTTACATTTGTAAGCCCACTCTAGGGATCTTTGACCATCTGTGCTTTAAAAAACATGGTGTTTTCAGATCATGGTGCAAAGTTTTCTTCACACAAGCTCCCAGTTTTGGTTAGCTCTGCAAGGAAGTTCTCAGACAAGCTATCATAATACCTGTTCTAGATTTAGCATCATTACCAAGCCAAAATGCATATTCTTTCTTTATCTTTCACATGAGATCCTCTCACATACCCAAAAGGTGTATAGTTTTTGACAGTATATGTATAAATGCTGGCTAGTTCCATATTCTGGACTGTAAGGCATTCTAAAATGTGCTGCAACTAAGAAAAACAAGTCTAAAAATAACAAGGAGGTGTGTGTATGTTTGACTTTGTGCGTGAAAGGGGAATACAGCATTTCCCATCTCTTGATAATTCTATATTAATATACTCAGTTTATATTATATAAATACTTTCTCCACCTAAATGGCACTGAGGCAGATTCATCCTGGGCTCTTAAAAAAAGAGACATTTGTGTAGATTCTAATTTGTGAATCACTGTTAATAAATAACTTATTGCAGGAGATACTTGGTTAGTCATTGCTTATGATATGAAGTCCAAGCCAAAATCCTGTTCATCCTGTTCAGCTCTGTAATACAGAATTAAACCAGAGTCTGTTAGGTACAGGAAACAACCTGCCTTCGTCAGCAAGGTGTTCTTTCACTTTAGAAGTAAAATTAACTCAAAATGCTGGGTTTTTTTAATCTTTACAAAATCAGAGCAAACCTTTCCTTTATCTTAAAAAAAACCCCTCATCTGGCAATAAATCTGGTAGGTACATTTTTATAAGGATTAGCAATACTGCTTCATTCATGGCATCCTAAGTAACAAAATAAACACGAGAGATGAAGGATAGGGGGAAGATTAAAATAAGTAATCTTGTTAGAAAAGAACCTGACTTTTAACTCTTGCAATAGCAAAGGAAGTCCGGCAGATGGTGGAAGGAGACCACAGTGCTAAAGGAGAACGCTTGGCATTGTGCTCGTTATAGGCATTAGCCCTTAAAGGAAGTTACTGACTTATATTTCATAATGCTGTCTAAGTGTTTAAAACAAAAATAAGATCACAATTGTTTTGACTATGCATTTTGTGTCCAAAAATCTCATGACTTTGACCAACATGGCAAATGTATTCCTTTTCACTATGGAGCTGAGGCTTTGTTTTAAAGCCAATTGACATCAGTGACAGTAAAAAATCGCTTAACCAATAAAAATGCTGCTGGCTGCCTTTATTTTGTGTTGCAGAGGTATTGTATTGGTCTTTTCTTTTTTTTTTTTTTATGAGGGGTGTTTTTGTTTTCCCAGGATTTTGATTTATTATTCAGGTGCTGCTGAAGATTATATCTGCATTACCCAAAGCCATAACAAGAAGAAAAAGACATTACACTTTTCAGACCATATTCACACAGTGAGTGACAAGACCCTGCAGAGCTCCGTATCTGCAGCACCCTTCTGTCATGAGTGCCTGTGAAGACCTGGAATCCAGCAATATGTCTGCTCTAATCCTAAGAAATGTACAATTGGAGGCTGACATCTTGTTTTATCTGGTTCATTCTTTAAATATTCTCTCTCTCTCTAACTTCTATGTCTGGCTTATGTCATATCAAGATAGACATTAAACACCTGAGAGATGATCCAGATCAAAGGCACCCCGATTTCTCTCTGTAAAGGATCAACTATTATATAAAAACTATCAGTGTTACTGCAATTTTGGTGACACTTTCAGTAATTAGAATGGGCTTCAGAAGCATGAGGATGGAAATGCTCGCAATAAGGGAACCCCTTTTTATGGAGTGTTAGGATGACAGGTGGTAACTCTGTCATCACTGACAGCGTGACACACCTCTTCCTACTCATCATTTTAGCACCTAAATCCCACAAGCACCCCAAGCATTTCTTGGCCTTAGCAGAAGACCCATTAAAATACATTCCCCAAATAGTTCTCAAACAACTAGGCTTATTTTATTACAGTAGCTGGAAAATAAAACTGTTTAGACCCTTTTTTGATTAGTGGGCATCCTATCATTTTGCGGGGGGGGGGGCACAGGGGAGAGCACATGTGTCTCTTGCTGAGTGATGCTAAGTGGGCTTATTTTTTGGGGTACCTTTTTCAGACTTGGTGGCCAGGTGCTCAAGTGCTCAAGCTTGAAAAGGTTGCTGTGGGCACAGTTTTTTACAGTCCTCAGAATGAACAGCAGTTGCTTATTCCTGCCCTCAGTAGGAAGGCAGGATTCCTAAAATGTTCCCTAAAATGATGTGTTTATAAGGCGCACTGCCAGGACCACCAGAAACACCACTCCTCCTGTGCTCTGCAGCAGGCAGGGAAGCCTGACTGGCCAGGGTTGTGCCCCCCTAGGGACTGGGACTCTGCTGCTCCCTGCCTCCCCTCTGCCTCCCACCCAGGCTGCAGCTGCCTGCTACCTGCAGCTCAGCCTGTCCCTGCTGCAGGTTCATCCCTCCCTCTGTGCCTCCTGTGCTTCTCACTCACCACTTGCTAAAGTGACCTAATCCTCTGCTGGAATACCCAAGTCCCAAATGGGTGCTTCAGTTTTGTAGCTTTAGTCATATTTGAGACCACAGCATTAAGCATGAACAGCATAACCTGTGAGAACCTTTACATGTACAATCTTAATATGCCTCACTTTTTTAGCTAATGTGCTGGGATGGGGTTTTTTGTTTGGTTTTTTTTCTCTTCATTTCTTGTGGGAGCAAGGCTATTTTCTGTGTTTGAAGAGGCCGTTCTTTCATGCCAGGGTACTGTACTGCCTTGTGTGTACACCTGGAAGTGGCTTTCATGTGGGAGTTGGTGTATTGTTCACTTGTGAGCATAGATGACTGCATTCTGCTTCAGCTCTTCAGCAGTGTATTCCTGAGGTATCACATCTGTCCCCACAGTCACTGCTCTTTTGCTTTGATCTGTGCCCTCTCCATCAGGTCTGCAGAGTGCATAATTCACTGTTATCTCTATGTCTTCTGTGCACAGCAACTTAATGCATTTGAGATTTCAGGGAAATACGTATTTACAAATGCTATATTACATAAGCAAGAACTTACTTGTTCAATAAAATATTTGCATCCCAGAACATGGTATGTCCAGCAGCAATAATCTGATAAAAACACCTCATCCTGCTGGTAGTTCTGTGAAGTCTTCATTTCATCAGTCATGGGAGGCTTTTTTTCTTCACCTGTTTCTTCTGTACATGATTGCTTTCATGGCTGTTAGTCACATTAGTGATGCCACAGCTCACAGTATCAGACGATGGAAGCAGACTGAGCCAGGGTATCTGTGAGATTGTTTCTCCATTCAAGAACAGAGATGCTATGTATTTGCTTCATGTTCTTCGGCATTAATGAAATTTCAGGCATTTTAAGTGCTAATTTGACTTTGCCATTTGGTGGCAATGCTGTGGTGGTAACTGAAGGGAGTCCATTTGAGGATGGATTGCAAGCAAACAGACTTGTGCTCCCACTGCATAGGATATTGTGCCTATTAAAGTACTTCATTGCTTTAAACTCACCCACTTGACTAGACGAAAGAATAGCAGCCCAAATAGCCAGATTTGGGGTTGGGAGGCAAATTTGTGTTCTCCTTGTGGAAAGAGCAGTGTGCTTCCACTTTTTCATTGCTAGTTGCCCTAAACATGGCTCAGCAGACCACCAGATGCTGGCCAGCCTCTGTCATATTTGGCCAGGACAAAGTATTTCTGGCTTCCTTTGCACAGACTGCAGATCCAGAGGAGAGCTGGACAATTTCCAAAGAAAGTTTCCATTCCCTGCAATCTGGGTATTGTGATTACATTCAATCTAGGTTTTAATAGATCCAGTACTCTTGAAAATAGATAAATTTCTGCCTACTTTCTGGTTTTTCCAATAGAAAAATAAATGCTTCTGTTTGGAGGTATCTCCCTGTTCTGCTTGAGATACTAAAATCTAGCTATAGGTTAGCAAGAGGAATATGTTTTTCTAAGGTGTAGAACAGCTCATTAGCAATATGTTATGTATCTGCCTCTTTATTAGAAGTGGGATAATTAAGTGTCTGCTCTCTCACATGGGTGATCAACGTATTCTCTGATGATACCAGTTGTCCATATTGCATCTCTGTTCAGGAGCTGTATCAATGACTTGCACATATGTGAAAGCCATGGGAGAAAAGTTGTCAGATAGGTTACAAATCCCAGCAGACTCTGGATGGAGTCTGTGCATCTGAGAGCAGGAGATTTCTGTGTGCTCTAAATTGCTGAGGTTGGTCCCGGCTCTTGGGACATCAACAGATGTCTCATAGAGGATGCTGTAAACAATCCCTGCACCAGGATGGTTTTATTCAGCTCTAGGTCTGTTCCCTGGCTCTTTCTAACTGACAACTGAAGGTGGGATCATGGTGTGTCACAGCTTCTGCCACATGATCTCTGCGTCCATCCCCAGCAGTCTCTGATCCCTCAGAGTCCTTTCCATACATCTTGCTGACAGCACTGATGCTCTCCCACCTCACATCTGATCCCAGCATGTGCTCTTTTCCTGGATGTGGTGAGGTAGTTTCTTCCTTTCCCCCAAAGGTTTTTGACAATACCCCATGTACCATTGATTTCTTTGTTCTCACCAAGCTGGATATTCCCTCATTTGTAGGAATTCAGTTGAACAGCCTTTTCCTGCTTGTTGAAGGTGCTTCAGGTTTCAGAAAGGAGTAGGTTGTCTGGCATCTCAGAAACCATACTGCTTGTGTGACTTGTTACTTAACATTACTTAATAATGTCTTCTTTTCCGTTCCCTCTACTGCTCCAATTATTTTTTCCTTTTTATTCTGTAGTCACTCCTGGAGGCACAAATTGAAAAGATGGAAATAGATGAAGGCAATTGTATGCCTGGAAGACATCCTCTCCTTCAAACACTTCTTGATAGGCCTCCCAACAGCTTCATTGCAAGGATGCTAGCAAATATTGCCAGCTCGGCACGTGTAATTGTTTTTTTTTAATTTGTTCTGCTTCCATTGCCTGCATGAATTGTTTGCTTCAAACTTAAAGCCCCTGTGTGGTGACAATTTACTGGGTGCAGCTGAAAGTAGAGGATTTGTCATTGCCAGCATCACTGATTGAACTTGCAATTTACTTTGCCTAATGGCATGGGGTCATTGCATTGCTTTAATTCAGCTTTGCATGGTTTTCCATACAATTCCTTTCCCTCCTTGGCATAGCTGCAAGGCAGCCTTTGCATCCTAACACATTTAGTAATGTCCTACCATCTCTGTAGCATTCATTTTTCTAACTAAGTGCTGCTGCTCTCTCTTGGCACATAGCTCAGAGTTTTGTTTTTGCCCTTTTGCACCATATTAATGTCACTGCTGTGCATTCTATCATGTGCACATTTTTCTCACAGCACTAAACGTCTTCCCTGATGTCTTGTGCTTCATATTTATGCATTTGCTTTTGATATTATTTAATGCCTCTCAGTTGTACCTTCTGAACTAACTGTGCCTACCCCACCTACACTCTGCTTTGCAGAAGCTTTAGACACTCCTATAGTATACTACCAGTGAGGATAGCTTTTCTTTTAGCAGCCTCATTGCACTTTTTTCCCACTTTTGAATCTAACACTAATTATTTCAGGTTTAAGATTGCATACTCGCATGAGTCAGCCATTTCTGCACAGTTTGGCAGCACACCAATCTATTGTTTCTCCAGCTTCTTGATTACACAACTCTGGGGAAGATACCTTCCCTATGTGTCATTTTTCTGAGGACTGGAAATGTTTCTGAGACATTTCTAGGATTTTGCATGGAGTTCTTCCAGTCTGCAGTTGGTATATATCCAGATACTGCAGAAACACATGGGAGCTATAGCCCAGTGCAGCATGAATGGGCTTCTTTTGGCTTCCTGTTTACCCAGCCCCACAGCAATGTGTTACATACTCCGTGTCACCCTAAGGAAGGGCCAGCAGAGCTAATGCCAATACTTCCCCTTTTATTTTCTGCAGCTTTGGGGCAAGAACCTGCTAGGAACCCGTATCTTCTCTGTACTTCTGGGATTTTGGGGAAGTGTAGTGCTGTCTCTTTTTTTCCAGTCTCCATAGCTGTATATGACACATGGCTGCCTAATCTCTTTTGTCACCACATCCAGTGTCCACTCTGGCACTGTATACGAACCTGAGAAAGAACCAGGGAGCCAGTGCGGGTTGATGGTTATTATCTTCTCCCCTTTACCTCCTGCTCTGGGAGTGCTTTGATGGCAAGGAACTCCCCTGCTTTCCAGCAGAGCCACCTTCTCTTCTGGAGCTCACACAGCCTGTCCCAAAAGGAAATTGCCAGGTCTTCCTTTGTTGTGCCAGGACAGACTCTAAGTAGTCCACCAGGGAAGGACTGCTATAATGGAGACTGTGAATTTTGTACAGGAGTCAAAGCAAGAGACAGCTGTGCTGCCTGAAAGATGATCAGAAGATAAAATGACAAAGGCTGAATTTCTAAAGACATTATACTGCCAATTAAAAGTCTGAAATCTTCCTGGCTTGCCCTGCCCCAGAAATTCAGATCAAATCATTCACTGAGCTGTTCCCACAAAAGGAACTGGAAATTCAATAGGTCAGATTGTCAGCCAGAATAAGTCCACAGACTCCAGGGGAACTACTCCACTTTCTGTCATCAGAGAACCTGGCCCCATGACCAAGAGCTTCAGATTTTCCACATGGCTGTTTCCTTGGAAATTACATCACCATCCTGTACAACAAGGAGAGTTCAAGGTCACAGTGTAGGAGGATTTTTAAAGAAGCAAAATAAGAGACTCAAGAAAAGCTCAAGTTCATTCTGTGCTCCCACAATAACACGTGGTTTAGTAGACCTGTGGATCAGTATCTTCCTCAGGTTCCATGTGATTGGTGCCAGATCTCAGTGCTGAGTCCTTCAACTCAGACCAGAAATGGTGGAGGTCAAGGACCCACAGAGCAGCTGTGCTATGGCTTTGCTTCTTGCCAGTCCTGTCCCATCTATGATACAATACTTGTGGCATCAGGGTACAGATAAGGAATGCCTTAAAAGGGTTCGTTTCCCTTGCTGCTCTCTCCTAACCTGCTGTTCATTAATATGGAAAGGAGTATCTTTTATCTCAGTCTTACAGGAAGAACCTAAATCACAAAATAACCAGTAGGATTTTTAGGATGAGCAATGCCAATGAAAATGAGTTTTAAAATTTCTGCCTGAAATTTCCAAAGCATGACATTCCCCCCCAGGCAGAAAGCCTGCAGACAGTTCTGTGTATCAATTAAGAGGTGCTAAGTCACTTCTTCAGCCCCATGTGGGCTGCTCCATCCGTGAGATTCAGCTAAAAATCAGCTAGGAAGAAGAAGGTCAGTGCTGCTATGAAGAAGAATGATCATTAGCTAACACACCTTTTCCTGCAAAGGCACGAGTTCAGTGATTTACTGGTTCTTTCCCATTACTGACTACTGTGATCTTATATGCTGTATATCATATTAACAAAAAAAGAGCTTTGGTGTTATCCCTTCCTGTCCTCTGCTGTTACCCCAAACCTTTTATGTGAGGACTGAAAATCTAAACTATTTGTTTCAAACAGCAGAGGTAAAAACTCTTTAAAATGAGATACTAATTATTAATGTGAATGCTTTTCACATTCATCTCCTACTAACAATCTCAATGGCATGATTCAGTTGAACATTGCTCAGTAAGAAGATCCATTTCTCATACTTCTTTAATTTTTTATCCATTTGTAAAGTTTCCCAAGACCTAGCCAGCAATAAGACAGCAAAGAAATTGCCCAAGGCATCCTCTTAAAGAAGCAGTATGGGCTGGGTTCTGTTCTGCCACAGATTAGTCTAAATTGGTAGTTATTCCATGATGTCAGTGAAACTGAACTGCTGAAATGCAGAGGCGAATCTGGCCCCATGATCTAATTCCATGATGAAATTGCTAGTGTAAATAAATGACTGCTGCTGTTCAGTGCTTTCCCCCCCACTCCCCAAAGTGCTTTAATGAATAATGAATTTTATGAATAAGCTTTAATGAATGACTGAATACATTTTAACAGCCCAACTAATAAGATCGTGAGTTAGAACACTTTCCTTCACACTTTCCTCTCCTTTGCTGCCTTCCTTTGTTTCCTTGAACCAGAGAATTGCCCTTTTAAACTACCTGTCCATCACACATACAATTACCACATCCTAAATGGCAAAAGTGGCCAGTTTTTAGTTCCAGGAAAGACATTCCATATTTGTTTTAAGCATCTAACTCAGGTTTCAAAATGCAAGTGCTGAAACAGAACAAACCTCTAAGCATTTATTCCTTCCTTCCCTCCGCCCCCCAAGATTAAAATCCATTCATTTCAATCAAGTCATTCAGAGGAAGGCTGTAAAATGAATGACATAATTAGCCACTTAATATACTGCATATGGAATTTTAATTTCAGATGAAAATCAGGGAAGCTTTTCTAAAGCTCTTCACTGAGAAAAAAAGAAAAGGGGGTATTTGAAGACAGTCAATGCTTTTCAGTTTAGTGCTACTTTTTTGTCCAAGTTCCCTAATACTCTAAGCATTACCAAATAAATCTTCTTGAGTTCCATCAGAAGGGGCAAATATACCCAAACAGAGGGAAGAAGTCAGGAGGACAGTGAAACTAAGGACCTAGTTTTGCCAGGTTACAATGCAATCACAAAGGATGAAGTGACTGCTTCCTCTGACTGAATCCTATGGGAACCAGGTTGGGGACAATTTTCTGAAATGTCTTCCAAGAGGCTGAAGCACAAAAGTCAAAAATGACGGCACCTCCAAATGGGTCTGTACTTCTGAAAACACTCAGTCAGATACCCGAAGTCATACAAATAATATGTATCTGATCCAGGAAGAGTTTTAGCCAAACACCTGCTGACCAACACAGTGGGATTTTATGGCTAAATATTAATCAAAATTTACAAAAAATAACCACCCCACAGGAGAGCTAGAAGGCAATTGGACAGTTTGCTACCTGATGAACTTGACTGCCTCTGTAACCAGTCCATCCTGTTCAGTCCTGTTGGCCACTCATTTCTGTCCTGCTTGTATTGACATATTCTACAGGCTTTTAACCACGTTACTGAGTCAGACAACACCAGAAGATGACCCATTAGCCTGTTAGGTTAAACAAGAAACACCGAACAGGAGATAATAGTCAAAGGGGAGGGAATGGGAATAAGTCAACATTACTCAAGGGTTAGAAAGACGTTCCAAAATGTAATCTGCGTTCATTACCTTGAGTAAATATACAGTCAACCTCCATTTGCACAAGCCTTGATCACATGAAGCAATAATTTCAGGGGGAAAAAACCACATTCCACCAGTGTGGAATTCGTGCAATGAAATACTCTTCCCCACATGTGCTCCTCCCAGACTTTGGGATCAATTTCATTTACCTGCATTACTTTCACTGCCTGCTGATGACTTTCAGATCCATCTGCCCATACTACAGGGAATGCAGCAAGAAGTATAATAGTTCTGCTGTGGGAAAAAAAGTCCCAAGAAAACTTTGGAGCCAGAAGCAAAGGTTAAAAAATTCGTGATTAAAGTATTGAAATCTTCTGGCATTGATCTACATCCCAGATTACCTCAATTGTACTATCCTCTTCCATTTTTTGTTTTTGGTTTGTTTTGTTCTTTTTGTGAAAGTCAAAACAACTGTATTAAAAATTTGCTTATCACTGTACGTCTATATTATTTCTGTTCTTTTTCTATTTGTTTTTGGTTTTTTTCCCAAGGACTGAACTAAACCTTGTAAACCTGATTTGCTCTTTGGGTTGATGTGAGAAATTTTTTCTTATTTTGGTCTGAGAGGGGGGGCTGAGGAGGAACCTCCTGATCCTAATGGAAACCTTTGAGGGTTCCCTCATACACATCATGTCAATTCCATGCACTTTACTAGATGCAAGTCACTGCAATGTTATTCTCAGCCTAAGCTGGCATACCTCACTGATGGTGGAAAAATCAGAAGTGAACCTGCCCAAGAAAGCAGAAGAAAACCTTTACAGAGATTTGCAGCATCTAAACACTAAAAGGCTGTGGGGTGTTTTCCTGCAGAATTGTTCTTGTTGAGCAGGAGGAGCATGAAGTCTTGTACCACAACTGGCACACATGAGATGAAGATGTGCACCAAAATCTTGGCTCTTTCTTTCATGTCCCATAGGCAGTTAGAAACAACAGGGCTGTTGGTTCTTTGGGGAAGAGGTGTGGGCCTTGCAAGACCACTGGAAGGCCCTTCCCAAATTACTAGTCAAGGAGCTCAGGCCAGCAGCTTAGAGTCACATGCCATTCTTTCACTTTGATTGCTAAAGAGGATTGATTAGGAAAGAGAAGGGATCTGTCCGGTTTTTCCAGTATTCCAGCTCTTAGCCTCTTGGGGACCTGATGCTGAGGCAAGAGCCATTGCTCTGATCTTTTGTGTAACCAGGCTGCTGGCCTCTAACCCTGGCACCCTGTTAACCTCTGGAGCACCACTGCCTCTCACCTGGCAGCTCTGCACTACAGTCCTCAGATGTTAAGCACCAGACCTCACACTGAAATGCAAATGTTTCATTTTTAGATGTTTATGAAAGTCGCCTCACAACAGCTCTGGCTTCATATAATGCTCAACAGAACACAACAACAAAGGCCTGCAGATAGTTAAGTCATCTCTCTGCAGAGCTTAATTGTACAAGACCTCCAAAATCATCTTTTCCAGCCTGAGCCAACACAGAGCCTGGCATCGCACCCTGACAGTCAGCATATTTGGAAGCAAATGAAGGACCCACCAGTGATGCCTGGCAATTTTGGAAGTGTAATATTACAAAAACTTATTAAAATCCATCTCAGAGTGTCTTGCTTCCACATACCACTTTTTTCTCCTTTAATTATTCGATGTTTTCAACTGCAGGAAACACCCGCCTGCCCTTGGAACTAGAGCAGCTGTGTCACAGAGATCACGGTCCCTTTAAAGTTCATGTGGTTACAACATTGCTGTCCCACTTCTATCACAAACAGTGTCACTGCACATCTGGTCTGGCTGTGCCGGCTTTCTGCATGCCCTTTCCTGCCCAGGGATCACCTTGAGCAGATGTCGCCCTCCATCCAGCGGCTGGTGAGCAGCCATGGTGGCACTGATCCAATGAGAGAAACTGATGAGCCATCATGTTTCCCCATCCAATGCCAGCGGGGCCCTGGCTTGATTGCCCTCTTCAAAATGCTGCTTCCAGATGGAAATTCCCACTTGGAGAAAACTCTCTCAAATGCACGTACCCATAGGACATTACTGGGCAAAAACAAGAACAGAAGTCTGTTTATGTCTCTAAAGCCTGAGTCCACACTAATCTGACTGCAGGCCTCGTTATTCCTGTTGTGCTCACTGCAATAGCTTACACTGTCAACAGGAGGATATATCAGGGCAGCCAGGCACTGACTGACTCAGCAGAGTCAGAGCTTAAGAATTCCCTGAGGATGGATGGACAGAAGTCAGCATGGAGCACAGAGTCACCAGGGTTTGGCTCGAAATGGCTGCAGGGGGAAGCTCTTTTAGAAAATACAATACAGCAGCAGGCCAATTTAAACTCTTTTTCCCAGCTACAATCTTTCTCTCCTTCTAGACAAAGATTAGAAGCTGTTTCAGTTGGACTGGTGTTTAACACACCCTGGCCCACTGTGTGAGATGCAAGAGACATGTACCATAGCAGTATGAAGGTTCAACATGCTGCTTTCCCACAGTACTGGGTCTTGAACTACAGACCAAGCTTGTCACCTTTGCACCACACTTTCTGAGTGGGCCAGACCCACAGACATTCTCTGCACCCTCCACACTACAGACCTGCAACAACGTCCTAATGCTCTTGCTGGAGAAGTCAACAAATGAAAAATCTTGTGGCATATCTTCTACAATAAACACATTTCTCATAATGGGAGGTGTAGAGAAAAGATGTAGAGAAGGTGGATGAGGTTCTTTGAACACTGCTTTGCTGGGAGGACATAATTTCTGCATATTTTCCTGAGCTGTCGTTTCAAAGATGATGCTTTGAGTGGGATTTGTCTCACTCTGCTTTAGATATCTACATCTGAGCAAGTCACCTTTCATATTCAATGCAGAGAAATAGGCATGTCTGGGGTGTGAATCATCTGATTTACTTTATACATCTCCTCTAGACTAAGATGAATCACACTCCAGAAGCGCTTATTTTTCTCTATTGACTATAAAGGGAATCAAGATGAATACTCAGATAGAGACACCTACATTTGGTCAGATGACTCTTACCCTGCACCTGCTGAGACAGATCTTCAGGTAACATCCTCCACACAGGCAATCATTACTCTGACTCTATCACATCCATGCCAAAAACTACAACCAAGATAGCTGTTCACTTAAGAACCCACTCCAAAATCTGCTACATATCCAAACCCAGTACGGGGATCTGAACACCAGTCTTTGCTACAGAAATTAATAGGGGAAATAAGTGGGAAGTGTACTACTGTATTGAAGGAAACTCCAGAATGGAAGAGTAGAATTGGAGTAACATGAGTGGAAGGAATTATCATTATTAGCATAGAAGATGGGATCCCATTGAAGACATTTAGTCCAGGGTGGGGCCTGGGGAACATAATCATTTCCATTGGCAACTGCAACAGCAAGAAATCACAATTTTAAAAACAAAGAGAAATTATCAACTATTAGTAGCTGTTGAATTTTTCATAAAACCCAAGAAACAAGGAAAAGGAAGTATCCATTTGGAGAACAATTGCATTCACCCCTACAGGGCTTTATGAAGGCAGGTATAGGTAAGGCTGATTCCTCACAACACTGCAGACCTGATATGCACAGAGCTCAGAGAAGTGGCAGATCATCTATTGGTATAGCCTTCCACTTACATGAGAGTGGCCATGCCAATCAGTGATCAGTGGCCTGTATCCCTACAGCAGCTATCCATTTCAATCCATAGCCATCCACAGCCTGTGAACTCCTCTGAAGTTTAGCCCTAGTTCACTTATACCCATCCTACATTTGTATGATATTCTTATTTACCTTCTTTTATTCCTATCATCAGCCACATGCTGCTTATATTTATTGCAGGCAAGCTGGTTGGAAGATTTCATTGAGAACCAGCTCATCTCATGAACATGATACCTTGTACATACTGTGGTTTTTCAGTGAAATCAGAAACATTACCTTGCTTGGGAGAACATTCATTACCCACAGCACTTTTTCCTTGACCCAGCAGGGCAAGTTCATAGACATCCTATCTGGATGTCCTCAAGGTTCAGAAATCTCCCTGTCTCTTGTCCTGTTCACATCCACGTCCTCAAGAGCACTCACTTGCTGTCAGAGGTGTCCAAAAATACAGCATGCACTTCTCACATGAGGCACGTACTAGCCAGAAATAACCAGTGTTTCCACTCAGCGTGGCTCTCTGCCCTTTGGTCTCACAGGCATTCATTATACCCACATTCTGCTACGCAAGAAACATTCATCTGCTCCTTGTCCTGGCCCAAGTCTCCAGCAAGAGATTTCCTATGTCGGGGCATGGGAGGACAAGCTGGGTTTCTGCAACTGATATATGGAGTCACAGCACTGTTGATATCCTTACACAGACCTATGAAATGTCCATGACAAAAATGTTTGGATAAACACAAACAAAGCAGATTTTTATGACATGGATGAAGTTTTAAAAGATTGTTTTATTTTTATAAAGACAATCCAAAACATCTGGAATCTCAAATAAGCCTCTGTAAACGCTGTTTTAACCCAAACTCCTTGATATTTATGGAATTTCCCCTGCACTGCACTCTGAGCAGAGCTGACTGGCTGAGGTGAACCAGGCTTCTTTCCTGTGTTAGGAGAAACAGCTGGACACAGAGCGCCTGCTTTGGGTGGACAAACACAGTTAGCTGACAAGCCATTTTTTAATGGGAATATTTGGCTGATATCACAAAGCCAGGCCTGAGTTTCTAAATACTCTGGCGTCACAAAAGGACGTGTGATATGTTTCTTTATGGGCCTAGCATAACTCCTCCTATGCTACCATAGCATCTGTCACCCTCTCCATGCAGCTTATGAGTTGACTCACTGGTAGGTGACTCATTTCAAACTTCACTCTGAAAACAAAAGGCTCAGTGCTGGGTCTTTAGATATGCCAGCTGCTGCAGTGCTATCTTTCCATAACAGAGGAAGACAAGTGAAGCCAAAGCAACAATGTCCTTCAGATTGCAACCTGAGGACCTGTGCTCACCATCAGAAAGCCACACTTTCCTAACTCAGTATTTCCTCGGGCTGCCACTGACTTTCTCTGCTTACCACAGCAGGAAGTTGCACCATATGACACCTGCCCAGAATATTGAGCATTTGGCTTAAAAAGCACAAAGTCATGGGGAAACAATGATTAACTGTAAATCACCATGGAATCCGGTCCCCAGGGGAATACCTGCAGACAGCCTAGCAAATTGGTATGGATGTACATTAGCTTGCCAGACTGCATTCAGGGCTAATTTAATGGAGTATTGCTGCAGCAAAAACAGAAGCAAGATATTGCCTAGTCCTCCAGCAACCAGTTTCAGTGATCTGTTTCAGAATATAATGGATGAAAACTACTCCTATTAAGCTGGCATGCTTAAATGAGGCAAAAGAACATGATGTGTCAAATCCGTGCCAGCCTCTAAGGATCGCTTGCTTCAGATAGATTTGAAAGCTGATCAGCATAGCCTCTGAAGCCTTTCATCCTGGCATCCATGCATGGCAAGAGGACATAAAAGGTGGAACTTATCTGGGGCTTTGTAGATCACCATCAGTGCTGTGAGGGTACTTCTACATTCACTGAGGTCAATGGCAAGGCTCCTGCTACTTTTTTTGGGTGCATAGGCAGGGAGTGTTGAACTGCACCCAGAAACAGGGAGGAAGCACTACTAGAAAGCTGACAGGAAGTGCAGAGCTCAAGGGCAAGCTGGCACCCACCTCCTTCAGCTGCAGCTACTTGGTGACTGTAAGCAGCACTCTTGAGCATTAGAACTTTTAGGGATTCAGATATCACTGGGATTATCAAAGCCTAGGTCTCAGTAGTACAAAAGACCTCAACTTGCAGCTTTCTGTGACTAGGAGAAAGCTAATTCACAGAACCACAAAAATTCAAACCTGTTCGAGAGCTGACCTTCATTCAATAATCTTTTTGCATTACAACTCAAGCAGTTCGGATAGACCAATTGTGTTTTCAAGGCTCTGTTTCTAAAGGTTTTGCTGTGTATTTAACTTTACCTCAGAAAACACCTTTTGCAGCAGACAGGAGCCTTGTGTTATATATGGAGATATGTGATAGCAACAGACAGAGAGGAGCCACAGGGCTGACAGTAGAAAGAGTCAGGGCTTTGAAACCAGATTTGGGGCTCATCTCACTTGCTAAGAAATCTGGGGTCCATAGCAGGTAAATGGAGGCAAGGAGGCAATCCCTGGAGGGGTGAATTACAAGCTCTGTCTCAGAGAAGGAAGTTTTTCACTTCCCTTTGCCTTCATCACACTGCTGATCCTGCTGTGGGGGCTTCTTCCACCTCAGCCTCTTGTCCCTACAGCACAAAGGCAACCTCCCTCAAGAAGGCAACCACAGTCCTGTGCTGGTTTCTGCAGCAGCCAAGAGGCAAAGGCAGATACAGCTGGGATCAGTTCTGCTTCTGGCATCTGCGCTCAAGCCCAGCTGCTCAGCTGGGGCCTTGCTCCTGCCTCTTGCCAGGCTGGTAACCTACAGCCAAACACCCCAGGGCTTGCACATCAGTACTCTGCACCTGCCTCCAGCACATGACCCTGTCCCAGTTTTGAATTACCCTCGTGAGTCACATTTTTCCTACCTCCCTCTTCCAGCCCTCCCAGCAGAGTGGCAGCATGGGGCCAAGAGTAGAAGCCACCACTATGTGGCTTCAACCCAATCAGCACCAGGCTCTGTAAGGGAAGCTGGGGTGCAGACCGAGCAGCTAATCTCTGTGTGGGATTCAGGTGTCCCGAGGTTGAGGGGAAAACCAGTTCTGCCGGCACCCCGAGACAGCGGAAGGCATGGCTGCTCCTCCCTAGGGATGCTGCTGTAGTGGTGGGTACTCCATGTTCTCCCACTGACCTGAGTCACTCGTCAGCTGCCTGTCAAGGGTAAAGCTGGCCATGAGAACTGGAGACCAGGGAGGTGGCAAAGCGCAAGGACAAACAGGCGCAGGGCTCAGGCAGGAGCACCAGCTCCCTCGGCAGTGTCTGTGCACGGGCGTGTGCCCCTGCAGGGCTCGGTCGCTCCTCGCTGCCGAGGCAGGCTGTCAGCTCAGGACTCTCGGGGATCTCTGTTGCCCGGCCGCAGGCAGGGAGCGCCCGCCTCTGCTCGGGCCCCAGCGAGCGCCGCCCTCCCCGCGCTGCCCACGCTGCCTGAGGGAACAGCTCGCCGCGGGGGGCTGCGCAGGAGGCAGATTCCAGCGCTCGGGTCAAATTCCTCAAGCGAGGAATCTGGAAGTCCTTCAGTTCTGGCTAAAGACTGCAGACTTACAGAGCTCCCGGTCCCCTCGGCACAACTAAGTTTCAACCAGCAGAGTGGTTTCCTGCTCGGCCAGTGAGTTGCGTGAAGTGCATACAACAGAGATGAATTATCGTGAGCACTTTGTAGTGCTCCTTGACCAAAATTAAGTTACTCACGAAGTGATTTCTTAGAATTACTTCTTTGTTCTCTCTTCCCGAACTATTAAATTACAAGTCTGTGATTAATTACCACAGCAAACTTTAAACTGTCACCTAAGAACAAAAGGTCTTTTTGATGGCGGATGTTTACTTTCGGCTGAAAGGGCACATGCTCAAGTTTTGTTCCGTTTATCTTACTTGCATTTTAATTCTCCGAGCTGAAAATATCATTTGGCTGCACGGAGAAGCAGAAAGGTGAAAATGTCGTTGGATAAAACCTCGGACTTTTTCTCACAATTGGCACTTACAAATGTCTTCCGGAAGCTAGAGGTCACTGCGCACACAGTCCTACAGTTTTCGGGCATTAACCTGAAGTTACTGTGTGGAACTGGAATTCCTAAAGCAAGGTCAGATAGTTTATCCCAAATGTTAGCAAATTCCAAGAATTGATCTAACACAGATGCTTTCACTCCCTCCAGTGGGATGCTCCAGAGGCAGAGGAGTGGTTTTGAACAGAGCTGCTGCTTCCTCAGTGCATCCAAACGGCAATCCCGCTGCAGATGGGCTTTGTGCTTCACTCAGATGTGACTGTAACCGCTGAGACCCTCCCCCAAAAGGTATTAAGCCTCATCTACACAGGTATATAATTTTTAATACATAGGGCAGCAGAAGAGACTAGCTACACTGTCACCTAAGTGTCTCTGGAAGAGGAAAAAGAGCTATTCAGCATTAAAGATTCAGGAATGTCTGTTGACATATTAAGGAAACAACCTCGGGGGACAGCTGACACGGCTCCAAGAAGCATTACCAAGGGAACAGTGACGCAAATGGCTTCCATTTTTACAGGCTGGCAGCTCGCCAGGTTCCCTCGCCTGATGGCTGATGTAATGCTAATCCCTATCTGGGTTAGCGCTCGGATATCAACCACAGCAGCTCACTGTGCTGCAATCAATATAGCACACTTTTTATAGAAGAGCGCATAAAAAAAATTCTGCTCTAATCTACTAGGAATATATACAGTAGAGTAATGGCAGGGGAAATCTAATGGCTAGCCCGGAGCTCACCCAGCGTGTGCTTTTGAAGCGTGCAAGTGTGTGCGCAGGCTTGTACACAAACCCATCTACACCTCAAATAATGGCAAGTCCAGGCGAGGGCCACACATTGAGAAAGGGCTGGCTGTTCATCACATACAAGAAGAGCCTTCCAATTCCTTTATGAAGTGATGTATTGGCAGAGGAAAAACAAGCAAAATGAGACTGGAAAATAAAATGGGTTATCAGTCATAACAGGGAATAAAATGGATGTTTCTGTTTTAATGACAACATTTTGGAGTTCTGTGAGTACCAGAGGGCTCTGTGGGGATTCAGGAAGCCTTGCAGCACACCTCTACAGGATAGAAAGCACTGAGTCAGAGTGAAGGATGCACAGTGGGTCACTGGCAGTCGAAACCCACCAGCCCCACAGTCAGTGTGCAAATTCCTTCACAGTGCCACCAACACCAACCCCACCACCTTAAGACAAAAAATGAGCAGGAAAGGAGTCCAGGGATCCCAAATTACCATGCAATTATCTGACTAGCAATTTGGCTTCCTCATAAAAGAAGAATTTAGAAATCCTGATTAATCTCCAGTTAACATAGTCCTGGCTTTATACCATCTACCATGGAAAACCTTTCTACTGCTTGACTGCACCTAAAACCACTCTAGAGCACTGGTGCTGTGAGCTGATAGTGCAGCTTCCTGCTTCATCACTCCATTTGCTGTAAGGGATAACCCCCTGTCAGTTTATTTCACAGGATATGGGCGTCATAACTGTGAAAGTACCTAAGGGTGTTCTTGTCCCAGATAAAATTTTAAGATAAAATCCATGTGTAACAAAGTAGATTAATTCCAGCCTTATCCCGTGCTTAACTAGTGTGATGAGGAATTATGCAGGACAATACACTGTTTCCTTCTATTCCCCCTTTATCAGGTAATATTTATGGGAAAATTTAGGAAAACACTACTTTAAAATAGAAGCCGATATTCCAGTAATAGTATTAGTCCTTGGGTTAACTGCTGGCAGATGTGAGAAGAATATTAACCACATCATTCAGGGTTTCCAAAGAGGGTCAGATTCACAGAACAGCCCAAGAGCTGGGTTGGTATTTTGGGAAAATCCAGTTACATGGCCTATGGAGATTAAAAAGGCAATACTCTCAACCATTCTTTCCCCAGGCCACACTCAAGGCAATCTTTCTACAGCAGCTGGTGTTGGCTGGACTGAGTAACTGATCCTACCTTTCATTGCAGCAAAAATCAAGGAAATCAATGTCCATTCCTGCTAGGCCATACCTACTCAAGCAGCCACTTGGCATAAAGCTCCCCTGAGATGCTCACCAGCACCCAGCGGCAACCTCACACATCCATCAGGCATTCCCTTGTATTTCTGCCTCCCTTTGGCCAGGAGTTGCCAGGGCACAGTGCTGTTTGTGGCCATCTCTCCCTCTTTTGCTCTTAATTCACCACCAGCAGGGTCCTGGACACAGCAGCAGCAGATTCAGGAAGGGCTGACTGTGGGAGTGACGTGGGGGCAGTGGTCTGATATAGTTTTCTGGATCCCTCCAGCAGGCAGAAAGGCTCAAGGAGCAAAACTGGGAAGAAGAGTGAGGCAGGAATTACAAGAAAAAGCAGGGCCAGTGTGGCGAGACAAAAGCAAGGAGAGGTCAGCATTTGGCTTCATAGCTTTTTCCTTCATTTCTACACCTTTGGTCACCAGAAGCCATGGCCCTCTTCCATCCACCCATCCTGCTCAGTGCTTCCTGGCTCAGCATTGGCCCCTCCGCCTTCAGTTTTCAAAACACGTTCTAAGCAAATGGATAGTCTTGTTAAAACAGCCTCATAAAACAGACCAGTTGAGAGTATTAATATAATTATATTACCCTGTCTCTGATTTGTGAAGAGGTAAAATGTTTGATCATCAAAGAGCTCTGCTCTCCAGCAAAGGATTTAGCTGAGGTTGCTCACATGGCAGTATGAGAGGAGAAAGTGTATTTCCCTTTCAAAAAAAAAGTAAGGAAGAGTCAAATAGCTCACAGAAAGATACATTTCAGCCCACTTTATACATGCTCCAGACATGCCCTCCCTTTGCAGCACATACACATGTAACAGGGAGGGAACCATAAGTCCTCACAGACAAAAATGATCTCATGGAATGCAATACCAATGTGAAAGGAAAATCCAAGTCCTTCCTATGCAATCTATAGGACACTGGCACAATTTTTAACATATGAATTTATATTTCCTTAAAGTTTGATGAAACGCTTAAGAAAAACATGTTCTAAAAATGTTGATGTAATTACAGTTTGTTGTGCTTGAATTCTGAATGAAGAACAGTCTCCATTATTTTTTCCACATGCTCATACTACATTATATTAAAAGCATACTGTGCTCTGACAGACACGTTGTGCACTTTTATAAACACTTCGCTCAGTTGGAAACATTAATGTTTAGCAAAATCGCAGTGCCAGCAAATGCAGAGTGGAGAACCTCCTTTGTAGCAACAGTCTGCACACTGATCATAGGAGGTGATCTCCAGATCATGCATCTACCTACTCTTTATCTCCATGCAGCTCAGCAGAGCTCCTCAGGGTCCAGCTCTGCTGAGTGGAGCACTCTCCTCTCTAGAGTACACAAACCTGAGTGAGAAGAGTCCAGACGAGATACTCTGGTCTAGGTGGCGTTTGTGTTACTGTATTTGAAAACACAAGATACATATCAGTTAGCACTAGGGCCCTGCAAGGCTCACTGCCTTCCCAGCTTCTCTCACACTTATGGCAGGGTCCAGTGGTCTCTGACAATCCAATTAATGTGACTCAGGCATTATCACACAATCTCTCTGACTCTAAACACCCTGCTTCGTTGTAGTACTCCTAGAAATAGTCAGAGAGCTCCAAAAAGATCATTCTAGTATTTTGTTGGAAAATATTAATGCAAGGCTGATATTCATAATCTCTAGTGATCAATTAGTAAAACCAGGTGGTTTTCAGGGCAAAATCATTTGACAAAATTCACAGGAATGAGAAAATATCATCTTTTCATTCTCAGAGCAAATATGGTTCTGTGTTTTCAGTGCAAGAATCATTCTTATCCAGGCCCGCAGCATCTGGGGATTTCCACATTTTTCCTATGTATAAACAAAATAAACTTGGGGTGTGGATCAGTCTTAAGTTCCAAACCCTCTGATTTCCTTCCAAAATGAAGGCCATGTCAGGTGCAAAACTGACTCCAGTTCCCAGCTGGAATAATACATTCTCTGTGTGCAGAGCTGGAGTCAGTGGGTTTGTGGATGGATTTGTGTCCATTCCATATTAATGGCGGGGTCAGAAGAAAAATATTAGTGAACAAGTGCATTTTACACACCTTCCCTTTACGATGTATCATCCTACACCACATCAATATATATTGGCAGCAAGTGAGAGACACAAGCCAATTCTTACACTTTAATGCCTGGTGGCACCTTGATGTGATGAAAACACAGTTGAACAACATGCAGGAAATACTGCTAATGAAACAGACATTTAGAAAAGAAAAAGCAAACATTTCTTTGCCTGAGAAACACTGAAATGGAGCATTCTTTCCTGAATTCATGGGAACACGTTTTCTTTATTCATGTTAGCAACTGCGTGGCAAATGATGGCAATTTTCCTCATGGTTTCCATGTTATACTCTCTTTTTTGATAGGTTGTTCCCTGTCTAAGGCACACACTGGCCAGGGGCAAGGCTGAGATCTGTAAACTCTCCTATCAGTCCTGTGAAAAGCAGGACCTGTGCTCCCATTCAGGTGATGTGAGGACTGCAGAACACAAAAATTCTATTCCTAAAGGTAGAGGGGAATCTGCTTTAGCCCAGAGCACAGGGGCCTGAGTTTCTTGTCACACTCCTGCACAAGCATGAATTAGCTAGAAAGGGACTTGCCTGTTCTGTTGTAACAATTACCATGCCGAAGTAGAGGAACAATAACCTTGGTCTTAACAGCAGCATCTGCCTTTGAAGATGCATTTCCTAGTGGCAAGACACCCATCAAGGTGAACATTTGGCCTTATGCCCTAAAGTGAAGGCATGGACAGCTGAAGAGGAGAGCTGAGATCTGGCCTGGTGAACACTGCCCAGTGGTAAGTTTGGGGAGGCCAGAGAGAATGACACTTCTTTATCCAACCCATGAGGTACTTGTGCTCTGTCCGGCTGTGTGCAACCGCACCACTGAGTCTCTGACCATCAGAGGAGACGTGCTCGGATCTGAGTAGCTGGAATCACTTCACCCCTGGGTCACTACAATATTCAATTATGGCTCTGTGCTTAAGTGACACAATAGGTACGGGAATTGAAAGCACAAGAACTCCTAACCTCTGATCCCGAATGTACAACAGAATCCTTTGCTGGCTTTAGGCAAGGTACTTAATAGCTCCACCTCGGTTTTCCCATCTGCAGAAGGGGGCTAATAATACTCAGCTACCTACTCCACAGGGAAGTCCTGAGGATTCATTACTTAATGTAAAGTGGCTAGAAGATGAAAACCTGCATGTAAGTGCCAAGCGCTATTACAGTTACCAGGTTTGGCTTCAATTTTTGAGACTTGCTTTCCTCTTTGAAATGAGAAGTGTTCCTTATAGTTGACCAAGATTAGTGTTCTGCGCTGCATTTCCTATAGAAGTGGGAAGGCACCCTGGGAATATGAAAGGAAAGGAGAAAAATGTGTCCCTTTGGATCCCAATCTATCTTTCACATCCTCTCAGGAAATTGTTTTGAAAGTGTCCAACACTTGGTGTAATATGCTGCAGTCACAAGACAAAAATTCTACTCTTTCAAGAATGCTTTATGAGCCCCAGGAATAAATCATCTCTAGCATCTAGGGATGGTGAAGCATAATGTTAAGAATCTGTGATTTTCCTCGGAAGTAAAGAAATTATTCTAAGCTTCTCTTCAATTTGTTTGTGAAACTTTAACAGGAAAATACTGAGGGCTGTTCTGGCACATCACTGGGATATGTGCATCAAGAAAAACCAGGGAGAGTGTTTCAATTGACCAAATTATTTCCTTCAGGCTCAAATGATTTAAATGTTTGATTTTAAGCAACAACTCTGTTATGGCAAACTGGTTTTATGGCAAGGCAGTCAACATTATGCTTGGTCAGCATCTTTAAACAGACTGGTGTAATTGTGTGATGGAAGGTGGGGGACTGGTCATCCTAACATGAGCTGCACTGAGACTACAATCTGCAGTAAATGGATTCAGCAAACAAAAGGACCAATTCAGTATTTTCAAATGCTAAGATTATTGGAAACAAAGGAAACAATTTTGTCACCCCAGAAAAAAAGAAAAAAGTCCTTTTATGATTGTTCTGAAAAAGCCCCCTGCCATGAACGGCTGCCACTCCTAAGAATTCAAAACATTCAGCTAATGCACATGGCTCTGCTTCCAGCTTCATTAATATGAGATTTTGGCACTGCAGGAGCACCTCCTGTGTGTACTGGATCTGTATCTGGCATAAGCACACCAGTATGTTTCTGTTGAATTAGTCAGAGCACACTATGTGGTGTTTATGCCAGTTTTATGCTGACTGGAGGACAGACGTTACCTGATTCGGTACAGTGTCTGCCAGAATGTGTCAAACATATCTGAACCAGCATAATAAGTTTGTGCTTGTTCAGTGCTTGACTGCACATGGCTGTGATGTCCTGGTCCAGCACAGAATACTTTTTAGGCCAGATTTTCTCTCCCATGAAACTGTATTTTAGGACATACGGTGCAGTTACATGCCTTGATTATATTAACTAAGATGTTCTGCCCCTTTACTGTAAGGTGTTGTTTAATTATCATATTCATAACAGAGATTATATAATTCCAGAGAAAAAATTATCCTTTGATGTTTACTCTCAGGCTTAGGGTTCCTCAGTGAATGCAGGAATTGTCAGGTGCCTCCTGAATGTAAAATGCTTATGTCTCTCTTCAATAAGTGAACAAAAGGCACCAATTTAATGTGAGCAAAAGATGTAAAGAAAAGGAATATTAGATCAGAAGAGAAATCTACAATCTGCTTCTGCTTTTCTCACTTCCCATTGACTGGGGACTAGGACCAAGCCACCCGGCACTCTGAGTTGCTCCACTTTCAACAAATGTTGGTCAAATCCTGCAGGATCAGAGCCAGCTTTGAGACATGCTGGCAAGAGGATTCTGCTAGGATCCTCCCTTCCTCATCATCCCTCCCAAGCAGAAGAGAGTAATTTGCAGCAAAGTGGGTGGGGAGGGTTCAGAAATCTTTGAGCCCCTACAGCTTACCCAGGCGACACAGAGGCCGGCCACATGTACACTGGGGATGTCAGCATCCCAACTATTTTCTAGAAACAATTCCCTCTGAAGGGAGCAGTCCTTCAGACAAAGCCTTATGACACATCCGGGTGACTTTTAGGCTCTTTTCCTTTCCTTCTAATTACTTAGTCATGGAACCCAGAATAATTAGCCATGAGTGGTCAAAAGAGCCACAGAAACAAAATGCCTCTTGGGACATTGCAACACAATGCTGAACAAGTAAAAAGAAACTTCATTAACCGAAGAACAGTGTGAGACTGTTTCACCTGCTTTCTCCTGTATCTCTGTCTGATTATTCCTCCTTCCAACTCTGACTTTTTCTGTTTTCTCCACATAATTCTCTTCTGTCTTGGTTTGCATTCCGTCTCCTAAAAACAATTTTCTTCTCTTGTTCATTATGTCACTCTTTTTCTTTACACTTTGGTTTTACCTACTTCTCTCATTTTTTCTCTGGTCATTCCCATTCTTTCCTGGCCATTGTCATCCTCCATTTCTTTGGTCTGGCTCTTTCTCCACTCACTGCTCTTCTCTCCACTTCACCTCTCCCTGTCTGATGTTTTCTCTTCTTTCATACTTGCGTCTCTGAGGAATTTAAGTTCTCTCACCTTGAATCTTACACATTCTTATTCCCCATTCTTGCAGTCCTTCCCTTTCTTACACTGTGTATTATTCTTCTTCCCTCACACCTCACTACCCTGCAAACTTTCTGTAGCTACTTGGCAAAATGTCATTGACAAGCTTTGGATGTCCCTACAGCCACAGGAGCCACAGCCACAGGAGTGATGTTTACAGAAGCAAGACTGGGCTGAAAAGAAGCTCTGCTTGTGCACAAGCTAACCCATGGAGAGCTAGTAGTTTGGCTTATCAGAAGCTGGGTCAGCAGACAGGAAAATCCCAAGCTTATCTGTTTGTCCTTTGCATAGCTATGCCTGTTTTGTCATTGTTACTAATCCTTCCCCACTTTCCCAAAGAATGTTGTGGGTGCTGCACAGATCAAGGGCTGCTGGTTGCCCCTTCCCTTGTCCCTCTTGGAAGTGGGGAGGGTTGCTGTGGCCAAAAGCATGCAGTAGCAGAGCCAGATCCCCTCTTCCACTTATGTTGGTATGCAGCTTGGAGTCACGTCAGCTCTTTGGATGAGATGTTTTTATTGCGGCTAGAAATTGCATCAGAAGTTCATCGCAGAGGACAGCTGAGCCACCAGGCAGCAGCCAGCAGTGCCTGCTAGGGTGCTTTTGCACTCCCTTCCTGAGCAGGTAGTTCCCTGCTGCACTGCCAGCTGATCCACACAAAGGACAGCCGTGCACAACCCGGGTGCGAGAGCTGGTCATCAGCCACGTAGAAATAGTGCACAATGTGCTTGTAAGTTGTTGCCATGAATCCCCGCTGCTCGTGGCCAGCCTTCACACTAAATTCTCTCTTCACACTGAAAAAGTCTAGAAACTTCCTGGACTAAATCCTTCCCAAGGGTACCATCACTACATCAACAAAGTTGCAATATAAATGCATGTGTCCCATTGTTAGGGGTGGGAGAGGCAAAACTGACTGGGGTTTGTCAGGAACACCCACAAAGATCCCTAGACACACAGCAACCAAGTTTAAAGATCCAAAGGCCAGTGTCTTGCAACAGCAGCAGCCAAGCACAGTCGAGCAACAAACGAACATTTGCTTTTCTGCTTTATATCCTTCCCAGTTCTTTCCTTAAGAAATGAGCAGGATTAATAATTTTGGCCGCAGAGCCGGAGTTCACACAAACACATATGAAACCGGCAAACAATACCCCCATTAAACGCATTGAGAAGCTCAGAGACTGGAACAACTCACCTCCAAGAGCTTCACCCAAGTCCCACAGGAAGGCTACAGTGGAGCCAGAAATAAAGCCCAGACCTCCTGACTCCAAGCCCTGGGCCCTAACAAAAACACCAGCTTCCCTCCACCAACCCTCTCTTCATACACTACATTGACCAGACTGGAAAAGGCATTCAAAATAAATAAAATCTGCTTCTCGCGCCAAGTTTTAAAAAACATTTTCTTGTCATGGCTGGTTGTTTGTCTCCTGCTAGACATTAGGCAGTCTCCACGAGTGAGACAGCTCTCCTTTCTTCTCCAGGAAACACAGTTGTCTCCCACATGTTGCACTCAATGTAGCTCAAAGAAATGTTTTAGGAAATTCCCCCTAATTCGGTGAAATTGTTAGCTTGGCAGTGGCATGCTGGAAACAGGACTGAAAGATTGCCTTGGAGCTTTTTTTTTCATTTTTTCCTTTTTAAAGTGTACAGGAGAGCTCAGGCTTCAGACGGGCTGCTGAGGAAGACAGAAACTCATGTTACATAGGAAGGATTTGGCAGGCCTGAACACAGAAATTTCCAGAAGTGTTTGCGTGGCAAGAGCTCTGTGCCAGTCCACATTTTTGAGCTATTCTGGCTGCATGCCCAGCTGAAAAGAAAGTCTTGTATCTCCACGCAGTTCACTGGCTTCCCTGAGGAGTTTCCATACTGCATGGCAACATTGGATAATCTCATTTGCGCGCCAGAAAAACTCCTGCTACTTACACTGTTACTAACTACCAGATGTGCTTAATAAAGAGTAAGTGGAGCCAAACCTAGGGTAATCACATAACCTATCATTAACATTTTCTAAAAACAAAAAAATGCCATTGGAACAGCAGATTACTGTTTTGCTTTGTTTGCTTTACGCCCTGTTACGGGAACCCCTGGGGTGCTGGGAAGGGAGCACGGCAGGAGCAGACAGCTCTGGCACGGCCGATGACATTGTTTACAATCACACCCCTGCACATCTGAAACATGTGTGAGAAAGTAAAGGCTAAGCAGATTCCGTGGTGCTGGAGAGGGAGGAGAGGATTGCAACAGGAAGTCTATGCCACCAAGAAAGTGCTGGAGTCTCGTGTTTCTTCATTCCAGGGAGGTGGCCGGGGAGAGGGGATGCAGCAAGGGCAGTGTGAGTTTGGTCTTTCATGATATGCACATCCCCAGGTCCCTGGTGTACTGGAATACAGGAGTGGGCCTTGTTCCTTGAAATTTAATGACAGCCCAAATCCTCCAAGCCCATTTAAAATACATTTTTGTGTGAGTCAGGGGGCCAACCACCACACAAAATGTCTGTGCACATTTATTATGGATTTAAATGGATGTTGCACATGTGCATATCTGATGCTGACCAGACCCTTGAGGGGAAATAGCGAAATCTCAGTGATGGCAAGAGAATTCTGCTGTGACAGGCTGTTAGGAGGAGGGAGACAGATGCACCATGATATCTGGAGTCCCATGTGCCCTGGGCAGTGGAGGTACAGAGAGCAGGGAGTCACACCCAGGTGTGAGAGTGGCAAGCCCTCCCTGAAATGAGACATGGGTGAATATTCTTGCTTCTCCCACAGCTGTCTCTACAATTGACAGGGGAGAATGGACTTAAATGACTAGAAAAAGAGCTTTTTTTCTTTATTTCAGTGTCCACTAAATGGAAGAGAAGCCTGGCAAATGCATTCTGACCGGGTCCTCGCAAGGCCACCCTACACAGGTCTACTTGCTCTGGCTGTGTGGAAAGCAAGATAAGGGGATGGGAACAGGGACAACCTCTCTTGTTTTGTAGGGAAGGCGAAGGCTGGGAGCGGGAGCGGTGAGTCACTCACAACAGCCCGGAGCAGTGCCACTGCTCTCGGCCCTCAAGGTAAACTCTGACCCAAGTCAGTAGGAGTTGCAGCTATGCAAAGCTGGGATATCTGATGCCAGGAGCTGTGCCAAGGGCACGGGGTGAGCAGGTCACGGTAGGTGTCAGCCTGCCACAGCCCAGGAGCAGGAAGGCGGCCATAGCCCAGTGCTCACATGGCTCCCAGTGTGACTGAGCCCCAGTGTTTTCCAAAGCCCAGATACAAGGAGAGAAAAGCCAGCAGGCCAGGGAAGCACAATGGTCTTGATGCTGCAAGCCCACTGCTTGTTCTGTCCCTGCTTGGCCCCATTCATTGCACCTCCTGTGCAAGGTCGTGCCCACACTCCATGTTTCCCCACGAATCCAGCAGCACTGCTCCCAAAGGCTGTGCAGTGTGTCAGTGAGTAGCACGGCTGCCTGTGCTGCCCCCAGGCCAAACAGATGGTACAATCCTGCTTCCCGGCACGGGAGCCAGCTGCACAGTGATGCTGATGGAGCAGCTGGCCTTGCTCGGGCCAGGCTTTTGCCTGATGTAGGTATTGCTTGGCTGGCCCTCAGCCAGAGGCTCAGAGATGACTCAGGGCACCCAAACAGCCATGTCCCCACCAGCCATTCTGTCTGCACTGCAGTCCTGGAGAGCTGGGCTTGCTGCTGCCACCACTCAGAGGTCAGGCTGAGGAGGATGTGGTTAGCCTGTTGAGGGGGTGAAACTCTACGACACACATGTCCTGCCACACATCTCCCAATTCCAGCTCCACCCTTCCCCTTGTCACATGGCCAGAGTGGTCCTGGCTGCTCAGCCTCCAGATGGAAAGACTTGGTTTCACCTGTGCTACTGAGAAGCCCCTGAACATCCTGCAGTATTCCAGTCTTGTTGCTGGCACCTTTTCTGTCTTTGTCACCATAGTGTCTTGGGCACTTCTGAAGCCTTGAGGGACCAGTCTGTGACTTGGCAGCCAGAACAGGAACAAGAGGCCTCCTCCATCCACAGGTGCAGGCACAGAGTGAACAGCTTTCCCAAACTAGAAACCTGGGACAGCAGTGACATAGCCAGCAGCTCACTCCCTGGGTCAGACAGAAGACTTCATATCAGTGCAGCTGCTGGTTCAGGGAAGCCTCACCCCACCAGCTGTGGGTGGTGTGCAAGAGAGCCAGGAGAAAATTAGGTAGCTGCTGCCCATTGCTGTATCACTGTTTAGACTTCAAGGTTCAAGGATCATATAAAGTCAGGAAACAGCAGAGAGGAACAGCTAATCAGCTGCATAAAGGCACTTCTTCCTTCCTCTCACTGCTGCCAGGGTCCCCCAGCCCTTGCCCACCCTGCCAGATGCCTCCAGATAGCTGCTCCCCTCTTGGCCTCTCCCCAGGAGGCTCAGGCAAGGCTCCTTGACTGCAAGGATCCACACACCCCACCAGATCTGTCCCCTTCCTCGCTGCACTGCATAGGCCACTCCAGTTTGTAGACAAGCTAACAACATGTTTTGCTACAGCTGCTTCCAGGAGTTCAGCAACTGCACTGGTCTTAGGAGTTAGGTTTGAATGTTGTGTCATGCAGAGGTCATGCACCATCAGATGGTCCTGGAAATGAACACCTAACCCCATTCCTAGCTGGCAGCAGGAAGGAAAGGCTCCTGGCAAGCAGTCACAGGCATGCCACAAACAGATTGCTTCACTGCCCTGCCAGGTAACAAAGTCCATCACCAGTAGGAGACTTCAGTCTGCAAAGCGGAGCTCGAGAGCTTTATGGTGTTGGGATGCACATGGGGTTTCTATTGTCTGCTGTGGCCAAGCAGAACTGGAACAACACTTGGCAAGGCATTGCACAGATCTGAACCTTTGGGCAGTCCTTGACCTGAAGAGCTATCTCAGGAGAGACAATAAAGGCAATAAAAGGAACAAGGAAGCAGAAGGAACATAAAAAGAATTTGCAAATATGATAGTAGTGGCATGATAAGTGTGAAACGAGATGGGGTTTAAGATTTTAATTAGGAAAGAGCTAAGGAAGAGGTATGAGAAGGACAAGAGTAGGAAAGAGCAGGGAAGGCAGATGAGATGAGACTGAGAGGAAGGCAAAGGAGAAAGGGAAGGAAACTCTTGCAGGTGCTTCTTCTGTTCCCCAGCAGGCAAGATATAGGGAAAGGGACATGAACCATCACATGTACTAAAGATGTAGAGGGTGACTGCTTCATCCTTCATTTCTTACACTTGTAAGCCTAAGCTGACCCTGTCTTTTCCCATGTCACAGGACTGCTGTGGCTGTTAAAACAACCTCTCCTAGCTCCCATCAGTCAGAGCCAAAGTTGGACAAGCGGGCAACACAGTGTCAGGGAACAACCACAGCATAATGCACACAGGAAAGATCTGTTAGAGCTCTCCAACACATTGACAGCTTTTATCTTATCTGTTGCCAGGAGGGACAAAGAACTGGAGGGACAGTGAAGGTCAATCAGGCACTTAGGAGAGCTCAGAACAAGGGAATAACTGATTACATTGAAGGACATCACATTTGCAATTAAGGCTAAACTCCAAAAGTGTGGGGGAAGAAAGCTGTTTCTCTTCCCTAGTTCAGTGTAAGAAAGACTCCCCAACAACCAGGACCAACAATTGTGTGGAACTGTCGCTCCCCTTCCTACATGCCCACCAGGTTCTGAATGAGAGAGGATGAGCAATAAGCCTGTGGATATTTACAAGAAAAAGACTTAGCACAGAGTGCTTCTGGGCACAGCTCTATTGCCAGTAAAAAGCATGATGAAAAGCATACTTTCTTTGATGAAGCCTCATTCAAGTGGTTTATGGGTAAAGGTGAATCTAGTATATATCATATTTCTCTGATGGCAAACTGAGTGCACTTGTGAAATCCATCTGACTAGATATTCTGAGAAAATCTTCATGAAACATCTGGGAGCCTTGAATCGTTCCATTGTTGTCAGGGTTTCAGCTGGAAATTGTTCTGGATGCAAAGGAATGGCAGGTCACTAATGGCTTATTTCTTATTAAATGCTTTGGGTTTAGCAACCTAGAGGATATGCAGATAGTTTTCTCATTTGCAGCTTCTCATGAAGCAAAATACTAGATGAAGATAAATAACCACAGCAACTTGCCTTTTGCTTGAGAAGTAAAGACACAGGTAATTGCCATGTTAAAAAATCTGTGAAAATATATGAGACCTACTTTTGGCCCTCTGTAAAAGAATTGTTCCATCAGTGATTCACATTAGCAGGCCTTGAAATGCAGCTGCTGTGGGCCAAAGAGAAAGGTATGTACCAGAAAGGTTATGTCACAGAGAGACTCAGTATATCTGGCTTAACCACCCAACTCTATTGCTGAGGTCCTATCATTTTATCCATCTTTCTTGGTTTAGCACAGCAATTTCAGAGCATCAAAACAAATTGATTGCTTGTGGGTTTAGAGTTAGGTCCTCTGCTGGATGGCCCCTAAATCCTCTCATCAAAAATGGCAAGCATAAGATGCCCTTCCTGACAGCTTCAGCCTGAAAAGAGCAGTTTCATGCTCCAGGGAGCTGCTGAAAAGATACAAAGGCTGTATCCGCTGGACACCCTCTCTGTCACCTCTGCTCATGAGCAAAGCTTTGCGAGTTATCTCCCAGCTTTCACCAGAGGGGGAAAAAAGTAATCACAGCTTTCCTGATTTAGTCTCCCCCTCAGTGGACTTTCATCTGCATAGGGCCACATGACAGTGTCCCTGCTATCCCAGCCTGCTGTCAATTCAGCCTTCTCTCACTTCATTTTCTTGGCTGCTAAATGATGCTGAAGTCACAGTCAGAACATCAGTTGCAGTGAAACTGGGGGCTAATACACTGAAATGAGAACCTCTGTGGAAACACCTCCCAAAATAATGAAAGGTGTGATGTAAAACTGGCTTAGGTGTTTGAGTGCTGCGTTTGCATGTCACATAACTGTGATATTGGCCTACAGCTGATGGTAGGAAACTTGCCAGTGCAAGCTACGCTAGATCAGGTCCAGACCCCCCAAGACCCCTCCCATCCCTCCAGGTGCAGGTCAAAGCCTTTCATCCCTGCTGCATCCCAGGCAGTTCTTGCCTTTTCCCTTGCACATGTGACCTTCAAGATGACCAGGAACAAGCAGGGAAATGCCACAGCCATTGCTCTTGTCCCCCTGCTCTGTCTCAGCCACACTTGCCACTCTACACTCAAAGGAAGTGAGGTCTGACCACGGTGGGCATTCTGGGCTGTGTGTTAAAAAAGCTGCTTCACCATTCTCACCTGGGGCTTCCTCTTGCCACCTGCCTTACCTGCAGTTAGGACTGCACTGTGACTCCCTAGAGATGGCTACCAGTGCCAGAGGTGACAGCAGACACAAGTCTTCAGCTACCCATGTCCCTTCAGCATCCTGTTGGGAGGCTCAGGAGCTTCATCTCATCAGTGGGACTCCTCCTCCCTTCCCCACATCTGTGCCACGGTGTCTCAGCTATAACACTGCTACAAAAATTTTTGTCCAGGCACCATCAAGACGAGCTCCTTGCAGCTTTCCAGAGTGTTAATGGTGAGTGGCAATTCTGCAAGATTTGGCCTAGGTATGGGCAGTTGTTCTCACTAGCCACATGGCTATGGCTGAAGCCCAGACAGGGGCAAAGTATCTGACACTGAGCAAGCTGCTGGAGGTACAACAAGAGACCACCCAAGCCCTCACTTTTTAACATGCGAGGATCATGACCTTGGGGGAAAGGAAGAAGTGTTTTTCCAGCGTTACTGAGAGGAATGGAGGCAGACAGCTATTCGGATCTCCTAACATCATTCAAAGAATGCATTACATGATCAGGAATAAAGGCAGATTTACTAATTCCCAGCCCCGTGGCAGCCACTGTACTGGTTCCTGCCCAGTATAGGCCATCAGGCTCCATTCAGCCTTTTGAAATGACAGCCAGCTATTTATAGATGCTGTCTACATTACTCCAAGGAGCAGCATCTTTCTGTATTTTGCAAACCCACTCCAAGTTTCCTTCAGTACCCTGCCAACACAGGGTGAATTTCTGAGAGTACTCTTCCCTCCTTTTTCCCAGAACAGAGAACATCTGGGACTACTGAGATATCATCTTGTGGCATTGGCTGACTTTTTTTTTGGATTTTTTTTAAAGAGTTTCTGTGTAACAACTTCATGATGTTTGTCCTGGGAGGACAACTGTCTCATCTAAAACCTTACCTCACCTATTCCTTTATGGAGGACATTTAATGCTAAAGTTCTTGAAAGAATTTCCTTTTGTGCTCTGTCCCCACCTTTCTCTGTTAAATTCCTCCCAAATGTTTCTCTGATGCTTAACCTGCAGGTCGCCCTATTCAACAAACCAAAGCAAAATGCTGGTTTGAATAAGCTCAGGATACACTGATGTCATTTCTGAATATTAGCAGGCCACATGATACTACCAACTTTATTTGATCCCATTTGCTGAGGCAGCCTGAATTTCTCAGGGGCAGGTTTTTTTAATCCTGGTTCATTATTGTTCAAACCCATCAAGTAAATGGCTGTGGAGCAGAAGCTTGAATGGGCTTGTTTAATAGGAAAAGTCATTCATCTGCAGCATAGCAGCTCTGCAGCAAGGCTGTCTTCCCTCTTCTGCTTCTTACTGGGTCTGCGTCAGCAGCACTGATATTAAACCCTGGTAGGGAAATGCTGGGGAGAGCAGATCTTTGCCTTCACACTAACTGCTTTTGTTCACTTCAAGAAATCCTTTCCAAAGTAAACAGTCTGATTGTTTCTATGGGTCAGCTGCCTATTTTAAATTTATTTCTCACATATCACTTGGTACTGCTGAGGACACTGGCCCCATGGCAAGCTGTGCTCTTTATCTGAGGCACCCTCCCGCTCAGGCCCCAAATTGTAACCTTGGGATCTGTTGATGCTACATTTGCAGCTCCCTACAGGTCTTATCACTGCTGCTATGGAAAGCCAAGATAGGCTGTGGAACCATGGCACCTGCCAGCTTTGGAAAACTAGCCCTAAGGCGTTGGGATGGACATGACCCTGTGAGCTAGGAGTTGCACTGATCTTCTCGACCCTCCTGACTTGCACCATGTTTGAATTAAGAATCAGACCCTGAAATGGCCTGAACTGGTGCATAGAAATTCAGTGGAGTCCTGCCAGGTAATGGCAGATGAAGTTCTGGCACTCAAACCTATATTTTTGTACATAAAACTTGCTATTTTTTCCCGGCCCTTGGCTTCACAGCAATGCCAGGAAAATGCCCTGGCTGTGTTTCCCCTATGAAAGCACAAATGTGAGATCTTTTTGCTGAACACTCACACCAAAGACGTGTCCAAGACAGAAAGCTGCTGGCATTGGTCACAGTGCCACTTCTGCACCAAGCAATGCACGTGGGACCCCAGCCTGTCCCCTGCTCCCTGCCTGCTAAAACCCAACTGAAACTCATTACATACCAGGAATACCAGCATCCCCACAAAGCCTGTGCTGGGTGGAGGAGGAGGCTCTCCCTCACTCCCTTTTTTCCTTTCCACCCAGCTTGGCTAGTTCTTTGGCAGAGCCCCAGGAGTTGGAAGGGGGAGCAGAGGGGGGCTTGGGAGGGCAGCAACTTCCCGAGCTTACCCACGGCCTCATTTTGATCTGCAGTACTGCCTGCTCATTTCCACTTCACAGATGCTGCTGAGCTCTGCCACGGAGAGACAAATCCCAGAAGGGGAAGGGAGCGTGGTGGGGAGGGAAGAGATGAAAGCAGAAAAGAGCCGCATTTATTAAGCTGTTTTTCTTTCAGTGAAAAGAAGCATTTATCAGTGATTTCATATGTCATGTGAGATGTGGCTCCCTGCCAATTTCTAAGGATGCAAACAAGGCGCTGACATCATACACTAAATATAGAGCAGCTCTTGCTTTAGGTGTATAAATAATGCAGATGCAAAAGCCCAGGTTTTCAGTTACACATTCATTACCATCCATCTGTCAGGCTCTCATCGTCAGGAGAAAAACGTCCAACTCCAGCAAGGAGTGACAGGTGAAGAATGCAAAACAACTGCAGACAATAGGTGATTAAGCAGAATTTCCTTGTTCTTTGCTTTTTTTCCCTTACAGCTACATTTCATTTCAGCAGTAATCCATGGTGTAGCTTTTCTAGCACAGCTCTGCTGCCTCCCTCCCTTTCCCTTCAAGCCAAGCTGGAGTGACAAGCCTGGGTGGGGAGAGCCTGAACAATGAACACAGCCAAAATATGGAAACTTCCCTAGGCACTTAGCAGGGGAAAAAAAGCAGAAGAAAGAAACTGGCAAAAAAAAAAAAAAANAGCAGTAAAGCAGCAGCATCCCCCAGTGAAGCAGCTTTCCATGTCCTGTCAGAGAGAGGTTTTAATTATGGTCTCCCAATGCTGAGAATTCTTGACTCCTCTACTGGGGCTTTCTTTTTTTAAGGCACCCATTTTAACAACCACACAAGCAAACCTGTAACTGGTTCAAATGGCACATTATTTTAGCTCTCAGAAAGCCCTCCAGGAAGGATTACAATTGGTAATAAAGCTGAATTGATAACTTTCTGCCTTCTCCTCCTTCAGATCAAAGGCCCTGAGCAGGAGGAAGCATCCCAACTCATCCTTTCTGGGGGAGAACAGAGACAGGAGAGCAGGAAACAAGAAGACAATGCGCCATCAAAGCTGCTGCAAGGTGTTGGATCAATGACAACATCTGCATGAGGGTCTGGGCTACAATAGAAGCTGTTACCATGGAAACAGGTGCAAAAGCATCAGGCGGGAAGAAGCAGGCGATGATGAAAGGTGAGAAAGAGGGAGAGAGTATTTTTAGCTCCCTTAGGAGGAATGCTATACAATGACATCACCCTATCTCATTATTTGCACCCGTGCTGTACAACACATTGTGGCACCTGCCCCAGACTCTAAATGGGAAAATGTTATTATGGATGTGAATTATAAATACTGCAGTGAAACTTGAGCTTGGGAGTTATTAGACATCTCTATTCTGTAATAAAGGAGAGCATTTAATACATTGTGCTATAAAGATTCACTGTACAGTGTAAGATGCATCCTGTCTAGAATTTTAATATTCTCAGAAAGTAATTATGACTCATCCTTTTATTGTTATTAAGAAGCAGAATGAAAATAATTTTACACATTTGATATCCCACAAATCAACAAGCCTTTTGCACTGGAGAAACATGGCCTAATTTTCCAGAGCTCTGCATGCCAACATGTTCTGAGTGAATGTGGTAGTAGTCATAGATGCTCAGCACTGCCAAAAATCCAGCCATCTGTGTCACATGTGAATGAAGCCTCATTAATCTCAAAAATACAAAGTGTACGTTTCACTGCCTGTGTCCAGCTCCTTTGGAAGGGCCAGACCCCTTTTGCAGTTAAGGACCAGTAGATACCCCTAATGTCTGCTGAAGCCCTGAATCCAGGCAGGGGAAAAATTCTGGCTGTCAGACATCGCTCCTGGCTGCCAAACAGAGGGGAAAACCTCCAGCCTGGGGAGTTGAAACAAGCTGGGGCTCATCTGCCTTGCGCCAAGAGGTGGGTGCCTGGAGCTCACCACACCAGAGAGGCTGGAATCACTATTCCTGTCATGCTGCTCACAGTGAAGTCGGAAGGATAAACCCAGAGGAATGTGTGTTCCTTGTGACTGCAGAACTCTGAGCCCACTCCCAGCCCCGGAATAACTATCAATAAACACCGCGCTTAGCCAGAGCGTGTCAGGGGCACCGGGGCCTGTCACTAGAGATAGGCAGGGACTGAAATTCCCAACCCGTGCTGATACCCACCGGTGCTGCCAAAACAGCGGCCGGTGAGTGACAGGGCTTGCCCTGGCTCTTGCCCTGTGCCCAGCGGAGCACGTGGGCACTCAGCCATTTGTTTGCGCACTTTGGCCGCATCCCGCGTCAGCAGCGCGCAGCGGCAGCGGTGACCGGGGCGGCGCCAGCACCGATGCCAAGGGTGTAGCGCAGGCGGTGGAGCGTGGCCTGGCTGCAAGGAGCGAGGCAGGCTGATGTCATGCTGTAGCCCTCCTCCTTGAAGAGCTAAATATACCCTCCCTGCGCCCCACCGCCTGTCCCGGGAGCACGGGCGGGCTGGGGGCAGCAGCGAGAGGCTGGGGGCACAGCTGAAGCCCTGGCCTCGCCTGCCCTGCCATAAAAGGCACTGGTGCACAACCCAGCCAACTGGGGAAACAGAGCAAGAAATAGCAGAGACCATGGTGAATGACAAGAAATACGAGCAAGCCAGGGAGTTACCACCTAGCGGCAGGCAGAGGGGGCTTACAGCAAGGACAGCTGGTAGCAAAACCTGATTTCCTTTTTGGTTTGTTTTTTTTCACCGTGCGATCACAATGTGCACTCTTCTCTCTGTTTGAGCTATCTTTCCTACCAGAAGATCTGACTCTTTAAATATATAATAAATAATGAAATGTACTGACGTATGTGTGCTACTTCTGATCCATCTTCAGGGGGAGAAGACGAAGGTTACCCAACACAGCACAGCTCTGGCTGCTGAAGGTCCCATAGGGCACATCTACGAAGAAGGGTAGAAAAGGTGAGTGAATGTAGCTGAACCTGAAATTACAACACCTCGAAACATTTTCTTTCCTAGTCTAAATGCAGCCTTCTTGCTCCAACATCCCTGAGTCTATTGTACCTAATTCTCACGATGATTAACCAGATCATGCCTGAAACAGCAGCCTTTTTTATTATATCACTGGCTAACTTGAACTATTCGGCACATCAGCTTCACTCAGCCTAACCTCACCCCCATTTCCTAGTTAAGATAATGCCCAGCACAATGCTGGATTGCTTCTGCTTTCTTCCTGGCACCTCTTTTTTGGCACTTCTCATTTTATTTTTGAGGAAGGAGGTTACTGTTCTGTATCTTACAGTATTAGTGTTGGATATAGATGAAACAATATTTTATGTTACTTATCATTTAATTTGTCTTATATGTTAGCTTTGGCACTGCCAGCATTGTAGTCATGCCAGTAGAGAAACTTTGATCTGATTGAGTTCAAAACTCAGCCAGGCTTGATGTAGGGTTGAATAAAATAATTTCAAATATGAAAAATCTGGCCCGTAATTTTGGGGGTACAAGTGCTGTTGATACCCTAAAGATCAGATTTTATAGGAGGTATGACCTCTCTGCTAAAATCAAGTACCATTTTAGGACAACATGAGGAGTCACTCTGGGCATGTGTGGAATTCACCGGACACATTTTGGGCACTGCCCCAATCTGAATCACTGCAGTTGTGGACATGTATGGTTCAAGAGACCATCCAGCTCCTCTTCCCCTCCCCTTCCCTCTCTTTCTAGCTGATATCCCTGACTGATATGTGTTTAACCTTTTTAAAATATCTTTGGTGACAGGAACAACCCTCAGCCAGGGCTCACCTCACTTGCTGGTTACGGCATGTTTTTCTCTAGCTGTAACCCAGCTCACTCTGACTGAGAAAGAGCTCAACTTCTCCGCCTACCTGAAGACTAGTTTGTCTAATGACAATCTTAGATATTTGATGTGCTACCACATCTGCGCTCATCCTCCAGTCCTCCATCCTGAATAAACCAGTTCTTTCAATCCCTCCCTGTAAGCCAGGTCTTCCAGGCTACTACCATGCCCCTCTCTGTTCCATGCTCACCTGTGTCATCCCTGGATCAGCAGGATGCTGTTCTCTGCCTGGCTCAGTCCTGACGAGGGAGAAATGGTGATTTCTCCAAACCCACATCTGGCATGACCTCTGGCGCCTCCCGCTTGGCCCCTTCCCCATTCCAGACCTCTGTCCTCTGCCTTGCCACTCACCCAGACCCACCTGCTCTGCAGCTGCCAGCCTGGCACTTCCCACAGCATCATTCTGTGTTTGAATCCTCCTTCTAAGTGTGTGCTGAGCACTCCCCTGTATTGAATTTCAGTTTATTGATCTCAGACCGTTTCTCCCATTTGCCAGGACCACTTTGACTTCCAGCCCTATAAAGTGCTTGCAAACTGTGCTTCCCCACCTGGAGGAGCTCACAGATGCTGAAGTGTACTTTCTATTCCATTACGCTCCTCATTAACAATATAAATAATAGCAGCACCATCCAGCACTGTCCGCTTTCTTGCTGCTCTCCCTTCCCTTTTGCTGCTCTCCCTTCCCTTCAACCTCTCAAGGTACCAGGCAGCGAGCACTCTTGCCCATGAGACAGAAAGGGCATGGGCTTGCCCCCTGGGTGGCACCTGGGTAACAGCAGTGCCCTGAAAATGGGGTAATGTGCATTGTCCCATGCTCAGCTTCTTGTTGCTGCCAGCATCAGGCATTACGGCCTCATGTCTGACTTAAAGTTGCCTCCATCCACAGTCCAAAAGCTGCTCCCATGTGCAGTGTGCACGCATGGGGGTGTTGAACCACGAGCTCGTAGCTGGAAGACAAGAGGGGATTGGTTTGGCTCGGCAGGACTGCTGAAGGTCAGACTACTAGAAATGTTTACTGAGCGAGTTTGTGCAGCTTCAGCTTGTGCTTGCCAGGGACCCAGCTGAACAATTAAAGGAAATACCAGTTCAGTCGCAGGTTGCAGCACACTCATAGCCCTGCCTTCAATGAATAAAATAAATCATTCACACTGATTCTCTAATCAACCCAATCCTCAGAGGTGTAAATTATGCTGGCAGGTGTATAATCAGTGAAGTTTCCAAATTAGCCTAAAAAACCCCAAAGAACCCTCTGAGTCTCTCAGCATTGGCTGAGCTGAGCAAAGGCTGTCTAAAACAAATGCAGCACAAAACTGGGTGGCAGCAACTGTGCCTTGGAAAACCTGATAGAAAAACAGCCATCCCGGAACCCAGAGCTTTGGTTCAAAAGGATGATGCTCCAGCCCAGGCTTTCCTTTCCTCACTGACCCTGCCTAGATGCATGTCTTTTTTGCATGGAAATCCCATCAGGATCCTACACCTCTGTAGGAGCATCTTAGGAAAGGTCCTAATCCTTTCAGCCAGCTGACCCATAGGCAGGAAATACACCCTAGCACATGACTGGGAGTAAAACACAGCATGCAGGGGTATGGCCATCAACTGGTGTCATCCTCTGCTAAACACACCCCTGACAGCAGCCTCAGTCTGGCTGTTGGCAGGAAGGGGACATCAACTTGACAGCCTCAGCTTGATTTTGTCCTCTCACTGCTTCTCTGGTGGGAAACACCAGTATCCCTTGAAGAAGTGAAGGTGGCTGCTGTGTGACAGCACCCAGCAGACAGCCAGTGTTGTTCACCCACTGACCCAGGTCTGCAAAGGAATTTGGAACCCCTTTATTTGTTCTCTATAGAGATGTGGGTTGAAATAATTTACTGGTGTGGACTGAGTAACAAAAGAGAAGACAGGATTCTAAATGCAGAATTTGGAGCTGTTAGAGGAAAGCAGTGAAACAAAGCAGCAAATTCTGAGTTAAAAGCATATTTCCTGCTGAACCTGGGGGACGAAAAGTGTTTGGATGGGGCCCAGCCTGCTGCTTTATGTAGCCACTGTTTTATTGTGTAAAATAAAAATAAAATGGATTCCAGCAAATAATGGTAAATATTTGATGATATAATTATGTCTTATTAATGCAATGTTCTTTCTTTTGCAAATTAAATTTTCACAAGAATTCATCACCCATTTAATTTTTATTATTTAGGCCATGAGTATGTCACAGTTGTTTGTTATGTACTTTCATAACCATTTGATTAATATTAAACATTTAAAATAAAAACTCCATTTATATTTTAGTTTTAATGGCCCTATGAAAATACAAGTTGATATTTATGGCCCGCATTAGCTCTTAGTACTACTTTTGATATTTTTATTGTTGTGCAGGACATGCACAGTTCATTACATATGAAAAATAGTTTAATTTTCAGGAGCTTTGTAATGATCCGTAAACTGAAGAATTTTCCTTGCCATGCCACAGAAACCCTCTCAGTGTTCCTGATTGCACTTCTTTTATCCTGAAGAAGGCAGACGTGAGGAAGGGATGAATCTCCCCTATTTAGATGTATGGCTGCAAGAGAGGATCTCTTAAAAGGCATGAATGCAGGAGATAAAAGGTTTGAAAATCCTGAATACACAGCTCCTCTTGATCCAAATGTACAGATACAGACTATGATTGGGCAGGAATTGGGGGAGAGCATTAACCATCAGGAGCTCTCTCCTGGCTTTGCAAGGCATCTATCATACCTGTTGGATGTGGTAACAAACTGAACCCTGTCTGTTACCACAGGTAACCCTGTGTTGTTACCACACACAGAAAAGCTCCTTCTGGCCACTTACAGCGGGTGGCTGCTGTGGGTTTCAGGCTCCAAAGATGCCCAGGAGCAGCTCCCTTGCAGCATCAGGAACAGCATTAGGTCTCCTGCTCCAGTAGCTCAGGCAATTTCAAGTGCATCAGCTTTTTTTTTTTTTTAACAGTACTACAGAGAAGTGCTGTTGGCTTCTAAAATAAACACCCCTACCCAAAAAAAGGACGAAAAAAATCCTCCCCAGCATTCCTCCTGCTCTCTGCCAATCCACTGGGAATCGAGCAATCCTGTGCAATATTTTCAGAAGGATAAAAAGCACCACAGTCATTAGTGTGTCTGTGTAGGATGTTAGACCTAAACCTAAGAAGGCCTTACTTTCCTTTAGCTCCAACAGGTTGGTGCTCTGTCAGCTTTGACAACATCCTTACAGACTTTAAGTGTCACTGTGTCTCCTGCCAGCCACAGGCTCCTCGTACAGAGCATCTTCTTCCCAGCTCCATTTATGCTGGATTTCATCCACATGGTCATCTGTTACCTGCTGAAAGAAAATTAGATCCCATCCTAATGCCAGCAGGAAACATAGGGCTGCAGATAACAGAATCCATGCCCACCACCACTTTCCAGTGCTGGAAAATGGCAGGATGACTGGGTATAGCTAGGCTTTCCTTGCCCAGCTTTCTCTTAGCAACTTGGAAGAAGCATGCTTACATCCAGCTGTGCTGGGCTTTTTTGAGGCATGGTGGACTTCTGCCACACACCTCATGCTCATTTATAGTGGTGTACAGTCAGTGCAAAACCTCTCCTGTCTGTCCTGATGGTTTCCTGTATGCCTTTCCTTGCTACACCTGACTAGCTGAGGCAAGTGCAAGAAAGACAAGGAGGACCTGGATGAAGTCCAGCAGAGGACCAAAGATGATGAGAGGTCTGGAGCATCTCTCTTTTGAGGTGAGACTGAGGGAGCTGGGCCTGTTTAGTCTGGAGAAGAGGAGGCTGAGAGGGGACCTCATTAATGCATATAAATATCTCAAACGTGAGTATCAAAAGGAAGGTGCCAGACTCTTCTCAGTGATGCCCAGTGACAGGGTGAGGAGCAGTGGCCATAAACTGAAGCACAAGAAGTTCCACCTCAACATGAGGGAGAACTTCTTTACATTGAGGATGGCAGAGCACTGGAACAGGCTCTGCCCAGGGAGCTTGTGGAATCTCCTTGTCTGGAGACATTCAAAACCCACCTGGATGCACTCCTGTGACACCTGCTCAAGGTGAACCTGCCATGGCAGGAGGGTTGGACTAGATGATGGAACAGAGGTCCCTTCCTACCCTAACAACTCTGTGATTCTGTGAAGTGGCTGCAATGGTACGTCTATGCAGCAGCAGTATGTGCATCACCTGGGTGACGCCAACTAATGGTGCCAGGCTTTAGAAAGTTAAACAGTCCTTCTGAATATTCTCTGCTCCTCTGTTTCTGAAAGGCTGCCAGACAGCCATCCTACCTCTGTGCTGAGTAGTGTCCCCTGTGATTTGGAGTTTGCTAGGCAGAGTGAACAGACACAGCCACCAACAAAAGGCATGTATTGTCCTCAGAGGCTGCTGAAGTGATGTTTCAAACAAGCACAGAAAATGCTCCTGAAGGTATAGTGGTTTAAGTACCAGAGGTAAAAGCAGTAGTCTCCCCCTGTACCACCAGCACATGCTCTCCAGAGCTCATCCTGATTCTTGTTTTAGTTCGCCAGGTTCTGCGTGTGTATCAGGTGTGGCTTTTCACTGAACTGAAACCTCTCTTTTCAGGTGATGTTTAGCAAAACATTTTCTTCCTGGTTTGAGAGCTTTTGGGCTTTGAGAGGCAGAGTGTGCATGGGTCTTCATGTGCTGTTTTCACCCTTTCCCTCTCTCAGCCACATGCCCCTGCTGTCTGCCTCCACATGTGAAGACCACTGGAGGAACACAAGCTGTGTGGCCATGACCTTGTCATTGCAGCCCACTGTGGGCTGCTAGGTCTGAGGAAGTGAATCCAGACCTTTGTTTTCCAAGGTAGGGGAGCCAGGACCCCATTTTTAAGTGCTGCTGAAACCCCTGCTGGGAGCAGGGACCTTCTCTTACTGCCAGAACAGGATGTGCTTTGTTTTCTTCCAATGCTGCCATCTCAGAAAGCAGGAGGGAAGCAGTGCCCCACAGTGCCCGGGGTGGGGCTGGTAGCTGCAACCTGGCTAGCAGGGCACCTGGAAGGAGGTTTGTGTCCCCTCACCCCTGGCACTGCTCTCCACTCACTGGGCTGCTGTTTCCATTTAGCGCAAAGCACTCTGTGTTTCTCAGCCACCATCATAAAACAGGTTAGAGGGCATCAAAGTGGGAGACTTGATTAATTTGGTTTGTAGGCAACAGCTGCCATGGAAAATAGAAGGTTGTTTGGCCCCTGGGTCCCATCGTGCATCTCTGCTGAATTGAAGGGAAGCCTTTTTGCCTTCAGAAACTGTGCTTCCCTTCAGCTGTTGGATTTGGGGATCTTTGGAAAGAAACACAGCTCTGGTATGGAAACCAGCAGCAAGAGCCTGGGACAACAATCGAATTAGACTGTTAAAAATGCTCAGTCCTTTGAATGAACTGAAAATATTTTTTCTTACATACTAGGAGAAAAGATGCAGCTGCATTATCAGCTTCAGTGAGGGCTAGACAATGCACAGGCACAACGTACAAAGGCAAGGGCAGGGGCAGTGAAGCCCATGGAGTCCCTTTGCCCTGTATCATTCCCAAAGTGCAGAGCCCGGCTGTTTCCGGGGGTGCTGCCATGCTGGGCTCTGCAGCAGCCAGGGCCATTGGGCTGCCTCCTATGAGCTTTGTTTGTTTCTGGAAACTGAAATGCCTCAGCTTCCAAATCATGACAGGAGATGATGCTTTACTGAGGGTTGAAATTTGAGCCAAAATCTATTCCTGGCAATGACTTGAAGGTCATGCACCAGTAAAGAGTTCCTACCCCAACGGTATGTGCTATAAGACAGATGCGGCTGTTGCTCTTTCTCTGACAGTGACAGATTTTAGGCCACCCTTTCATGGGTGTGTTTGTTTTCTCCTCCAGTCTGCATTGCTCTCCTAATCTGTACCCCCAACTCAAGTTTCACTCGCTTGTGCCCTCCCCAAAGGGATGTGATTAAGCACAGCTCGTGCAGAACTTTACAGTAACAGCAAATTCCTTCATGCCTGTGGAGTTCACCAGCAATGAGATGGCAATGTGACTTTGCAAGCATGCCTTGCATAGCTTCTCTTCTTCACATCCCCTGAGGTGAGCAGAGCAGCCCTTGCACCTGTCACAGGAGCTGGGGACAGCCTGGGGGACTCAGCAGAGGCATGAGAAGTGTCCATGGAGACATGTCCTATCACTGTCCTTTCCCAGCTGGTGGCATGCAGCGCTGCACAGTGACCTCTGAGGTGGCTGTGAGGAGCACAACTCTGGTTTGCAGCACTAAGGCTCTGGCTCCCTTTCTTGAGAACATGGCAGATATCCTTTACAAGCAAATGTCTTGGTCCTCACACTGCAGAGTTCAGGCTCCCACAATACAAAGGTAGTTTATTATCAAATCCCATTCCTCCTCATTCTTCCCTGGAATAACACATCCATTGTGCAGAACAGAGAGGAATAAAGCTCCCAAAAAGGCTCACTGATGCCCCCACCCACCCCACACCACTCTGGTGCCTCTGCATCTCAAGAGGATTTTTTTTTAAGGCAACTCTCTGTGGGTGTTTGGCATATAAGGAGACATCAGTAAGAAATTAAGAAAGCTGAGTATTATGAATGGTAGCCACAGGATGGGCAAGTCAATCAGGGATAAATTGGGAGTAAGGAAAGAGGAGCCTGGTGCACTACTTATCCCTATGGTCAGAGCTGGATTAGAGCAAACAGTTGCTTGTATTTATAAACTTCCCAACACCCTGCTGTGCCTGAAGAAGAGGAGAGAGGAAGGATCACAAGACCCTCACTGGCTGGGGCTTGGGAAAGGAAGTCTCTGAAATATGAATGCTGGACATTCTCTTCCCCTCCCCCCAGGGTGAAGATTTTCCACGGTGTCACTCCTGCTGTCACTCACAGTGGGAGCACCCTGGTGATCTGATCCTCACTCCCCAACCCTCAGGAGAGTTTTTCGCATGCCCAGAGACCCAACCTGAAGGGAGGCAGGGAGAAATCTGCTCCTCCCGTCCCTGCCCCTCACCCCCTGCTGCCTCCAAGGGCTGGTGGAGCTAATTGATTTATTATTAGCACAGTCCTTTTCAGGGTCTGTGTTTATGTTTACTTTCAGGAGCTAGAGATGGTACAGATGGCTAATTTGTTTGTTCGGTATTGTTCTTTCTAGCTGCCTAAAGCTGTTTTTGTACTTCTGTATTTGTCATGGTTACTGCATACTCAAAATCTCAAGTGCCTCTTTTCCTGTGTGATGGAAAGCTTACTGAGTATCAGCTGAAAAGTCATGACTGTTTAGAAGGATTCTCTCTTTTGTCCCTTTGTCCGGCATTACCCCCCATTGCCTTTGTTTAGGTGGGGTGTTCTGGGAGGCAGAGAGCCTGCTACAGTCTGGAGGTTTCCCAGAACACACAGGAAACATGGACAGTGGGCTTTTCTCTGGCTTCAAGAGCCTCCAAAATGGGTCACCTTCCGTGCCGGTTAGCAAGGAGCATGGGCAGGGACAACTAGTGCTGCTGGCAAGAGACATGGTGGTGGTGGGGAGGGAAGCAGCTGCATTTGATCACACAGTATTGCTGCCCAGTTGCTGCTGGTGGGAAGAACAAGCCTGCTGATTAGCATTCCCAAGAATACAATTAGGAGACAAGGCTATTTTCAGCAGCGTCCCCTCTCAAGGCTTGTAAAGACACAAGCGCAAAGAAGCCCGGAGTAGGCGCTTCCTCCACCGCAGGCACTGGATGGCTTATATTAGCACAATGCTCCAAATCCCCTGTAAGTCCTCCCAGAAAGGGAGAGTAAATATAGTTTGTCAAACAGTTATCTTTAGCACACTGTCTCGTCTGCCAGCATGGATCTTTCTGCATGACCTCTCGCTAAGTCAGGGCAATTTCTTCTCGTTCGCTTACTCCTGCCTACAATGCCATTCCCAGAGGGGAACAGGGGCTCCCTAAGGCTGGGGGAGAGACTGTTTCCACCCCCCCTCACTGGCCAGCCTCTGTACGGACATAGCTGGGTTATTGACCTCTAAACCCAGTTTTTCCCATCTGCTTTAAAAGGCAAAACAAAAATGGGATGGAAGATCACACAAAAGGAGGGTGAAGGGAAAGCAAACTGGCTCTACTGGGGACCTACTCTGAACTCCATGCTGAGTCCACACCTCTGCAACAGATTCTCTGTGATGACGGGATGGTGATGAAAGAAGAAACAGGGGGAGGTTTTGCAGGGGGCTGAAACCAGCCCTACCTCACACTGCTGCTTAGACAGGCAGCCTTTCCCTGCCCGGCCTCACTTTGGCACCACTTGTCTTGTGCCACTGCTCATGCACACACACACACACAGTTCTCCACTGGGCCAGGCTGCCAGTTGCAGGAGCAGTAGCATAAGCACAACAAGGAGGGTGAGCATGTCCCACTTTTGGAGATTTGCTCAGCCTGGGATGATTGTGGCTGGCTCATGGGCCATGCACAGGGCTCTGGCGAGGCTGGAACATCACAAGGCAGCAACTAAACCCTTTTGAGCTGAAAAGGGGACATGTGGCAAATGGGGCCCCACACACCAGCCAGCACCTTGCCTGCAAGATGAAGAGCATCCTTTTTTGTAGCAAAGAGTGAAGGATCAGAGCTGACTGCAGCTCTGGCTGCCCACCAGCTGCCTCATAAATGGGGGCACTGCAGCAGGGGAAATCCCCTGCCCCTCGGTCTGCAGTCTCTGCCCCACTACAAGGCAGCCCACTCACAGCAAGCAGCTATCTGGACAACTTGATAGCACCCAGCAGCCAAAAAAGCCTGATCCAGGACAGGTCATGGCTGTACCAGAAAGTCAGAGGCAGAGTTTGCCTTCCCCAGGGTAAGGAGCAGGGAGAAGGCAGGCAGCCCCAGCATTATGTGTCCATAGGAGCGCTGGGTTTCACAGCAGGTCTCCTGTGCCCATTGCAGTGAGCAGCAATGTGCCTCTGCACAAAATTCCATATGTCCGAAGCACTAATTTTCAAACAAATCATTTCCTTTTTATTCATCTCAGTGGAGTCTCATCTCTTCAGGATACTGCCACAGGCAAGTGGTGTAACACGAAGCTCAGACTCCACTGTAATGAAAAGGGGGAGATTAGAGTTAATGGCCCCAGCTGCTACTATAAACTTTACTCTCCAGGCTGCACTCAGTTGGAGAGGCACCATGTTGCAGCTCCTTCCCCTGTGCCAGTCTCTACATGGTTGGGGAACTCTCCAGAACAAGAACATCGTTTTGTTGCCGTCTGCCAGACGGAGAAAGCGAACTGTGCTCTTTCGTTAGGAGGCCCCCTGCTTCCTTCTGCACTGCTGAACAGAGCTCCTCCTGACTCACCGAGGCCAGGGACAGGCCTCTGCTGTGCCCTGTACATGCACAGCCACTCCAGCTTGGGGGAAAGAAGGCCAGTGTGGGGCCTGTTGAGCTGTTGCTTATCCCGCAGGTGATAAGCATGGGACCAGCTGTCCCCTGGGGTGGCTACATTTAATAGTGCTCCTGGGATGGAGAGTCAGCCCAGCTCTGGCTGGGCACCAGGAAGGGGACAGAAGAGGAGCTGTCACCAGCATCCAACTGCCTCCTGCAGAGGATCACATCCAACAAACCTCCCTCTCCTGGCAATAACCAAGGGTAGCTCCATTAAATATGTACCTGTAAGAAAGCTGCGTGCTGGGGTGACCTGGGTGACTACAGCCAAAGGAAAGTCAAACAGCTGAGTGCCAGGTGTGCGGCATACAGCTGAGTGTATCGTGTGGCTGAGCCAATGCAGGGGCACCATAGCCACCTCTTACAACACAGGCTGCATGACAGGATCCAACCCACATGCTCTTCCCTCTCAGCTCCATGTTTTCCTCCATTGACTTTGAGAGAGAGAAGAAGAGGGAGCCAGCAGGAGCCTGTGCTGCTCCGGGTGCAAGGATGCCGCTCACCTTTCTGCATGCAGGACATTTCTCAGCCCTTCTGTCTCTGAAAAGGCCTTTTCCAGGCACCTCGTGGTGCCTCCTGATGGAGATGGTGCTACCCCTTTGCAATTGTCCCCTGCCCAGTGCATGCCAAAATATACTGCCTTGGCCCTGCACAGCCCTTTGGTGCTTCCCCACCTCCCCCCAGTGGGGAAATGACATTAAGACCAGCCACAGGACTCCTTCATCCAGCACAGCTCCACTCCAGCCAGCTATGACATGGTGGTCAGCCTTACTCCCAGGTGACTTCCCCGTGGTTTCCTGAGATGCCAATGCACACATGCAGCATAGACATGCCAGCAGACAGAAAACCTCTTGGAGAGCATATCCAGGGATTCAAATGAAGCTCACTACTTCAGCTCAGTTCTCCAGCTTATTCTTTTCCTTAACTTTGAAGCAATTCCCGACTCTGTTGTAACTTCCATGTGCCTGACCCAGTTATGCTTGCTTGCCCCAGTTCCTGCCTTCAGCAGCTCTCCGGTGGGATTGAGGGTAACAGAGCACACCCCAGTACTGGAGTCCAGCCACCCCCACCCCTAATCCTGACATTGTTTGCATCCCAGAACTCACAAAACTCTTTCCCATTAGGACTGCTAAGGAGATAGCAACAGTAAGAAATGGCTTCAAGAAATTCTCCCAGCCCTTCATATTTATTATAAAACAGTGAGATGCCAGTATCAATGAGCAAAGTCTTAAAATAGCTGTGAGATTCTGCTTGGAAACATGGTGTTTTTCTCCTGTTATTCATGAACAAGGATTGTAGTTCCCAGGTAAATTAACCCAAAACACATTTCTAGAGTTAGTTTAAGTGTGAATTTTTCATCAGCATTTCTTGCTTGTTTTTCAAAAGGGAAATTAAATTTGCAGTGACAACAAAGACAGTTTGGCCTTTACTTGAAGGGGAACGAATGCTGTGTAGCAAAGGTAGACCAGTGGATTAAGTCCTTCACTCCTTCAATTCTGCACTTCCTTCTGAGTATTCTGAAAAGCAACCAGGACATGCCCAGCATGGAGGAAAAAAGCCCTATGATGTGGGGGACAGTACCCAGCATTTTATTTGGCCACTCATTAGCCACCCACTGCCCCTTCCTAGTTTTTCTGAAGACATGATTGTGAAAAAGTTGAGGATGGAGCAACTTCGCGCTGCTCAGGTCTAGATTGCTCTTCTGCCTTATCTGAATGTACAAAGTACCCTGAAAGAACCAACATTTCTTCTGAATTATTTATAGTTTATGGAAATGATAATAACATAGAAATCTGCAATGATTTAATTAATTATGGATAAGTAACAAGGTAATGTTAGCAATACATTTAACTGAAAAACCTATTTATAATGAAATGATTTCTTATAAATAATTAAAGCAAAACTGTCTGTGTTGTAACTCATAATTTACATTTAAGTCCTATTTTTTCTTGCATTTCTGGTGCAACTTTACTCATAGGAATGCTCCCATGGAGCTGCTGAAGTCAATGACAGAGCTGTTGGCAGGCTGGAATCCAGTTTAGAATTAGAAGAACAGATTCCAAAAGAAAAATGTTGCTTTTTCTGTGTTGTTTTTTAAATTAAGGGTCAGCAATTCAGTCCCTAAGAGATGAGCTTTGCTTTCTCCTTGGTGAGGAAATTCACCTTACTTTGCCTTTCTTTACCCCATTTTAAAAGCAAATGAAGCCCAGATGACACCAACTATTTCACAAGTATTGCTTACCATTTCCTTAAATCACTCTTGCTCGACTGTGCATCAGCTCCCAGAAATTTGGACCCTCACTGATACACTTGTGGGTACCATGACAAAGCCAAAAATTTGGTTACTGAGCAGTGATGGGAGGAAGGAGTATGACATGTATCAGCTAAGCACGAGGAGTCACATTCAGACTGCCATCACCAGCCTCTCCCTGGCGAGGATTTCACTGAACTTTGGGATTGCAAGATGTTCCTCTTTCATTTTGTCCCTTTTCAAGAAGGTGACAGTAAAGAACTATCCTTTCTATTTACTGCAAGTTCAGTGAAATTCTCACTTCAAGAATCTTGGTGTTTCTCAACAGGCAAGGGTTGAGTCTCAAGGAGTGGAAGCTTTCAGTCCAGGCCCTGTTGTCAGCTTCCCTTGGTGGTCCTCAGAACTTTGCAAACTTGAGAGTCTGTGAGCTCCAAAAGGTGTCCCACTCAGGGAGATATTGGTGGCAGCCTGCAGTAGTCCAGGAGAGCTCAAAGGGCCTTACATTGGACCACTGTTCATAGGTCAGGAGACGACTGGCTTTAGTAATCAACAAATTTCCATGCTGGACACAATTTGGGTCAGTAATTACTGGAATTTTCTAAAGTCCAGTAATAATGACAGTGTTCCACTCAGGCTACAATTCAGGTAAGGAAAGTTCCAAGGCTGTCGGGGAATGACTGATGATTCCTGCTCTTTTCACCACCTTGGCCATGCAAGAATTCCTAGTACGATCAAGGGATGCTTCATTGGCCAACTCTTTATACAGAGCCCAAGGCCTGATGGGAACCCCTTGGATCACAAAGTGGCTCAGAAGAACGGGCATGAATGCACCATCACAGTCAGGACACAATGGGCCATGCCACAGCAGCTCTTTGGAGCTGCTTTAGAGAGCTTAAACAAGCCCTGAGGTTGCACACGGTGAGAAGGGTCAATACAGCTGAATCCCAGTCCTCCCAGACAGCCCTTCCCCTCCAGGCACCTCTCCAGGCTCTCCCCACAGGAAGGTGCCCTTGGCAGCAGGGGAAGGGAAAAGGAGAGGCTGGCAGGGCTGGTAGCCCTGTCTCTCTGCAGCCAAGGAGCAGCTAAAAAGGGAACCCGGAAGCTTTCCTACGCAAACCACATTTATTGGTGTTGCTCCAGTGCTTCATGGACTGTTATCCATCAAAAGCAGCACTGAAATTGGCACTCTTCACAGAAAAGGAAGGGATCCACCCCAAAACACTAAATGTCAGGAAACTTTGTGACACAGGATGAAGAAACACATGCTCCTGCTGCTGCTGTTCAAAATGTTCCTGCTTGGAAGATAACCAGGAAGCAGCATAGCTGGTTCACATCTCCACCAGTTCCAGGAGCACAAAAAACCCCCCGAGCCCTTGCTGCAAACCCCCCCCCAGGGGTAGCCAGAGGTCAAATGACTAACCATCCAGAGTGCACCACCATTCCAAGAAAGTCTTACTAGCTGGAGAGCCTCCCTATTAAGAAGCAGATTTCAGGAAATACCCAAATTGTGCAGGAAAGGAGCTGAAATCAGTCATCCACCTTCACAAGTTAATTTTAACGTGGTCGGACAAAGAGGTCTGGACAAAGAGCCACAGTAACCCAAGGAAGCAGAACTGATAAGATAAAATAAACATTTGGATTATAAAAATATTAATTGGGAGCATAAAGGAGCTGGTTCAGTTAAGGGCACAGGTTGTCTCTCCAAAGCAAAGCAAAGCAGAGGGCTTACACAAATGGAAGAGCTCTCAGTATGAAAGTAAACATCAAAATACTAATTAAAAAGCACATCTAAAACGTTTGTCATGGCTTGTTTCCTCCAAGAAAACCAGAATGGATGTCTAAGCAGAATTTTTGAACTAATCAGAGCAAGTTAAAGCCCCAGTTGGGCTCATTCAGCCCCCTTCTTTTCAGGTGCAGGGTAGCCTATACCTAGTGCCATTACTGCATGACATGTTTTGTTGCCCAGAGTTAATGAAGACAGCACAGTACTTTCTGCAAGGAAAATAACACCTTCACTCTGTAACTTCTGTAGAGGAGGTTGCCCTAATTGTATTCTCATGGAGAAGATGGATAGAATCCTATTTAATCACTATCACAAAATCACTGGGAACTTAGTATTTGGATTTTTTAAATTATTACAGTATGAATAGTAATGAAAGTGTGATGGAAAAAGTGGTCCTTATGCTGGTTTGACTTCACTGCAATTCCTGAAGTAGGATCTGCAAAGGCATGAGTCAGTGTGAAGAAGCTGATTTATTTCCCAATATTAGTGAAGTGAAAGAAACATTATGTTCAGCATCACCTTCCTGTGCTTGCACTGAAGTCTTTCATCAGTACCCAGATTTTAGAGTTTTCTAACTATCAGCCAAGGGGTGATACATCTTAAAAGAGAAAATTACTTGTTCTTACTGCTTAGCAGCACCTGAATAAGGTAGATGGAAGAAAACATTCTTGCAAGTAGTCTGGACAAAATTAACTGCCTCATTCTGTTATGCAGTTGTTGTCTAATAATTCTAAGTTCCTTTCTGCATACAGTTGGAGAATATGACACACCCATAAAAAAGGGTTAGAAAATGGCTGGAGAAAACATGGATTTCTGGTTGAAAAAAATGAAAGCTATCTACTCAAACTGCCCTCCACCCCACCTCCTCCAAAAAAAAACAAAACAACCAGGCCTCCTTCAGCTCACAAAGATGCAAAAAGAAGCAAAAAACCCAAAAGCATGTGAGGAAGAAGGGGAAGGTGCAGTTGCTTTCTTGTGCCCCTGGCTGAGTGGGTGGCAGGGTGAGGCCCCCATTGCAGCTGGGGTGCTCCTGAAGGCCCCCATCCCCACAGTTCCCTCCAGCAACCCCACTCCCACCCAACAGTGTGGGAACGGGTGGACTTGCTGCCACTGCAAGGAAGCCACCTGGTGAACCAGCAACCCATTTCATCTCTGGATACTTATCTCCTGCTTGGTTTTAAAGGGTTGCCAAAAAGAAAAGAACAAAACAGCATGAGGCTTCTCTGGGCTGGCAGTGGGTGGGGGAAAAAAACGTTTTATAGTGAAAGAGGGTAAAAGACAATGCAGACTTGGCATTTTTGCAGTGAAGAGTGCATGCCCTCCTTCCCAGAGGCAGCAGCTGAAAATCATAGTCTCAGAGAATGGTTTGGGTTGAAAGGGGACCTTGAAGATCATCTACTTTCAACATCCCTGCCATGGGCAGGGACACCTTCCACCAGATCAGGTTGCTCAGAGCCCCATCTAACCTGGCCTTGAACACCTCCAAGGTGCCTCCAAATTGGAGGCTCCTCAGGACTTCTCAGGGAAGCCACAGCCCCCACCCAGAAGGGCACCCCACAGCCCTGGACAGGGCACCCCAGGATGAGATGGTGGCACCCCACAGCTGGGGTCCACCAAGGCAGGAGGCAGCAGGTTGGGGGGCAGACAAAGGAACCCCAAGATGGGGGCATGGCCGGGTGCTGTGCCAGGCAGAGCAGGTTCCCACACTTGCCCCAGTGCTGCTGGAGATGGGATCTAATGGGCAGGAATGTTTCTTGCGGTGTTTGCTGAGTCAGAGGTGATGAGATGAAGAAACACCTATGAGAAGCTTCTATGAGCACTTCCTGGTTTCTCTGCAAATTTGTTTTATAGGAGTTCCAAATTGATGCAACATTTTGGGGGTTAGCATGTACTCCTCTGTTCCAGTCTCTACAAAACTGGCTCTGGAGTGGCAGAAAGAAAAGCAAAGTTAGGTGAAGTATGTCTAAAAATACCTGAAGAGCTGTCACCCCATCTTCAGTGTACCTATGCCAGCCAGCAAGACAGCCATATGGGCACTAACATGCACTGGGAGCTTTCTGTGAGAGATGTCAGTGTGTCTTCTTTCCCAGGAGGAAGAGTTCAGTCTCTCAGGGAGTTCCATGATTAGAATTTGAACCCCACACTTAGTGCTCAAAGCCTGTGGCATGCTCCAGAGGCTGTCCCGAGGCAGTGAAAGAGTTACCTCTGGAGCAGAGCAGCAGCTCCCTGTGATGAAGTGGATAAGCAGGCACTTCATTCAGCTGCTTCGAGCACTGCCTGACCTTGAGCCCTGGCAGAGGAAAGGCGTCTGCTCCTGGGAACAAAGGGCAGGGGAAGGAGGATGACTCAGGAATACTGCTGGCCTGCATGGGATCAGGGCAAGTCAGCTGGGCTGTTCCATGGCCATGCCTGGCAAGTGGCAAGGGTCTCTGGCTGCAATGCACCTACTGCAGAAAGTGCCCTCTTTCTGTTTAAACAGGGGGGGAAAAGTGGGGGTTTTTCTTTCTTTTTTTTTCTTTTCTTTCTTTCTTTTTCTTTTCTTTCTTTCTTTTTTCTTTCCTTTTTCTTTCTTTCTTTCTTTTTCTTTTTTTTTCTCTTTTCTTTTCTTTTCCTCTTTTTTCTTTTTTCTTTTCCTCATTATGGGAGCATATACTGAAAGTAGTTTATACTGGGCTGGACCTATGGCATCTGTAGAGACAAGAGTCCACTTGAGAAAGGTGATGATTGAGTTTGGGCTCTATTCAATTATTTTTCAAAAGATGCAGCTGCAGCTACCTAAATGCAAATGCTCAAGGAAGAGAAACATGAAACGCTGAGGGCTGAGCCTTTTCAAGCCTAATGACTGGACACAGCCCTGTTGTGGTGAAGCAGCAAAGTCAGGGCTCCAAGTAGCTCAGCCATCCCTGGTGCCATTAATTTCCCCATGGTCCAGTGTTTCCTTCTCCCTCCTGAGGAGAGGCTGTGTTGGTGTGGGCACTGCAGCTGCACTGTAACACCCTGCACAGCATGTGGGGTGTTCCACACTATTTTGGGGGCAAGTCAGACACATGGAGTGGGTGCAATCAGCAGGGCAGGTGCCCCACTGCTGGCGGGCAGGTGGCTGGGTGTCCCCAGAGCAGTGTCCCATCCCGTCCCACCGAGAGCCACCGCCCTGCCAGCTGGACAGACTGGCGAGCAGGGTTTGGCCCGGGTGCACCAGGAAAGGATCCAGAGGCTCTGTTGACATAACAAGCCACTAGAGAGCACTCTCAAATGTATTTATACCCTTTGCCTAAGTGCTAGTTCATAAAAACACGCGGTTGCCATGGCCTGATTTACAGCACGTCTAAAAAGAGAGCTCCCAAACATACCAGGTATTCTGAGGCCACTGCAAAGGCGGTCAAAGCCTGCCTTGTGTGGCACCTTTCCCACCCCCTGGGACCCAGGGCAGCAGCCACCAGCTCCATGCATCCCTTTTTGTCCCATACTGCTGTCTGTTTACAAATAAATGTCAGGACAGTATTAAAAAAATAAATTAAAAAATTGTACTTGGGCAACTATAGTTTAAGTTTTTTTTTTTATATACAAAAAAAGGAATGAGCATTTCAAGTTCCTAGTTTCCTTATGCTTAGTGTCAGAAGTAAAAAACCCAAAAAAAACCAAGAAAAAAAAAACATAAAATGCTGTTCAGCAGCCATCAACAAAACCACTGTGCAGTTGAACTGCCAGGAAAAACCATCTTTGTAAAACAAAGTAATGGAAGTTGGTTGGAAAAAAATATAATAATCACACATTCTTCATTAAAACACTTTTAATACTACACAAGTTACAGTATCACCTTTAAAAAGTTTAAAAAGGAATATTAACAGTAGCACTGTTGCAGCTAAAGCACTTCAAAATAATAGAAAAAAAAAAGAAAAAAGCTTGTAGCCCAGAAGTAGTAATAAAGGGAGAATCCACTGGAGCATTATTGTAATTGAGCAAAGCAACCAAAAGGGGAAAAGCAACATTCAATGTGAGAAAAATGAGCTATGTATGAACACCCTCAATTTTTCTTTTAAATTCTTTTTTTTTGTTCATTTTTCTTTTGCAGTTCTGAAATTTTATAGTGGAGATTAGACTTGACTGGGGACTGAAAGTCAGCTGAGTGAGCAAAGCCACCATGTACCATTTCTTTTCCATCTATGTTGTTTCTGGGCCACTGCCTGGCATCAGTGGCTGGGGAGTTTCCATCCTCTCCAGGAGTCACAGAGCTGCAGGAGCGGGCGGCTGGCAGGAGGAAGAGGAAGGTGTGCTTCCTTACAGGCCTCTCCGCCGAGTCACACCAAAGTCCCTCGGCCCCAAAATAAGGGTGTACTTTGTCAGGAGCAGGTCTCACCCTCGGCACGCTCACAGCTGGGACACCTGATGACACAAAAGGGGGGGCTTTTTTAGGCAGGCTTTGGAATTCAGTTTTGCTTCTTTTTTTAAGCATAGGGATACCACCTTAATCAAAAACATGAACTTCATCCCATGTAAGGTATTATGCCAAGCAACTTTGAAGAACTTGTTACCATCTATCAGCTCAAATTCCATTTTTTTTAATAAAGTGCCTAAATACACATTTACACAGATCATAGTGGTTCCAAAGAATCCTTTACAGTTGGCATTTTTTTATATATAGGTATATATATAGGTATATATATAATGTGCGTTTTCTTCAAATTGGCTAAATGTGTTTACATAAGACACCAATCTTGACTATAAGTTTTAAAGCGTAATATTGACTCAATGAATTTGTTTATCATGCAAGTCTTATCTAATATTACATTGACCTGTAATATGGAACACAATGTAGTGGGTGTGCTCATTAAACACTTCATAGAAAATTACTGTGCATGTGCAGTTCTGATCTTCAAAGACTAATAATGACCATTTCTTTTCTTAAAAAAAAAAAAAGTAGTCTTCCAAAAAACCAAAAAACTACTCTGCATTAAATTGCAGCTTGAACATTATCACAATAAGAACAGTTGACTAAAAAGCACCCAAAATTCTTCAATTTTATAGTTGGCTGAAGAGATTTTTCCTCCTCCTCTTCTGATACTGGAAGTGTTTATTAGCTGGTCCCTGGGAAGGGATGACCTCACCACCCCTCCTGCTCAGAAACAACCGCATATAACCGAGTTATAAACACCTCGACAGAAGGGCTTGCACAGCTGCAGTGTTGCCAATGAACTATAAACAGCACAAAAACATCACTATAAGACTTGAACTATTTCTAGTAACCAATGATTTATTGATTTTAGAAGTCTGCTTGGTGATGCAGAAGCATGATCAAAAGAAGTGGCTTTACAAAAGAGTTCTCCAAAGTAGCTTAAAAGGCAAGGCCAGAGCCATTATGTGCAGCCCTAATTGCTTTCATTTCAACCAGTTTATATTTTCATTTTCAAAGAATAGCAGTAGGTTTGTTTCAAGCATACGTAATAAGGAAATTACAGGTTTCCTCCACCCACATTTGGGCTGTCACTGATATGCCCGCGGGCAATTTGGCAGAGCCTCAGTCAGTCACTGCTGTCACTGTACCACACCGTATCTGCCACTACTTGGAAATACCGGGTCAGCGACAGCAACAATAGCAACAGCACCAGAGGTGACTGGTAAGCAAAATCAAAATCCATATGCACTATCTGAAAATTAAAGTAAAATAAAAAACAAGTCTCTTCCCCACATCCCCAGCTTTGTCCAAAGACACAAAAAGCCCAACGAGTGACACTGAAGACCTTTAGAAATGGCAGTGCTACATTGGCACCTTTGCCAATCATGTAACTAAGTTCGTTATCTAAATTCCATGTTATGGTATGCAACTGGTGAATAAATGCAGTTTTGTAATGTTACAACTGATCACGAGAACTGCGGTCAACTTTGCCTTAAAAAAAAAAACCAACCAAAACACCAAACCAAAAACAAACCCAGAAATCCCTAACTCAACAGCGCCTCTTGGACACCTCTCCACATCCTACTCTGGTGGCAACTTCCCTTGAGAAACAGTGAGCAATTTGGGACTGGATCTGGAGGATCTTCCATCACAACCCGAGCCACGCGCTTCTGGGAGAAAGCCCTCCTGCTCCGGAAGCCCGCCTGGCCAGCGGGATGGCAAAGGACATGCCTGCCTTGGCTAGCCACTCTTGTCCCCAACCGCCTCAGACCAAGCCTGCATGCGACCAGCTCTACAGGACAGGGGCCAGGAATAAGGAATCACAGACAGTAAGGCAATCTTTACAATGTCAGAAAGTGTATTTGGCATTTAAAAAAAAAAAGAAAAGAAAAGAAAAAACAGAAGAAACAAGTGCATACAAATACAGCTAGAAGCATTTCTGGTTTGCCAAGTGCTCTCTAAAAAAAGCAGCGCAAGTCACAGCCTACATTGAACAGTAACTGTCACCAGGGAAGCACAACAAATAGTTGCTATAACAAAAGGGAAAAAAAGAAAAAACAAAACAGA
>VZTZ01031090.1:11524-21917 GCA_013400955.1 Drymodes brunneopygia
AAAGAGAAAAATGGGAAAAAGGGGGGGGGGAAGTGGGGAAAAGGGGGAGTGGGAAAAGTGGGAAAAGGGAGGAAAAAAGAGGAGAAAAGAGGGGGAAGGGGGAAAATGAGGGAAAAAGGAGGCAAGGCAATGGAAAAAGGAATTTTAAAAAGAGGGGATAAAAGAGGGGAAAGGGAAGGGAAAAAAGGGGAAAAGGAGGGAAAATGTGGGGGAAAAGGGGAAGTGGGAAAAGTGGGAAAAGGGAGGAAAAAAGAGGAGAAAAGAGGGGAAAGGGGGAAAATGAGGGAAAAAGGAGGCAAGGCAATGGAAAAAGGAATTTTAAGAAGAGGGGATAAAAGAGGGGAAAGGGAAGGGATAAAAGGGAAAAAGGAGGGGGAAAAGGGGGAAGTGGGAAAAGTGGGAAAAGGGAGGAAAAAAGAGGAGAAAAGAGGGGAAAGGGGGAAAATGAGGGAAAAAGGAGGCAAGGCAATGGAAAAAGGAATTTTAAGAAGAGGGGATAAAAGAGGGGAAAGGGAAGGGATAAAAGGGAAAAAGGAGGGGGAAAAGGGGGAAGTGGGAAAAGTGGGAAAAGGGAGGAAAAAAGAGGAGAAAAGAGGGGAAAGGGGGAAAATGAGGGAAAAAGGAGGCAAGGCAATGGAAAAAGGAATTTTAAGAAGAGGGGATAAAAGAGGGGAAAGGGAAGGGAAAAAAGGGGAAAAGGAGGGAAAATGTGGGGGAAAAGGGGAAGTGGGAAAAGTGGGAAAAGGGAGGAAAAAAGAGGAGAAAAGAGGGGAAAGGGGGAAAATGAGGGAAAAGGAGGGAAAAAAGAATGAAAAAAAGAGGTGGAAAAGAGGGGAAAGGGAAGGGATAAAAGGGAAAAAGGAGGGGGAAAAGGGGGAAGTGGGAAAAGTGGGAAAAAGGAGGGAAAAACACTTCCCAAGATCCTCGGGAATTTTAAGGTTGGAGAATTTGGGATGAAGGGACCTTTAAAGCTCCTCAAATCCCATAAAATCAGCTCATCCCTCCAGGAGCCGTTCCCGTGGAAATATTCCAACTCCTGGGGATTCCATAGGTGTGGAAAATGGGATCAAACCTCTCCTGGTTCCTTTGGATTCTCCATGGAAATATTCCAAGGCCTGGAGCTTCCACAGGTGTGAAAAATGGGATCAAACCTCTCCTGGTTCCTTTGGATTCTCCATGGAAATATTCCAGCTCCTGGAACTTCCAAAGGTCTGGAAAACAGGACCTTTCAGGATCAAAAATCCTAGGGATGAGAAGAGGAAAATTCCCTGGGAGCAACGATCCCCTGGATTTTTAATCGGGATATGGAAAGGAAAGGCAGGAATCCTTAGGAATTTGGGAATCTGGAGTTGATTCCCAACTTTCTGAGTGATCCAGGGGGAATAAAAGCAGACAAATCCGTGTTCCAGCCCCTCTCCCGTGGGAACAGGGATTTTGGGAATGCCTGGAATCCCAGCGAGGCTGAATCCCAAATTTTGGCACCTGCCTGGGATCTGTGACCCCGTTCCCAGAGGAATTTGTAGGATTTTGAGGAGCTGATGGGTTCATCCCACCAGGAATTCCCAGAGAATCCCAGAGAAAGGAATTTGGGATATTTTGACTGCAAGGTGAGGATTTTGGGGAGAAAAGGCACATTCCCAGTGGGAATTCCTGAGGGAATTTTGGCACAAAATCAAGATCCATCCCAAATTCCCCCCCCCCCCAAAAAAAAAGTGGATCCAGGGTGGGAATCCACTTTTTTTTTTCCCCCCCTAAAACAGAGGGAAAAAATGTCCTTGGATGGAAAAGATGGAAAATCTCCGGGAGGTTTTCGGTTCGCTCGCCTGGAAAAGCACAAATTCCCGGCTCTAATTCCCGCAATTTCCGTCAGCGCCGCCCTGGACGTGTCACGGGAGCGAAGGAAACGGAGCTGGAACGGGAAAATTGGAGCAGGAGGGGGAGGGAATGGGATAATTATGGAAAGAGGGAGAATTCCGGGCGGGCAACGGCGCCGCATCCCATTATGGAACAGGTGGATTGGGAATTGGCCAGGAAAATGAATTTGGAGATTCGGAATCCGGATGGATCTCCGGGGAAATTCCGGGATGGGAAGGAGGAGCGTCCTCCCGGAAAAATGCTGGGATCGTTAACGAGCTCCGCTCCGGGGGAAAATTCCTGAAAAATCACAATAATGAGGAAAATAAACGGAATTCATCCGGCTCAGGCCACATCCAAGGAAAAATCCCCCCGGCCGGCCGGGATGAATCCATGAATAAAACAACGTCTGCTCAGCTTTTGTTTTCCCGGGAATCTCCGGGAGGGTTTTTCCTTGGATCGGAGGTTCGGAGCTGCTGCAGGGGTGTCGGGAAATTCCCATCTGGAATAGAAGTGGGAATGGCCAGAGTTTTCCAGCCCTTTGTGTTGTCAGGAGCCCGCAGCATTCCCTGGGAATGGGGACTGCTCATTTTTTGGGAAGCTCCTTACCGTGCAGAGGGCGTTTTCCAAGGATTTTTGGGATTTTCCAGCAGAACATTCCGGTGTTCTCTTCCCGTCTCAGCAGCTCCAAGGAATGTGGGATGAGAAAGCTGGGAGATGATGGGGAAAAGGAGATCCATGGGAAAAGGGTGGAATATGTTTAATTTTCCCTTTTTCCATGGTCCAGCCGGGTCCGGGAGCTGTGTTTTTCCAGCCGGATGGATTTTCCCAGTTTTCCGCCTCTGGAGCCAGGAATTAGCCTGTTCCTGGAATTAACGGGGCCACAAATGAGATTTTCTGGCTCCAATCCAATTAACGGAGCAAAGGAAGGGAAATGGGATTGGGAATGGGAGCAGATCCATAGGGATGGGATGGGAGCAGATCCATAGGGGTGGGATGGGAGCAGATCCATAGGGATGGGGGCAGATCCATAGGGATGAGATGGAGCAAATCCATAGGGATGGGAGCAGATCCCGTTATTCCCATTATTCCTGTTGCTCCCATAGTTCCCATTATTTCCATCACTCCTGTTATTCCCCTTATTCCCACTGTTCCCCTTATTCCCGTTGTTCTGTTATTCCCGCTATTCCCATTATTCCGTTATTTCCATCACTCCTGTTATTCCTATTATTCCCGTTATTCCCGTTACTCCCGTTTTTCCCATTACTCCTGTTATTCCCATTACTCCCGTTATTCCAGTTGTTCCCGTTTTTCCCGTTACTCCTGTTATTCCCATTATTCCCATTTCTCCCGTTATTCCAGTTGTTCCCATTTTTCCCGTTACTCCTGTTATTCCCATTATTCCCATTACTCCCGTTATTCCAGTTGTTCCTGTTATTCCCATTACTCCTGTTATTCCTGTTATCCCCGTTATTCCCGTTGTTCCCGTTATTCCCATTATTCCCGTTATTCCTGTCATTCCCGTTATTCCCGCCGCGGGCGTTTAGCGCCGCGAGGAGCCTTGAACGGAGCCTGGGGAGCCATCAGGCAGGAAAACATTCCCGGCCCCTCTCCATCTTCCTGATTATTTTATGGAGTCTCCGGAGTGGGATAAAGCTGCCACATTCCCAACAGCCGCTCGTAAATCGCCGGCAGCGGGGAGGGCTCGGAGCTGCGGCTGATCCCGGATCGCTCCTGGATTTATCCCAGATCGCTNCCTTATTCCCACTGTTCCCCTTATTCCCGTTGTTCTGTTATTCCCGCTATTCCCATTATTCCGTTATTTCCATCACTCCTGTTATTCCTATTATTCCCGTTATTCCCGTTACTCCCGTTTTTCCCATTACTCCTGTTATTCCCATTACTCCCGTTATTCCAGTTGTTCCCGTTTTTCCCGTTACTCCTGTTATTCCCATTATTCCCATTACTCCCGTTATTCCAGTTGTTCCCGTTTTTCCCGTTACTCCTGTTATTCCCATTATTCCCATTACTCCCGTTATTCCAGTTGTTCCTGTTATTCCCATTACTCCTGTTATTCCTGTTATCCCCGTTATTCCCGTTGTTCCCATTATTCCCATTATTCCCGTTATTCCTGTCATTCCCGTTATTCCCGCCGCGGGCGTTTAGCGCCGCGAGGAGCCTTGAACGGAGCCTGGGGAGCCATCAGGCAGGAAAACATTCCCGGCCCCTCTCCATCTTCCTGATTATTTTATGGAGTCTCCGGAGTGGGATAAAGCTGCCACATTCCCAACAGCCGCTCGTAAATCGCCGGCAGCGGGGAGGGCTCGGAGCTGCGGCTGATCCCGGATCGCTCCTGGATTTATCCCAGATCGCTCCTGGATTTATCCCGAATCACTCCTGGATTTATCCCAGATCGCTCCCAGATTTATCCTGATTCACTCCTGGATTTATCCGATTGCTCCTGGATTTATCCCAGATTGCTCCCAGATTTATCCCGGATTGCTCCTGGATTTATCCCGGATCTCTTCTGGATGTGGGGCTGCCGTTCCTGAATATCCCAGAGATATGGGGCTGCCATTCCCAGGTAACAAAAGGAATGTTCAGGAACCATTCCTGGGAATCCCAGGCTTGTGGAACTGCCATTCCCAGATATCCCAAGGATATCCATGAACTACTCCTGGATATCGCAGGGTTGTGGGGCCGCCATTCCCAGATATCCCAGGGATGTCCAGGAACCATTCCAGGATATTCCAGAGATGTGGGGCCGCCATTCCTGGATTTCCCATGGCTTTGGAGCTGTCGTTCCCGGATATCCCAAGGCCATTCCCAGATATCCCAGGGATGTTCAGGAACCATTCCCAGATTTCCCAGGGATGTGGGGCTGCCATTCCAGGATATCCCAGAGATTTGGGATCTCCATTCCCGGCTTTCCCATGGATTTGGGGCTGCCATTCCCAAATATCCCAGAGATGTGGGGCCACCATTCCCAGATATCCCAGAGATTTGGGGCCACCATTCCTGGATTTCCCGTGGATTTGGGGCCGCCATTCCTGGATTTCCCAGGGATGTCCATGAGCCACTCCCAGATTTCCCAGAGATGTGGAGCCGCCATTCCAGGATATCCCAGAGATGTGGGGCCACCATTCCCAGATATCCCATGGATTTGGGGCTACCATTCCTGGATTTCCCATGGATTTGGGGCTGCCATTCCCAGATTTCCCAGGGATGTCCATGAACCGTTCCCAGATTTCCCAGAGATGTGGAGCTGCCATTCCCGGATATCCCAGGGATGTCCATGAACCATTCTTGGGTATCCCATGGATTTGGGGCCGCCATTCCCAATCCGTCCCCGGCAGCTCCCAGCCGGCAGCGATTCCATCCCGACGCTTCGCTGGGGACCGGGAAGTGTTGATGGAAAAACAAATTATCGCGGCTCGAGGCGCCGTTAATCAACCTGCGGCGTGAATAATTAATGATCCTCCTTAACGAGGCTCCCAGGGCGGCCTGGAATGGGGGCGGGATGGGCTCGGGATTCTCCCAAGGATTCAGGGATGCTCCAGACATCCCGAATTTGGGGTCACCAGCTTTCCGCCCACCCCCCACGAGGCGCAGGGTGCAAATTCCTGGTTTGGGAATTTTTCTTCCAGGAAAACAAAGCTGGGCTCTGCCTTGGAGCTTCCCTTGATTCCAGGGGGGAATTCCGGGTCCCCTCCTGGATTTTGGGGGTTTTTTTGGTTTTTGATCATTTGCACCTGGTTTTTTTGGGGATGTTTTGAGAACAGCTCCCTAATTTCCTGACGGGAAAACCAGCTCGGTTTTTTGGGAAAAGGGAAACAACCGCGAAGGCGCGAGCCGGAAAAGCCTGGAATGTAAAAGAAAGTCGGGAAAAACCCACAATAAAACGGCCTCAAGTTGGATCCAGAGCCGGGAATGAGCCGTGGGGAATTTTTCCAGCGCCCGCCGGCTCCGAGGTGTGGGAACAATTAAAGCAGGGCCTCTTCCCAGCTGGAATTCCGCCAGCTCGGCTTTCAGGGAGCGTTTGGAGCTTGGCCGAGGCTCGGAGCAGTCTGGGATGGCGGGAAGGGCCCATGGAATGGGATCGGGTTTGGAATCCCTTCCCTCCGAAATGATTCCGGAATTTTTGGGATGAGGGCGCTCTCTGAAATTCCAGGGCTGGAGCTCGGGCAGGACAGGTCAGGGAGGTCCAGGGGGAGCATTCCTGGCTGGTTCCTGCCTGGAATTCCGGCTGCCAGGAATCCCTCGGGGATGGATTGGGATCATCCCGCTCAGGGAATCTTTCCGCTCCCTCGGTGTCACTTCTCCAACAGTGAGGAAAAATCCGGGAAAAGCGCAGTTTCCCACATTTTCCCGGTGGGCAGACTCCCAGATTTCCATCCTGGGGGTGTTCCTGGGATTTGGGCTCATTGTCCCAGAGGCTGGCAGGACATGGGAGTCATCCCTGAGGTGACGGGGAGGGACACGGGAGCCACACGGGAATGACACGGGAGTGACATGGGAGTGACACGGGAATGACACAGGGATGACACAAGAGTAGGTCAGGACAAAGCCACTCCTGGGAGTGACCCGGGAGTGACACGGGAGGGACACAGGAGGGACACAGGAGCAACACGGGAGTGACACGGGAGTGACATGGGAGGGGTTCAGGACAAAGCCACCCCTGGAAGTGACACGGGAGCGACACAGGAGTGACATGGGAATGACATGGGAGTGAAGTCCGGACAAAGCCACCCCTGAGAGTGGCACGGGAGTGACACGGGAGCGACACGGGAGTGACACAGGAGGGGGTTCAGGACAAAGCCATCCCTGGGAATGACAAGGGAGGGTCACGGGAGTGACAAGAGAGTGACACGGGAGCCACACAGGAGGGACACCGTCGGGGTTCAGGACAAAGCCATCCCTGCGGTGCCAGGAGCGACACAGGAATGACACGGGAGGGACACGGGAGCGACATGGGAGGGAATGACACGGGAGGGGTTCAGGACAAAACTATTCCCGGGAGGGACAGGACAGGGACACGGGAGTGACACAGGAGCGACACAGGAGCCGCACGGAGGGACACGGTCGGGGTTCGGGACAAAGCCATCCCTGCAGTGCCAGGAGCGACACGGGAGCGACATAGGAGGGGATTCAGGACAAAGCCATCCCTGGGAATGACAAGGGAGGGNAGCCGCTGCCGCCGCTCCAGGGATGCGAATTCCAGGCGTTTAACCCGTGCCGTGCCGGGAGCGGCGCTGGAGCCGTGCCCAGACGCGGCGTCTCGCACCCGGCCGGGGTGTGAGCGGAGCAGCTTGAGGCGCCTTCGCACGGCAGCTGCTGCGAGTTAATGAGGCAAATCCCGCTGGAACGGGCTCCCATCCCAAAAACTGTCCCCGTGGGTGGCGGGGAGGGGACAGGAGGTGGCAAAGGGGGTGATGGCAGATGCCAGATCCCCCCGGAACGGGCTCCGATCCCAATCCCTGTCCCCGTGGATGGCGGGGAGGGGACAGGAGGTGGCCAAGGGGGTGGTGGCAGCTGCCAGATCCCTCTGGAATGGACTCGGATCCCAATCCCTGTCCCCATGGGTGGCGGGGAGGGGACAGGGGGTGGCAAAAGGGATGGTGGCAGCTGCCAGATCCCCCCAGAACGGGCTCCGATCCCAATCCCTGTCCCTATCTGTGGCAGGGAGGGGACAGGAGGTGACCAAGGGAGTGGTGGCAGCTCAGAGGGACACCTGGCGCCGCTGTGACATTGTCACATCCAGCTGGGTCACAGGGAAGAGGCCGCGGTGACAGGGACGCCTTGGGGACACTTTCCCCGGCTTGTCCCCCAAGCCAAGCTCTTGGGGACCTCTTGGGGACCACAGAGGTGTCCCCGAGGCAGCGACCCCCGATTTGTCCCCTCCCTCCAGCCTGTCACCGTTAACCAGGGGGTGCAGGGAAGGAATAAATCCCAATATTGGGAGTGTAAAACACCCCCAGAGGATCCACCGGGTTGATAAATTAAATAAAAAAGGGGTTGGATAAATTAAATAAAAGAGGGGCTGATAAATAAAAGAGGAATTGATAAATAAAAAGGGGTTGATAAATTAAATAAAAGGGGCTGATAGCTAAAAGATGGGTAGATAAAAAAGGGAGGGGTTGATAATTAAATAAAAGAGGGTTGATAAATTAAATAAAAAAGGGACTGATAAATAAAAGAGGAGTTGATAAATAAGAGAGGGGTCGATAAATTAAATAAAAAGGGGTTGATAAATTAAATAAAAGAGGGGTTGATAACAAAAAGTGGGGTTGATAAATAAGACGGGGGTTGATAAATTAAATGAAAAAGGGGCTGATAAATTAAATAAAGAGGGGGCTGATAAATAAAAGAGAGGTTGATAAATAAGAGAGGAATTGATAAATAAACCAGGGCAGCTCGTGCATTATGCAGGAGCCGGGGGATGCAATTAGCGGGTCAGGCTTTGCTCTGCGGCCCCAGCGCGGCGCGGGGGCTCCTTTTCCATGGAAAAACGGGGGGAAGCGGCTTCTTTTCCATGGAAAAACCCGAGAGAGAAACTGTCGGGGGCTCCATTCCCTGGGAAAGTGTGGAAAATGGGTGTTGGCGGCTCCATCTCCCTGGAAAAAATGGGGGGAAGCGGCTTCTCCTCCCTGGAAAAGCAGGGAGGAAATGGTTGTTGGGGGCTTGTTTTCCCTGGAAAAGGGGGGTCAGGGATTTTCCAGGGAAAAACCTGGGGAAAACAGATCTTGGGGGCTCCTTAACCTGGAAAAGTGGGGGGAAAGCGGCTTCTTTTCCCTGGAAAAGCAGCTGTTGGGGGCCTTTTTCCCAGGGAAAAGTGGGGTCAGGGCCTTCTTTTCCCTGGAAAAGTAGGGGAAAGCAGCTCTGGGGGCATCTCCCGCCTGCAGGAGCTCGTTTGCCAGGGCCAGGATTTTCCTTTTTCCAGGGAAAAGAGGCCCGAGTGGCTCCAGCCATGTTAGGGACAGGGATGTGGAGTTAGGGAAAACCTGGGAAAAGCTGGGAACGCCTTCCTGAGGAATGGAGGGATGGATGGATGGATGGATGGATGGATGGATGGATGGATGGATGGATGGATGGATGGATGGAGGGATGGAGGGAGGGATGGATGGATGGATGGATGGATGGATGGATGGATGGATGGATGGAGGGATGGAGGGATGGATGGATGGATGGAGGGATGGATGGAGGGATGGATGGATGGAGGGATGGAGGGATGGATGGATGGATGGATGGAGGGTTGGATGGAGGGATGGATGGATGGAGGGGTGTGGGATTCCTGGCAGGAATTTTGGTCTCTTGAATTCAGCTGGAATCCATCCCATCCGATCCAACCCTGGCATTCCAAACAAACGGAATTCTCTCCATTTCCATAATCCAATTAGTGCCAGAGCTCTCTGAAGATTCCAACATCGATATCCTGAGCACCGGGATGGGATCAACTCCTTTCCCACTCCATCACTGCGTTGCCATGGCAACCACGTGGTGTTTTTTTGGGATGCAGGACATGGGAGGGGCCTTGCAGTCACCACAGCGAGGGGGCAGCGCCGGGAGGGAAGCGCTGAGAGCTCTGGGAGAACATTCCAGGAAAAAACGGGATTTATGGATGAGGATGGCCACAGATCTGCCCCAAAACATTGGGAATTCATCCCAAAAGGATGCGGTCCCAGCATCCCAGAGCTATGTGAACCAATTCCAGGGAATTCCAGGGATTCCAGGAGGGAATCAATTCCAGGGAATTCCAGGGATTCCAGGAGGGAATCAATTCCAGGGAATTCCAGGGATTTGGTGAGGGAACCAGTTCCAGGGAATTCCAGGGATTTGGGGAGGAAACCAATTCCAGGGAATTCCAGGGATTTGGGGAGGAAACCAATTCCAGGGAATTCCAGGGATCTGGGGAGGAAACCAATTCCAGGGAATTCCAGGGATTCCAGGATGGAGAGTGAGCATGGAAAAGCAGGGGAAGAGGATGGGACAGGGATGGGGGATCTTCCTTTTGGGATGCTCCAAGGTCCTGGAAGTGTCTCGACCCCTGGATATCACATAAATCCCCCATTCCCAATTCCAGGAGTTCGGGGGGTTCAGGATCTTCCCAAAATCCCTCATTCTCATTTCCAGGGGAACCAGGGCTTCCTGCCCATTCCCAAATCCCCCATTCCCCATTCCAGAGGTTCCCGAACATTCCCAAATCCCCCATTCCCGACGGTCCGGAGCCTCTCCCGTGGCTCGGGCTTTGCCGGGCTGCCCTTGGCGCGCGGGGCCGGTAATTGCGGCGCTAATTAGCGCAATTAGCGGCACAAAGGGGCCGCTCCGGGCCCTCCCCGCTCCTTTCAGCCCCACCGAGCTCCTCAAGGTCACCGCCAGCCGCGGCCTGGGGGAGGGGCGGCTGTGCCACCGTGTCCTCAAGGCTGTGCTGTCCCCTGTCCCCAATCCTGTGCTGTCCCCTGTCCCCAATCCTGTGCTGTCCCTTGTCCCCAATCCTGTGCTGTCCCCTGTCCCCAATCCTGTGCTGTCCCCTGTCCCCAGG
>VZTZ01031091.1:7472-17795 GCA_013400955.1 Drymodes brunneopygia
TGCAATTAATTGATCCCAGTCACTGTGGCTGAGGATCCGTTTCAGCGTTGCTTTACGGTAACGCCGAGCTGAGGAGGACACAAATACACAAGAACCCAGGTTTTTTGGCACATTTTGGCACATTTTGGCACATTTTGGCACATTTGGCAGTTCCTGAGCCACTCCAGGTATAATTAACAAACACTGCAATTAATTGATCCCAGTCACTCTGGCTGAGGATCCGTTTCAGCGTTGCTTTACGGTAACGCCAAGCTGAGGAGGACACAAATACACAAGAACCCGCTTTTTTTGGCACATTTTGGGGGTTTCAGTGGTGCTGAAATTGCCCAGTCTGGGGCTCTCTGAGCCGTGGGGATCCAAGGATTTGAGCTGAGCCAGGGGAAGGAGTGACGTGAGCGTGACGGAGGTGCCCAGCGGGAGCAGGAGATGGGAAAAGGGAGAGCAGGAACGTGGCCTGGAGCTGCCAAAATTCCAGATATTCCCTGCTCCTGCCTCGCTGACCCACCAGCCTCTCCAAATTCTCTTTGCCCTCCTGGGGATGAAGAGCTTTACCCTGAGGGTGGGGGGGTTGGATGGCCTTTATAGAAATCAGAATCCAGGTTTTTCAAAGCATTTTCTCTCAGAATTGACAAGTTTTCTGCGATGTGTCTGAAAACAAAGCCCCAGACTTCAACCCCTCAAGGAAATAACTTGGGAATTGCTGCACAGCTCAGCATCAAGTTTTAAAATCCCCCAAAAAAACTCATCTCTATCCGTGGTGCGGCACGTGGGATTTGGAGATGGGGGAGCACCTTTGGTTTAGTTTGATTTAAAAGCTGGAGTTTCCAGAAAAGATCCTTTGGCCAAGCAGAATTTGACGTTACTGCCCTTTATAAATTCTTTATAAATGCATCCAAACATTGTGGATGCAGAGCAACACTTCTCCAAACCACCTCTGAGTTTATTAAACACTCACGTTTGGTCAAATCCAAGGGGAATTCAGGCAGTTTGGATTATTTGAGCTTTGAACTCTCCCGTGCAACGTTCTCTTGTGTAAATACGGACAAACAGCACGTCCGTGGCCGTAGTTACACACAAATAAATTGAGTTCTGTGACACTTTGGCCTCCTGCAAGCTGAATTCTGACAGCCCCGTGTCCCCTCCTGAGCTGCCTCTGTGGCTGCTGCTGCTCCCCTGCGTTTTACAGCGATTTTGGGGTTGGGCACAGCTGTCCTGCCGTTGGAAATGTTGCACCTGGCTGGTTCCAGGTTAATCCTCAACCCCTGCTGCTCCTGGAATCCTTACAGCTTCACTCCACCTCGTGATAATGAAGGATCTGTTAATGTGGACAGTTATACCCCCTCTCCTGCTCTTCCACTCTTCCCCAAACCCCTGGGGTCCTTCAGGCTGGCGGCTGATGCGACAGCGACGCTCGAGCGGAGCCCTTGGCACGCGAGGAGCCAAAGCCAAGCTGTGGCTGCTGCTGCTGCTGCAGATGGTTCCGCTCTTGGACAGGCCTGAGAGAGAGCAGGATTTCATCCCCTGCTGTGGTCAGCGTGGAGAGAGCTTCTGTCAGAGCCCGGGCAGCACAGGCAGCAGCAGATGGGGTGAGTGGGGCTCCTGTTTATGAATGAGCCCTTGTGCTGCCTCCTCGTTTGCAGCATCGCTGGCCACGGGCAGAGAAATAAATGCCTCGCTCTGGCCAAGGCAGGAGTGAAGCCTCTGAGTAGGATCCTCCTGGAGAAATCTGTATTTATGCAGTGGTAGAGAATTTTTATCTCCCCCGTCGCCTCGTTCTTCCTTTCCTGCTCTGGTATCTCACATTTTTCAGCCCGTCTGATCTCGGAGTTGTGCTGCAGATAGGAGCAGATTTCCACGCCAGGAATCAGTGCCTGGGGTTGTAATCCCTGCGTGTCAGCCCGGGCTCCTTGTCACTTCCAGAGCAGCAGCTCTTGATCCTCCTCATCCGGAGCCTCACTGAAGTTCCCAGGAATCAAGTGCCTGCCAGCATTAACATTCCACAGAGCTGCTGCCACATGAAAAGGGGAAAAACGACCTCTTGCCTTGCCCAGAACCCTGAAAAGAAGGGATTGCTCCCGGGGCAGTAACACCAGTCCCAACATGGCAGAGCTGTGCCTTGCTGGAGGAAATTAATTCATCTTGATGTGCGAGCCCTTGGGCAGAGCTCCTCTGCAGCCTGCTCGGAATTCTCCAGCTCTCCGAGTTCGGTGCTCCCGTGACCTGATTTCCAGATCTGCCGCCCGTTTGCCGTGCAGCTGGAGCTTCACGGAGGTTTGGGGCAGGCTGTGCCTCACAGGCCGTGTTCAGGCTCTGTAAATCCTGCCTGACCTTTTCCAGCTGACAGAGCCTCGGGCTCTGGCACGGCCTGAAAGGAAGCGCCGGGCGGAGAGAGAAGGGCCTGGAGGGAAACGGCTCCTGCACTTGGCTTTTAGTGGCTTTTAGGTGTCTGCACGAATCATTTGCAGGTATAAGGATAGGGAGAGTGAAGGAATTAGTTTGCTTTAGAGATGTTCAGTCAGATTGAAGTCCTCAGAAGTAGCTGATGAGTCACTGTGGGCACTCAGGATGCTTTTTGCCGCATCCCAATCCAGTATCTTTGGACTCCTTCACAAGATCTACTTATTTCTGTTTTATTGGAGGTCATGTTCATGGGTTGTGCTGACTTTTAGTCCTCACTTTCACTATTTATATGGCCAAGTTTTGCCTTCTTTTCAGGTAGTGGAGTCCTGGTTCAGTTGCAGTGGGTCTTGTACTGAAAGAAGTCACCGCAGCCCTTGCAATACGAGCAGCCACTTTTATCCTCCAGTATTTCTTTCCCCCACGCATCTTTGTGAGCACTAATTTCTATCTCGGGGAGGTTAAGTTTTTTTCTTGGACCTTCTCCTTAACCTCCTGACCTGCCTGACAAAACTGGGTGCAGTGCTGCTGCTCCAGGCACAATGAATGAAACGGAGCCGCGGGCCAGAAGAAGGGAGCTTTTCCTCCTGCTTCAGCAGAGCCTTCAAAGCCACCCACGCGAGGAGATGTGACTGTCTGACTCGGATGAAAAGGCCTGGGAAGGGGCCTTGAAGAGGCTGCTACAGAGAGAACCTGAAAGTCAAGGTTCTGAGGGGTTGTCACAGCTCGAGGTCGCCGCTTCAGAGGCGAGTGCACGGCACACCCGCGGGTAGGTGATGTGTGGCTTTGTGCTCCTCCTCGGCCTCATCCCAATGAACCATGGAGAGCCACAACAAGGAGAACCTGGCTGACCTTGGAGGGCAGGAGATGCACACGGGGGATGCAGTAATGAGGCTGACCCTGCTGCCAGATCCTTCTCATGGACCACGGGTGGGATGAGCCCTCGAGGCCGGTGAATGAGGACGGGGTAGTGCCAGAGCAAAGGTTGGGGAGGCTGTTGTGGCTTTGTAGGACTTCTTTTAGTCTTCATCCGAAGTTCACAGAGAGCTCAGAGCTCTTTGATGCCACAGAGGGTGAATGGTGGATCTAAAGGCGTTGGCGGCCACTTGTTGAAACGTTTGGACAAATCTTGAACTCAATGCAACGCGGAAGTCGCTTAAAGCTGCATCAGGGTGGGATTTCAGATCAAAAATAAGATCAGCAGCATCCTCAAGATGAGCTAAAGTAGAACCAGTCAGTGACAGGACAGGGGTGTTAATCTAAAGCTTAATTATCTTGGAATTGCCTCCAACTGTTCATGCAGCAGCACCCAAAGAGGCCGCAGTGATGCCTTAAGGAGGGAGAAATGGGGGGACATGGGAGATGTTTTATCTCCTGGAATGGGTCACCTTGGCTCGGCTCGGCTCATCTTTGTGGAGACACAGCTGTCCAGCGTTAATTTTACATTTAATGTTTGTGCAGCCACTTGTGATTTAGCTCAGCTCTTGCTCCTTGAAGCTCAGGCCTGACCTTTAGAATTTTTTATGAGGTTGTCATGTCCCAGCCACAACCCAAGGAGGAGGAGGAGGCCTTTGGAGGGAACGCTGAGATCAGCCCCAGCGCTTGACCAAGCACGGTGTCAGCAGACAGGAATATTTTATGAAAACACTTCTCCTGACCTCCGTTAACAGGAGTTGTGTTTTGTGGCAGAGCTGCCACTAAAATGACTTTTCCAGCCTGAGAGCCACCAGCCCTCCCCAGTGATGTCTTTGGGATATAAATACACCCCGTGAACTCTGAAATGAGCGAGGCTGATATTCCCCCATTTCTCCTGGATTTAGGGTGCTCAGGGCACGGATTCACACCTGGAATCTCTTGATTTATGGGAATGGGGCGTCTCAGTTCTAGATTCATCTTTATCCCAACCATGGACCCCCTGCCCTTTGGGAGATGGCAGAGGAATGACCACAGACTGTGGGGAGCATCTCAATCTTAAAATCTCTCCTGGGAATTTAAGATGTTCAAAATCTCGTGGAATTTTTTACCTGAAAGAATGAAAACAGGAATGGAAAGGGGTTTTTCTCCTTGGGTATCTGCAGGAAATGAAGGGTTAGGAGCCAAGAAGGTAAAAAACAATGAAAAACACGGTGACACTGTTCAGATTGTCCAAAATTCCTCTATTTTTAGTGGTGATTTTTGCCTGTTTAAAAGGCGAGTTTCAGTTTATTTAGGCTTTCGCTCCAATTTCCTTTGCTCTGTAAACTTTCAGAAACGTCCATAATTCCATGGTGAAATCCATCATGTGCAGCTGTGGAGAAATAATCTGGTTATAAAACAGGAGATGCTACGGAAAACACGGAGAGGGCTTGGAAGGGAAAGCCCAGCGAGTCACAAAATCCTGCTTTTAGTCCAACTAATGCTTGGTTAAATTTATGGTTGGACAAAGTGATGGAATTGCTGTGGATTTACATTGATACAGCAGCACAAATTGGTCCATTATCAGCTCTTCCTTATGGAAGTGGCACTTAAGGAAAAAACGACACCGGGTGCAGTTTTATGGAAATTAAGCCTGAACTGACTCAAATTCAGCCCACAGGTAGAGTGATGATTTGGCACTTATTCCTCTTTCAAACTTAAAAGCATCTGCAGGGCCTCATGCAATGGTCTTTTAAAACTCATCAGCAGGTTATAAAAACAAAACCAAAAGAAAAAAAAAGAGAATTTTGGGGGTTATTTTTCGCTGTGTTATCCAATGGTGGAGCTTGTTGCCACAGGGTGTTTGGGAGGGCAAAAATTGAAGTTGCTTGGGAGAGAAAATAAGATACACTTCCAAAAGAACAGCCTCCAGGGACAATAATAAAACACGGCTGATAATGTGAGTTCTTCTGGCCTGGAAAAAGCTGCACGTCGCTGTTTCTATGGAAATTGGAAAGAAGGGATCATCCTTGGTTGTGTTTCCCACACGTTTTTCCTAAACGTCCACCCAGACAGAGGATTGACCTTGGGGGTCTCTGGACCTTCAGCCTGGCCCAGCACAGCCACCCTCCCACTCTGCTGCAAGAGGCAGGGAAATGTTGAGTGAAAAATAGAAGAGAAATAGAAAATAAAATAGGAGAAAAACAGCAATTTTGCTCTGCCTGAGCCAGATCCACATTTAGATAATGCTCCATGTTTTTCAGGTGAGGAGAAGGGGGAAAGGAAATAATTTCACTATTTTTTTCACGTTATCTGAAGGAAACTTGGTGTGTTTGTTGACTCAGAGTTTAGTTTTGCCTGGGTGAAGTGTCTTGGAGTTGAAATGTTCCCGTTTGGGGACCGGAGGTGACTGATGGCTCCTCTTCTCCAAAACTTTCCCTCAAACCCTATTTTTGATCTATCCCTCCAATGAGTTGGGAGGGGGAGAGGAGGCTGTGTGGGTTTGGGTTTTTTTGTTATTTGCCTTTTTTTTTTTCTCCTATATTTATTTTTTGGAGAAGGCACAGTGACAGAAACATTTCCAAATGACATTCCTCCCTCAACCTCCATCCTGGAGCTCCCTCAGCCTTGACAGGGTAGGAAGATCAGAGGATGAGCACAACCATCACCCAGCTTCAGAAAAACATGGGCTGAGATGGAGATCTATTCTTGGGAAGATTGATCTCCCAAAAATCCAGCACTGGACGGGCTTTGAGGTCCCTTCCAACCCAAACCATTCCATGATTTCTTACCTTAGACACAGACATGACTCTTATTTCTCCAGCCTGAGCAGTCCCAAAAACCCAAGTGGGACTAAAACTCTTCCTGGGGGTGGTGGCACCTCCGAAATCTTTGTCCGTCCCACAGGATGGACCAAAATACATAAAACCTTGGGAATATCCATGGTTTAGGACAGTCCTGTTCTCATTTCATCTTTTCCCCTTCAGTTTTTCTCCTCCTGAAACTCACTGGCCCCTGGAGTCCCTTGGAAGCCACGCTGGGGGAAGGCGCTGCTTCAATGATGGAACCAAAAAGTTGGAAAATCTATAAAAACATTTCATTGCCATCTCGAGAAATTTGTGATCTTCGAAATGAACCTTGAACATGAGGTCTGTGCATTTTCTGAAAAGAACAACTGTTTCTCCAAGATTTTGCCAGCACTGACAAGGCTTCCAGGAACAATTCCATGAAATGCCATTTTTTCGGAGCACAGACCCTTGCAGAAGTGTTTTGATGAGCTCCAAGGAGGAGCAGTCTCCAAGTGCTCTCCGTTTTTGAAACCAAATCCCATTTTTTTACCCTCAGCCAGGGCAGGGTGGCACCTGCAGATGAGGAGAAGTCCCTGTTTGCAGAGAATTCAGCTCACAAAATCTCTGCAGCAAAAACCGAGAAATAACAATGCCAAAAATGTGGGGATTTTGAGCTCAAACAAAATATCAGTGAAAAGAGATGATTCTGTAACCTTTGTAAGCTGGGGGGATGGAAGGAGGAACTGGTTGGGAATTTCTTTAAATATTCTTTCTTCTTCTTCTTCTTCTTCTTCCTCTTCTTTCTTTTTTTTTTTATTTTTCTTTGCTTCTTTCCTTATTTCAATTTTTCCTGTTTGTGGTTCTCACTAAAAAATCCTCTCCCTGGCTGATAAAATCCCATCCCTTCTGTGAATTCCTTGATTTCAGCAGAGCAGCTCCACATCCCACCTGAGCTGGGATCACCTTTCTCCCATTCCTGAGCCTTGTGGCAAATTTTTCCTTGAACTGAATGAGAATTCTGTCTGAAATTAAAAACTCCTGCCTGTTGAAGAGCGGGTGAATTTTCCAACAGGTGGGCTCAGATGGGAAGCAGATCCCTGCCAGTGGAGTCAGGTGGATGAAACATTCCTTGCCTGGGATAAAAGCAGCTTGGGAGGTTTGAACATCCTTGGGAGCGTTCTGTTTCCCAGCTCGGCGCTGCAATCTGTTCAAAACAAGCCAATTTTAGGGCCTGGCTGCTGGAAAGGAGCCACTTCCTTCATCTTAATCCCACATTTCACATGTGCAGAGTGTGGATGTTTGGGATTGACCTGTCAGGGATTTCATGGGATGGAAAATAAACGGACTGAGAAGGTGATTTGGGGGGGTTGTTGGGTTTGGTGGGGACTTCAGTGTTCTGGTTCGGGTTCAAATCGTAGAGCAGAAGGATTGGGGTGGGATTGGGAATTCCAGAATTGCACTGGATGTGGGAATAACGGGGGTGACTCGATGGGAATGGGTTCATCCCTCCTGGAAGGATCATTTTCCTCTCATCAGCTGGAGCTGGAGCAGATTGAGCTCCCTGAGCTGGGTGCTCGCCTGTCCCTGGGCTGGAATCCTTTCCACGATTTTGTTATGGGAGAATGGAAATGTTCCTGGAGCTCTGTGGGCTCTGGGCATGGATTTCTGCTGGAAACGTTGGAGATGGAGGGTTTATTCCAGGTGTGGGCATTGCAGCATCAGGGAATGAGCCTTGGAATTGATCCTGGAGCTGCCTTGGAGAGGCTGAGAGCAGGGCTGGCATCCCAGGTCTGGCTGTCACTGAACAGCAACGATTTCAAAAGGAAACTGAAGCCCCCCAAAACACACAAATGTTCTTTTCTGCCTCCCCTGGCATCTCCACCGTGGCCAAAACCGACTCCCATCCCAGTTGCCATGGAAGGGGCATCCAGTCAAAGCACATTTGGCAGCTGCTCCCTCTCCATGAAACAACATCGGGCTGGAAATACAAACATAAAGGAAAGGGGGAAAACAGCTTGATTTGCATCCAATTGCAAATTCCACTGATACATAATGGAAACCTTTTGTGCCGAGAGTCAGAAATCTCCTCTGACAAGCTGATGGAAGGAGCTATGAATAGCAAACCAAGAATTTTAGAATTTGTTGCGATTTGGAGCTGTGTTTTCCCTGAGCAGATGCCTTTGCTGCCTGTTTCTGTGTTGCCTTTTTTCCCCTCTAACTGCTCTACCAGTGAATTTTGCAGATGGATCTGGGAATTGCAGCATGACCTGAGCTGGATGGTTTGGAAGCTCTTGGGTACTTCCAATTTTTTCCATGATATGAAGATGTTTAGCACTTTTGAAAACCTGGTTTAAGAGCTCTTCCCCAGCGTGGCGACTCCTGAGGTTCCCTTGAAAATTTCCAGGAGCAGGTGAGCCAGCAAAGGTCAAATCAATTGGGTAGAGAACAAACAGGCTGATAAATTCTTTGGAGGTGCCGCTGCCCTTCACGAAATCAAACTTGTTACCCCTGCAGGCAACAGAAAAAAATATCAGAAATGATTGAAAATGGAGAAATCGACAGCGGCGAAACAAAGCTTTTGCTTTAATCCATGGAGCCAATTCTGTGGGAATGCTGTTTGTCCTCAGTCAGTGCAAGTCCATAAGATATTGAAGGTCTGGGAAATTTTGTATTCCAGGCTGGCACAAACTGCACGGGGGAATGGCTGAACGCCCTCAGACTGTGTTATGTGATTATTCCATAATTCTTTCTGGACTAAAAAAAGAATGATTTGTCAATTGTTGAGGATCAAATCTCCTTCAAAATCAAAGTAGCAAAAGGTTGTGGATTTCGTGAGTTATGAAATGTTTTTATGCCTTACTTACAACCTGGTTTAAAATAAGTTGGGAGCTGATTCAGCTTGAGGAGGTCCAACCCCGAGGGGTTTTGGGATTGCCAAAAGGATCTCACCGGAAAAAGGATCCCTGTTTTCAGGGTAGAAATGGAGTCTTTTTTGAAAAATGGGTTTGATGAAAGCATTGCAGGTGCTCGAGCACGGCACCCTCTGAAGTCTTTGGTTCTTCAGGAAAGCTCACTGGGAAGTTAAACGAACTTTTTTGGGGAACGTTTAATTGAGGGGCTATTTCTGATGGATGCCCCATTTCCCTGCGTGGAGCACCAGCCTATCCAGAGTGTGGATCCACGTTGCTCCCAAAGTCCTGGAGCGCTGGATCCCCTTCAAAAAGCCTTCTTTTGGGGTGTGTGGGCTGGGATTCAGCCTCCCCTCCAGTCCTTAGGCAAAGATGAGTCTTCCTTTGCATATTTCATGCCGTGCTCATCCGTTGCCTGTCAGGATTCTCGGGGAACTTGGCTCCTTCACCGGGGACTTTGAATCATGACTTTTCGCCTTCGTTGTGCTGCAGGGGAAGAGCAGATTGGAGGCAGAGAAATTGGATTTATGTGGCTCTTCCAGAGGTGCTGCTCTGCTGTGCTGGTCAATGCCCAGCTCTGGTGGTGGTGGGTCAGGGGTTGATTTTCCAAAGTGGTTTTATCACCGAGCACAATTTCAGATCTAAATTGTGGGTGAGCAGTTCTCCCTTCTGAGCCCTGACCCTGCTGTCCCCAGCGATGGAAACTGAACTTAAACGACCCCGCAGAGGCAGCAGCAGATTTTAACGAGGGGATTTTGTGTCCTGCAGGTCACCCAGAGGTGTCAGGGGGGTGTCAGGACTTTGTCCTTCCCTGTTCCCAGGTGGAGGGGTGGGATTTGGGGCACTTCAGTGGAGTCCTCACCATCGATCCAAATCCAGCATCAAAAATTCCACTGATTTGGATTAAACATGAGGGATGAAGAAGTTTTGCTTTGGATTAACCTGCAGCCCTGCGGGCCCTCAGCAGCAACAAACGGATGTGACAAATGGATTCCTGGAGCCTGCAAAAGCTGCGGGGCTGGGCCAATGCAGACAATTCCCGGGAATCCCTGGGACCCTCGGCAGCACCGAGGTCTCCTCAGGGGCTGGGGCTCGTTATCCATCACCCTTTGTTGTGGCGGGGAACGGAGCTGCTCCAGCCCTCTGGCGTTTCAAGCCGTGCCTCCTCTCTCTCCCTTTTTCTTCCCTTCTCTCCCTTTCTCTCCCTTTCTCTCCCTCTCTCTCCCTTTCTCTCCCTTTCTCTCCCTTTCTCTTTCTCTCCCTCCCTCTCCCTTTTTCTCCCTTTCTCTTCCTTCCTCTCCCTTTCTGTTCCTTTCTCTCCCTCTCTCTCCCTC
>VZTZ01031091.1:17833-50008 GCA_013400955.1 Drymodes brunneopygia
CCTCTCTCTCCCCCCCTCTCCCTTTTTTTCCCCTCTCTCTCCCTCTCCCTCCCTTTTTTTCCCCTCTCTCCCCCTCTCTCTCCCTGCCCCGTTTTCCCCTGGCTTTGGGGCTCCTCCTTTCCCGTGCCGGGGTCACAGCTGGGGCTGAGCCAGGAGCAGGATTGGGATCATCCACAAACTTCCAGACAAAGCTGAGCCTCTCCTGGTGATTTGCATGAAACTCTCCTTTCCCATCACATTAGAGAGAGACTCATTCCTCCTGTAAAAATATCAGCGAGGGATTCCTGCTGCTTTCCCCCCAAACCTTTGTTATCCTTTTGTGGGATTGCGATCCGATGCTGTTCCTAATCGTGGCTGAACCCACAAGGACATAAAACATTTCATCTTAGTTAAAAGCAGCAAAATTCTCTGAGAATTTTCCCCCCTCTGTGTACACATTAAACTGCATCAGATCAAAACTTCCTTTAAATGTTTGGTGTCGTGGAGATGTTTTTCCCTTTCATCCCAGCTGAGGCTTTTGTTATTCCAGGCACTGAATAAATCTGTTCCTGCCCTTAGGAACTTAATTGAATTTTTGCTTTTTTTGTTGTAAATATGCAAACAGGATCCTGCCCGTGCTAAAAGTGGAAAATGAAGTAGGAACAGATGAAATTTGTCACGTTTTAAGCAAAAGTTGGGGCACCTGCTCCAGCACAATGCCAGCCCAGTGTCCTGGAGAGAGGAGAACTGTGGAGGAGAGGAGGTCATGGCAAGGTTTCCTCTTGTGGGGATTTATCAAAAGGAGATTTGAAACGTGGAGTTTTATTTCAGCCCGTGCTGTTTTCTGTACAGACATCTCCTAAATGGGTCATTGTATTTTATCAGCAAAACACATTGTTGGCATTGTCCAAACACCTCTCAACAATCAATATTATCTTTTCTGAGGGGAAATAATAACATTTTGTGCATGTCTGGAGCCCAAGCGTTTTTCGCTGCTTATCTCCGCTTTGTTTTCTCTCCTCCTGCAGTAAATTCATTCACTCTTTACTGGGGTACAAATTGATCCATAAACATTTCATTACCAGCAAACGCTGCTCCTTCCACCGAGTATTTTATTCCTCTCATTTTAATTGCATCCAAAGCTGAGCACGGGGGCTGGCAGATAATGAAACCAAAGCTGCCATTAACAGAAATGTGAAACTGTATTTCCTTTCCTATTTTTGAAGCAGGTTTTTTTTTCTGCTTATCGTGGCAATCTGCTGCTCCACTTCTCAACCCCACAAATCTTGTGTCATTCTTTTCCTGCTGAACAGCCCAGAGCTCGGTCACAGGAGGGGGAGGAATTCCAGCCAGAGGGGCTGAGTTTTATGGATTTCCCTCTGGCAGCCAAGGAAGGGGAGTTTGATCTCCCACTCTTGGGCATCTGCCACAGCTCCCAAAAAAACCCCTGTCCACTGTGGCTTGGGAAGGGAAGGGCACTGCTCCATCCTGGGGTGGGTTTGTTGTAGGAATTCCAAGGCAGAGCAATTTTGAGGAATTTTTCCATATTAAACTGAGCTCAAGGAGCACTTGGACAATGTCTTCAGGCACAGGGAGGGATTTTTGGAGCATCCTGGACTCCAGGATCCTGATGGGTCCCATCCAGCTCAATGTATTCCATGGTTCTGTGAAACTTTAACTTGACCTGATCCATCTCAGCCCTGCAGCTGCGAGGGGCTGGAAATGCATCCTGACAGCTCTGGCTGCCCCTCGGGGAGGCTGAGCAGGGGGTGCAGCTCCATTTTTGGGATTTTGGGACCCCTCCCCGGCTCTGAATGTGCTGGGGGAACACAAGGGAGGTGCCACATTAGTGTAGGAAGGGAGGAATCATGGAATAATGGGATGGCTTGGGTGGGAAAGGACCCCAAAGGTCATTTTACCCCAGCCCCTGCCATGGGCAGGGACACCTTCCCCGACCCCAGACTGCTCCAGCCTGGCCTTGGGCACTGCCAAGGATGGGCAGCCCCAGGTTCCCTGGGCAGCCTGGAGAGGTTGGGGGATGTTCAGCCTGCCCTGGAGCTCCTCTGCTTTACATGGAGCCCTGAGGAGGAACCCACGGGGCCCTGAGGGGCTGGGTGGGGTTTGGACACTGCTGGAGGAGGAGGAACAAAGGGGAGAAGTTGTGCTGGGCAGTCCCAGGAGGACGTGGTGGAGCAGAGGGCTGGGAGCTGCTGGAGTCTGGAGTATCCGTGAGGAATTTGGTCTGATGAAGGCTGTGGAAGTCAGAACATTTTCTCCAGCCTGGGAGCTGTGGAGCTGCTGGAGTCTGGAGTATCCATGAGGAACTAGGTCTGCTGAAGGCTCTGAAAGTCAGAACAGAAGGAGAACAGCCTGGGAGCAGCTCTGGTGCAAGGATCTGGAGTATCCATGAGGAACTGGGTCTGCTGAAGGCTCTGGAAGTCAGAACAGAAGGAGAACAGCCTGGCAGCTGTGGAGGTGCAGGGGTCTGGAGTATCCATGAGGAATTGCATCTGCTAGAGGCTCTGCAGGTCAGAACAGGAGGAGAACAGCCTGGGAGCAGCTCTGGTGCAGGGGTCTGGAGTATCCATGAGGAATTGGGTCGGCTGAAGGCTCTGAAAGTCAGAACAGAAGGAGAACAGCCTGGGAGCAGCTCTGGTGCAAGGATCTGGAGTATCCATGAGGAACTGGGTCTGCTGAAGGCTCTGGAAGTCAGAACAGAAGGAGAACAGCCTGGCAGCTGTGGAGGTGCAGGGGTCTGGAGTATCCATGAGGAATTGCATCTGCTAGAGGCTCTGCAGGTCAGAACAGGAGGAGAACAGCCTGGGAGCAGCTCTGGTGCAGGGGTCTGGAGTATCCATGAGGAATTGGGTCGGCTGAAGGCTCTGAAAGTCAGAACAGAAGGAGAACAGCCTGGGAGCAGCTCTGGTGCAAGGATCTGGAGTATCCATGAGGAACTGGGTCTGCTGAAGGCTCTGGAAGTCAGAACAGAAGGAGAACAGCCTGGCAGCTGTGGAGGTGCCGCAGCCTGGAGACAGAAATGAGTAACCACCTTTGGGAAGCTCTTTCTGAGGCTGGAGAGGGGGAGAGTGCTGCATTCAGCCTGAGCAAATGGTGATAAATGACCCTGGGAGTAACTCCCGTGTTAGGCACAGCATTGTTGTTAAGCACATGTTTGGATCAGCAAATTCCCCCTGTGTTTGGGAGCTAAGGGACAACGTGAATCTGTCGCCCTGCTTTTTGCAGGGTTCCATGTTTGTCGTTTTGTAGTAGAAGTTCCCATGCATTTTCTAGAAACACAGCCCTTGTTTTTCCTAACTGGCCAAGATTGTTTGGAACTTTTAGATTGTTTTTCATTCCTTTCCCCTGGGGNACAGCCTGGCAGCTGTGGAGGTGCAGGGGTCTGGAGTATCCATGAGGAATTGCATCTGCTAGAGGCTCTGCAGGTCAGAACAGGAGGAGAACAGCCTGGGAGCAGCTCTGGTGCAGGGGTCTGGAGTATCCATGAGGAATTGGGTCGGCTGAAGGCTCTGAAAGTCAGAACAGAAGGAGAACAGCCTGGCAGCTGTGGAGGTGCCGCAGCCTGGAGACAGAAATGAGTAACCACCTTTGGGAAGCTCTTTCTGAGGCTGGAGAGGGGGAGAGTGCTGCATTCAGCCTGAGCAAATGGTGATANGAATCCTTTCCAGCTGCACTTCCCAACACTGGCCATTAAACTCTGGAGCTGGCATTGTCCGCAGAAGAAATCGGAATTTGCATTATGGAACAGCGATGTCTGTTTTGATTAAGAACAACACTCTCCCCCTTCTATCCGGTTTCATGAATATTTAAGTTAATTAAGCCCAGCAAAGATTTCATTTCGGCTTAATGACTTCTAAATGTGACTTCTTATGTCTGTGGAAATGAGTGAGGTACAACAGGCACAGCTCTTAATACACCTAATTATGGGATTGATGCATTCCGAGGGTATGGGGCGGCAGGATTTCATCCTTAGGAAATGTGACACCCCTGAGCCTGTGGCTGGAGACCAAAGGGGCTTCCACAACAGGAAAAGGGAGAGAAAATCCAGGAAAAGCCTCGTGGGTCAAGAGAGGGATGTGGCAAAAGCGTGGGACAAACTTTGAGTGATGTCACTGCAGTGCTGAGTGGTTTTGGAGCACTCAACATCACCTTGGGGCATCAATTCTTCTGTAGGAAATCTGGACAGGGAAGAGATCAGAGGTGCTCTGGAGTTTTCTCATATTTCAGTAATTTGGAGCAGAGAGTGATTCAGGTTTGCAGCAAATAGGTGGAATTTGGTTTGCTTTTTTTTGTCAGGTAATTAAACAAAATCCAGCCCAGCTTCCCGAGCTGGCAGTTTTTGGGATGAGTGAACTGGAAGTTGGAATTCTGCACCAGAATTGGAGAAATGGTTGGATGCGCTTGGAAAATGAGTCTCTTTAGGCTTGGGTGTTAGGGGACCTTATTTTTAAAAAAGCACCTCAACAGAATTATTGGCTGCTTTGGAAAATCTGACTCCCATTTTCTCAGGCACCGCTGAACCTCGGTCCCGGGTAATTCAGAGCAGCTGATATTACTGGTAATGGTGGTTAAATACAGAGTTTATCCTAATGCTCATGCTGGCAGCAAAAGAACCATCTCTAAAATCACCCCTCTCAGGAGTCATTCCGGAATCCCATTAGTGACTGGGCAACCTTTGTGTTAAATCCTGAAAATGAGAGGATTATCTGCCCCAGAAAGGTCGCACGCGGGCAAAAATGGGGTTTGTGGCTGGTGGCAGAGACTCTTGGGAGGTAAAGAAGGGAAAGTGTGGGGAGCAGGAACTTTAGAGCAGTTCCATGTGTGCCTTGAAGGCTTTTCAGCCTCTCCTGACCAATTCCTGCCCTGTTCTTCCCAGGAAAAACAACACCTGGGGAAAAAGTGCCTCATTTCCTTCATCCTTTGGCTGCTGTTTGAGCGAAAGGCTTGGACATTTTGTATTTAGAAAGATGGGCTTGAAAATAATGGCCTGGGGGGACAAAATCTTTGTTGTTTTGTGAGAAACTGGTGCTTCCATGGGGCAGGCAGGGAAATCCTGGGAATCCCTGGAGGAGCAAGTTCAGGAGGAGGCACCAGCAGCTGGGACTCCCAGCAAACTCATCCCGTGCTTGGGCACCACCCAAACCTGGCGGATGAGGCAGGGCATGAATTGTTGAACATTCCCAGGTTGTAGCAATATTTGATTTATTTTTTTTCCCCCATCCTGATCCTTACAAGTGTGGGGGGAGCAGATTGAGATTCTGCCTTAAACCGATGGGTCTTGACTCAATTTAAATCCAGCTAAGAGTGTTAAATTGACATCTAAGCAGGTGAGTCAAGTGCTAAGTCTCTTTCAGAACAAGCTGTAGGTGTGTTGTGATTCCAATTTATTTCTTTTTAACTCCCCTAATGGGATAAAAACGTAGGAGAGGGATGGAGAAGCTCGGATGACGAACGCCGAGGGGATGGGAGGGGGTTGGAAGTGGAAATGACAAGCGAAATCAAGCGGATTAAAAGGATGTTCTCACCTGATGGAAAGTGCTCTCCAGGGGACTGCACTGAAGGCAATCGAGAGGGGCTCAGCCTTTAAATTAGTCTCGATTTTGATTCTCTCCCCATTCCTGCTACCAGCTCTCCCATGTGCTTTTGGGAAGAGGAATTATTTCCTTTTCTTTCGCCCCTTTTGCCTCCAGTGAAGTGAACTCTGTCCCTCAGGACACCAAGAATTCCCTCCCCACAAAATGTTTGGGAGAGATCCTCTTCCTGAGGGTGGAGCTTAGCAGAGAAATATCAATGTTGATATAACAATGGGAATTAACAAAGTCTGGTATTAAATGTGGCAATGGTCTAGCAGGGTTTGAGTGTGGACTCTGTAGAGGGAAGTGTCAGAGAGAACTCAGGGGGACCCAACAAGGACCCCTAAATCCCTTCCCAAGGGGAGTTCTGGTGCAGCTGGATCCAGGTTTAGTCCTGGGTTTGGTCAGAGGTTTGTGTCCAAAGAATTAGATGGACACAATCAATCTTTTTTGTCAGCCAAGATTTCAAAATTAATCTTTGAATTAACTGTTAGTCCCAGCTCTTAATCCCTTCCCAAGAATCTTTTATGGTAAGGAATCACTCAGCCTTTGGGAAGTAACTGAATGTTACTCTTGACCTTTGAGGAATAACGCTGAATGTTACTCTTAACCTTCGAGGAGTAACTTTGAGAGTTACTCTCGACCCTTGGTGGGTAACTTCAGGAATTACTCTCAGCCTTCAAGGAGAAACTTTGAAAGTTACTCTCGACCTTTCAGGAGTAACTTTGAGAGTTACTCTGGACTTCTCAGGAGTAATTTTGAGAGTTACTCTCAACCTCTCAGGAGTAATTTTGAGAGTTACTCTCGACCTTCAAGGAGTAACTTTGAGAGTTACTCTGGACCTCTGAGAAGTAACTTTGAAAGTTACTCTCAACCTCTCAGGAGTAATTTTGAGAGTTACTCTCGACCTTCAAGGAGTAACTTTGAGAGTTACTCTGGATGTTTGAGAATTAACTTTGAAAGTTACTCTCGACCTTTCAGGAGTAACTTTGAGAGTTACTCTGGACCTCTGAGAAGTAACTTTGAAAGTTACTCTCAACCTCTCAGGAGTAATTTTGAGAGTTACTCTCGACCTTCAAGGAGTAATTTTGAGAGTTACTCTCATCCTTCAAGGAGTAATTTTGGGAGCTCCACAACCCCTGGACTGTACACTATTTAAGGCATAGGATGGTCGACTCCCCATCCTATTTGCACCCCAGCTGTATTTTGGGTTGGGCCCTGCCCAACACCCCCTCAGCTGCTGAACAGCACTCTGACCTCAGATGTTGAAAGAGATTTATGACTTTAACTCTTTTCTTGTGGTCTCTGGGCCAGATGGAGCCGTCACGACCACCCTTCCCAGCAGGAAAAGGGGGAGCACAGATGGTTCCCAGGCAGAACCTGCTCCCCTTCCTCAGGCATGCAAAGAAGAATTATAAACCTTGTGGTATCTGCTCCCCAAAAAGCACCACTCTGTAGAAAAATGAGGGGTTTGAAGCCTAAATATTTGCCTTGGCACCAAGCAGGACCACCTGGAGTTGTCTTTTGCCGTGACAAAGGGTCTCAAGGACCTTCGGGATTTATCGATGTGTGCAAAATAATTGGAGACCCAAATATCATTTTTAAAGCCAGTGACAAAACATAGAAAACCCCCCAAAACTGTTCTTTGGATAAAACAGGCTTGCATTTCTTTGGGGATGGATGGATGGATCAGGAGCTGAGGCTTGCGGAGCATTTTCAGTTTCAAAATTAGAACGTGATATTTTGCCCCTAAAAAAAACCCCAACCTTTTCAAGAGGCTGACTTTTAACCAACTGCTGCTTCTTCAAAATTCTTTGCGGTCTCGAAGTCAGATGTGCAAAACCCTGTCAGGTGTCCCAGTGAATAGATGAAAAACTTCCTTTATTTTTATAGTAAGGCATCTCTTTTTTTGGCTTGAAAGTACGAGGCAGATGAAAAATGGAAATATTAGAAGCCTTTGTATGGAGAAGTGTCTAATGAGGCAGCTTTATCTGCAGCAATGAGGAGATTTGTCTGTGAATGGAGGTTGAAAAAGCCTTAAATATGTCGTTAGCGCTAATCTGGGCTGTTTGATCTGGCCAAGGATCTTAATCTTCAGATATTTCACAAGCACTGAGACAGATTGATGCCTCAGTTTGTCTCGCCTTAACTTCGGCTGCTCTGCTGCCGTGGTGCTGATCCCCAAGTTCAATGAACTCATTGAAGTTGTGTTCCAGAAATTCGACAGGAAATGGCTTCGAGCTCCTTCAGATTCGGAGTTAATCTTAGAGGAACGCCTTGGATTGTAGCAAAACAAATGAGGGCTCTAAGAATCTTTTTAGTGTTTGAAATTCACTTTCTTGCAGTGGGGAACACCATGGCTGAGAGTTGACAGATTTGCTCTTGAGGTTATTTTGTCGTGGTTTTAATTGCATTTTGTAAAATGTTTTTTGTAATTGTGGGTGGGGGAAAGGTGAGGGAAGGAGGTGGGAAAAGGTGAGGGAAGGAGGTGGGGAAAGGTGAGGGAAGGAGATGGGGAAAGATGAGGGAAGGAGATGGGGAAAGGTGAAGGAAGGAGATGGGGAAAGGTGAGGGAAGGAGGTGGAGAAAGGTGAGGGACGGAGATAGGGAAAGGTGAGGGAAGGAGATGGGGAAAGCTGAGGGGAGGAGATGGGGAAAGGTGAANAGGAGATGGGGAAAGCTGAGGGGAGGAGGTGAGGAAAGCTGAGGGGAGGAGGTGAGGAAAGGTGAGGAGAGAAGATGGGGAAAGGTGAGGGGAGGAGGTGGGGAAAGGTGAGGGAGGGAGATTTTTAGCACTTTTGAGTGAGATTTAGGCAGAGGGGGTGACTCGTTTGCTTGTTTGACAAAAGCAGGGACTGTCAGAGTTGTATTTAATGGCTTTTAAAGTTGTTGTATCACAGCCTGCTCCGTGCTGGAGAAAATGCACGTTCCCTGCAGCAAGGCACTGTGCAAACTCATCAGCTTTGCTATTTAGATTATTGCCTTCTGCCGTGAATCCCTCACAAGGAGCCGTGTGCTATCAGCAGCCCTTGTTCTCTTCGTTAGCACTGTCAGAGCAGAGTGGATGGGCATAATTACCGAGGAGTTCTGGGCTGCTGAAGTGGATAATGAAAAGTGCCACTGACACAGTCTTTGCATGCCATTAAAAAAAAATTAAGGTAATGATTCAACAGGCAGAGTTTCACCTGTGCTGTTGGTGGAGCTCTTTGTTCCTCCGTCCTCCCAAAAAATGGGTCGTGCTGCCTTCACTCAGACTCTGCTCCAACGTCCCCTTTTTGCCAGCAGAAAAACCCTGAGCTCTTCATTCACTGCTTTGTCTCGGCAGCTGAATAATGAAGATTCCTCTTGGCGTCGTCTTTGAAGCGCAAAGGTTGGGCTTTGAGAGTTTTGTTGGGTTGTTTGGGTGCAGGGTGGGGGTTTATGCCACAATTCTGGGTGGGTTTTAAAGCCCTTTGGATGCCCAGTCCTTGTGTGACTTCAGCTCAAGTCGTGTCATAAATCCCGGAACTGCTGAGGTTGGAAAAGACCTTTAAGATCATCAAGTCAAACTCTCAAAGCAGCACCACACCCACCACTGAACCTTGTCCTCAAGTGCCACGGCCTTGTTTGAACACTTCCAGGGGATGGGGACTCTACCACATCCCTGGGCAGCCCCTTCCAATGCTTTACAACCCTTCCCATGGAGAAATTCCTGCTGATTTCCAGCCTGAGCCTCCCCTGGCCCAGCCTGAGGCCGTTCCCTCTCCTCCTGTCCCTGTTCCCTGCAAACAGAGCCCAACCTGGGGCTGTCCCCTCCTGTCAGGGATTGTGCAGAGCCACAAGGTCCTCCCTGAGCCTCCTTTTCTCCCTCTGAGCCCCTTTCCCAGCTCCCTCAGCCCCTCCTGGTGTCCCAAACCCTTCCCCAGCTCCGTTTCCATCTCTGGACACGCTCCAACCCCTCCAAGTCTTTCACAATACCTTAAACAATATCCTGGAGTTTACCAACTGTCACCTGCTGGTGCCCGGGGTGTTTTAAAGCCAATCCCATTCATCTCGGGCTAAAAGGCCATTTCTCAGCCACTCCATAAAGTTCTTAACAGCCTGGCCCCCGCCGCACTTCCCCGGGAAGATACGACACGCTGGGTACCTGCTTTCAATTTCGCCCGTTAAGCCCCTTCATTTTCCCCGGGTTATTTCAGCATCCAGCTACTCCCTGCTTTATGTGGGAAAACCGTTTATTTTTTAATGGAGCTCAACGTTTCCAGCTCAGGCAGCAGCCAGTGGATAACTTCCACTTGTGGGGCATTAAAAATCGGAAGGAGGAGCTTTTGGAAGGGATTTGTCGCCGAGTTAATGACACCTCTGCTGTTGGCTTCAGTGGGGATGGATGCAATAAAAAAATCACAAAGACCAGCAAGAAGACATCAAGGATTGCCTCAGGATGGCCTTTAGATAGTGAGAAATCTTCCCTCGTATCCATCAGCTTAATTTACATCAAGAACTCAATTTACAAACTAGGTGAGACTTTTTTTTTCCCTACGCCTTTAAAAATTCGCCAGAATTCTTCATTAAATCCTACAAGGAGGTTCAAAACACTTAAAAATGCATGATTAATTTCTCTGCTGTTCTGTAGGGCTTTTACTGAATTGTTCAGCCTTGACTCGGATGTCCTGGGAGAATTGTGACAGAATTACTCAGAAAATTTCATATTCAGGGAGATTTTCTGCTGCAGATCTTTCCTGCTCTGAAAACACAGCTCAGAGAATGATGATGAGGAGGGGAAATTGTACAGGGAGGGTTGCTCTGCAAACACCTCTTCCCTGCTAATGTGATTAAATGCAGTTGGTAACTGTTGATGAAGTTCCATTGCAATCTAGGAAAGCCTGAAAATTAGGGAGGGTGTGGATTAATAGGACCAAGACTTTGCAACCCTGGATCCTTGTAAAAAATTCAGCTACTCCAGCTCAGCGCTGTTGAAGTCAGTCCGCTTCATAAACTGGCACAGCGGTGGCGTGAAAGAACGCGCCGGGGGTGGCAGAACAAGCTGATATTTAATAAAATATCTTTTTTTTTCCTGGCTTCCCTGCCACTGTTGCTCCCTGGTGTTTGCCTGGAGGCTCCTGGCTGCCAGGAAGGGCCGGCGCTGAGCAGGTGTCCCTGCAGAGCAGGGAGGGATGAGCGGCTCCAGCGGGCGCTGCCAGCGGGACGTGCCAGGTTTGGGCAGCCGCTTTGCTTTGGGAACAGGACAGGTTTTCTCCCTCCCTAATGAGAAAGCCACACATAACATTCTGCACGATGACAAGGGCCAAATGCAGCCCGCAGTCAGGGCTGATAAGATGAAAGGCTGCAGCAGGGGAAGAGCTGTTGTACATGGAGTTCACGTCCGGAGCCAAGCGCGGCGTCTGTAAAAGATGATGCCTCCTTCATGCAAAGCAGTTTGAGGCTCTGCTTTTTGAATTTTTCATATGGAAAACACCTTGAATTCCCCGAGGAGACCCGGAACTCAGGGTTGGGATGGGTCGGGTGTTACAGAGGGAAAAGAATTCTGCCCCCACTTCCCCCTGGAACTGTGGCCTGTCCCCCCTCACGTGGCACTCGTATCACAGAAATTGAGGGTTTGATAAACACCCCCAGGCCTTCAGCAGCACCGAGGGATTTATTGGCCTCCTGTGGCGCTCTGGCTGCAAATCCTGTGTGGGAACATCTGGAGCTGCCACGCCAGGCTCTGCTCAGCGCAGCTGCTTTAGTCCTTACCAGGGAATTCTGTACGAGTCGCACTTGAACTCTTGTTGCAGCAAAAGTAACTTTTATCTGCGAGTGCAGATCAGGGATGTGAGGGTATTATCAGCACTAGAAAACGTCTTTAACTGCCTCTCGTAGCAAAGTTTCACACAAGCCCCTTTCTCTCAGCATGTGCAGTGAGTAAAATCCACAAGGAAGCTGGAGGCGTTTTTCCTGCAGCTTCGAGTCTCGGGCCGCGCTCGGAGCAAGGGCTGAATTTCAGAGTGAATTTTCTCGGCCACTTGAAAGGCCCAGCCTGCTCCCACTGTTCCCTTTGTGCTCGGGAGAGGAGGAACGGGAGCAGAAATAGGTTAGGGAGTAAATGAGAGTGGTGGTGGTGGTGGGGACGTGGAGCTGCCTTGATGTATCCGCGGCGGATGTTGAAAAGATGTTCCCTGTGTAAAACACGGCGCAGGACGCGCCGGGAGCGCGGCGAGCGTGAGCTGCTCTGACACCTGCTTCAAACCATGATGTCAAAGCAGCTCCACCGTGCCTGAAAAAGCTCCTGAAGTGGAAAAGTTCCCGTTGGGTTCGGTGGTTTGGAACAACACTCACTGGCGGGGGAGACGGGGGATGGTACGAGCCCTCAGGCTTTACCTGAGCGCGCCGGTGCTTTTCTTCTGCTCATTGAATTTTTGGGGTTGTTTCTTGACAGCCTGCAGTAATTGGCTTCCTCGGCTCAGATCAAACAGTTTGGAAAAAGGGCTCTTAAACAGAAGATATCTGCATAAAGCAGCGTGGAAAGCGCTGCCTTGAAAGAGCTCTTCTGTTCTTTCTGCTGAAAAGTTTGCGGCAGATTGTGCACCCTGGTAAAGGAGCAGCTCGAACGCCCAGTGTGAGCTTTTTCTCTGCAAAAAACTCCATTTATTTAGGGTTTTGTTGGAGGGTTTCACTGCATAAGGTTTTAGAAAAGGTTATCTTGGTTTCTGTACGGGAAATTCTGGCTTGGGTTGGAACACTGGGCCCGAAGAGGTTTGTGAGCAGACCCAAATCTCCCGGATCTTCCCAAAGGGCTGGAGATCATCCTGGTGTCTCGGTATCTCTGCAAACCAGGCTGCTGCCACAGGGATTTCCACCTGGAAACTCATGTGCCAAATCTGCTAGGGATTTTTTCTTTTCTTTTTAATTTTTTTTTTTTTTTTTTTTTTAATTTTTTTTTTTTTTTTTTTTTTGTGAATACCCTGTCCTTGGCTCCGTCCCCCGAATCCTGGACTCGAGTTTTTCCCTTGCTCCAGTGGAGCAAACAGCTCAGCGGATGCTCCAGGGGTGTCTTCTCCAAGTGCCTGTAGCTCAGGGGGATGTCACTTGAATGGCTCTTAAAATTAGGTCTGTCTGGGAGAGAATCATTTAAATTCCACAGTTAAGACTCCTGGTGATTGAGAACAAACGAAACTGCTCTGAAGGCTTCAGGAACTCGCTAATGGCTGGAAAGAAGAGGGTCAGGGTCTGGTTGGGAATCGTTTAGAATCCTTCCCTCCCCATTACTCACTCTTTAAGTGACACCTTGATAGTTGCACGAGGGTAGTTAAACATGAATTGTTAATACCACCAGCTTTTCGTAGGGAGGGCTCTTCTTTGCTCCCAAATGAAGCTGATTTATTTTTGTGCTGTTTTCCCCACCAGTTGTCGAGGCCATTAAATATCCTTAATTGCCTGGAAATGGATTCACTTAACAGAGTCCTGGTAATTCAGAGATCTGGGAGCTGGGGCGTCGGTGTTTCAGTCGGCTCTCCCTCGGGAATGACGGGCCTGAAATCACCCGGTGCCTCTTGCTGCCTGGCTTTTGATGGATCAGCAGCAGAGGCTCCGCAGTCTGGCTGCCATCACCCTCTGAGGAGCAGCTGGAGAGCTCACCAGCTGTATTTCTGAAAAAAAACAACCACCTTGGGACCTGCAGGATCCCAGGCAGAGCAGTCCTGCAGCTGCTGGAAACCTGGAATTGTGATGCTTTGAAGATCTCGACTGAGACCTCAGCTGCCCCAGCCTGGAGTGTCTGTGAGGGGGGCAGCGCCCTGAAAACGCCAGCAGTGGCTGTAAATTGTGATGTTCCAGTTGTGTTTTACATCTTTTTATGAGTTTTCAGTTTTCTGAGTCCACTGAAAAGCGATTCCAAGACTGAGATCGTTCTACAAAGCTGATTATCAAATCTGCTTCTCTTATTGCCCCATTTTTGGTGTTAAACCCAGCATCGATATTTTCTGCCTTCTTAAACTTGATTTTCATCTCCATACACCAAGATCTCACCCTGCTGCCTCCAACTCTGGGATTGGGAACTTGCAGAGGGAAACCACTTCATGTTAATAAGGAGAAAACTAACCCAAAGCTCTCAGAAGTTACAGATTTCCTTCGAGAACAAACTGGCAAAATGATGAGGGCCTCTGTTGGAGAGAATCAGGGGTTATTTGGGGTTGGGAAAGACCTCCAGGATCCACTGTTCCCAGCACTCTCCCAGCACACTGTGCTGGCTCCTGTACAAGTGGAAATGTGCTCAGGAATTCCCAGCTGGGAGGCTCCCCAGAGCCTCGGGAAGGGAAAAGCTGGGGCACCACCAGGCTGAAACAGCAAATTCATTAACTGCACACTTCACCCAAAATATCCCTGAGAACGCTCAGCTTAGAACAATCAGACAGCAGGAACAGACCTGGTTGTTTGTTTTTCTCAGCTCTTGCAGTGGAGAGAAGCTGTTTGGGGTTATTTTAAGCTTTTCTTCGTGCACGGGGCAGCCCTGCTGAGCGTCTCTGATGCTGGCAACCCACAGAGCAGACTCAGGGGCTGGGGACACTTTGTCACCTTGGAAAGAAATGCCTTTCCCTCAGGGGGACTCTGCAACGTGGATCCACGGAGCAATATCCTAATCTGAGAATAATTGGAAGGAGATCCTCTTGACATTGGAAGTCGGAGAGAATAAAAAGGAGTTTGGGTTAATGTGACAGAGCACTTTCAATGCCTGCGAGCGGGTGGGAACAATAAAGAACTTCAGGGACTTTAATCCTGTTTGTCAAGTAATTTATCACAGTTGTTTTCATAAATCTGGGAGATAATCAGCATCCGTGGCAAATGGGACTGGATTAAACATGAGCTGCTGGGTTGTTGTGCTCAGCTGGGTCTTGTAGCACAACGTGTCAGATTTTTCCTGGGCTGGAAGCAGGGGCACGACGGCAGAGAAGAACAGAGGAGGGGACTGGGGAGATTGAATTCCAGGGACAACAGGGCTGCATCTGCCTCTGCTCCCTCCTGGGCAGCTGAATCCTGGAGCAAACCCCTGCCCGGGTGGGGAATGAGGCCAACAGGAGCCTCTCCAGGATTGTGGATGGAGGGGATCCCAATTCAAGGGGTTCTTGCAGAGCAATTCCGGCCTTTCTGCAGGGATTCTGTAGAGTATTCCCAGCCAGAGTTATATCAGAGATTTTATGGCTCTGCACAACTCCCAGGGCAGCTGGGTGGGGTCAGGCTCTGCTCCCAAGGACACGAGGGGAGGGAACGGCCTCAGGCTGGGCCAGGGGAGGTTCAGGGTGGACAGCAGCAGGAATTTCCTCATGGGAAGGGTTGGCAGGAGCTGCCCAGGGAGGTTTGGAGTCCCCATCCCTGAAGGTGGCACTCAGTGACAAGGTGGGGATCAGGCACAGCCTGGACTCGACGATCCCAGAGTTCCTTTCCAACCTCAAAGACTCTCTTACATAAAATTACAGTTTTATTTAAGATCAAAGATCATTTAAGATTAACGATTCAAGATTAAACACTGCTCAGGAAATCTGATTTTGCTTGATAGTGGGGAATTTTTTTGCCTGGAAATCACTGTCCTTTTCACTAATTCAAGGAGGATTTGGGGAACTGCACTTTGGATTTGAAGATTTTTGGAGCGAAACCTCCCATGGTTTGTCAATACCATCCATGGGGGATTGAACAGCCATGGGAATGTGGCACTTGGGGACACGGCTCAGGGTGACCTTGTCAATGCTGGGGGACGGTTGGACTCAATGATCTCCAGAGGGCTTTTCCAACCTCAACAACTCCATGACCCAACAGCTCTTTGGGACAACAGAAGTGCCACCTCCTGGTGCTCGTGTGGCTCCCAGGTGGGATTAGTGGCACCACAACCCCTTCCGACAGCGCGTGGGGCTGGGACTGTGTAGGGTCACACCATGGGGGTTATGGACAAGAAGGATTGGAAGGTCTGGAATGGGCCTGGAGGTGACCATGGAAACACATCCAGGGCACCTGAGATGGGCTGGGGAAAAGTGTGATGAGTTTGTGACCTTCTGGAGCAATTGTGTGAGAATATTGTGGTTTGTGACCTTACAGGGCATTGGTTACCTGTTCCCATAACAGGGAACACCTGGGCAATGCTCCAGGGGATTGGGGGACACTCGGGTGTCATCCTGCTTTTTGCAGGGTTCCACGTTTGTTATTTTGTAGTAGAAGCTCCCATGCATTTTCTAGAAACACAGCCCTTGTTTTCCTAACTGGTCAAGATTGTTTGGAACTTTTAGATTGTTTTTCATTCCTTTCCCCTGGGGCGGAGAAAGATGATTGACCATGTCTTTATCCTGTGAACTTATAGAGGTGGGAACCTCTTTGACCAATCCATGATTGTCTTAAGAAAGAGATAAATATAAGAGAATAAAGAAGGGCAGGGCCTTTTTTGGTGGTCCTGCCTGGTGGTTCAAACTGCTGCCCTGAAGTCTGCGTGTTTCTTTCGTGTCCAGCAGTGCAACACTCGGGGATGCATCTTTGCTGTTTCTGTGAGGTTCTGTCCTGTCTGTATGCTGGGATTGAAGGAATTTTCACTGCACAATGAAGGCCTTTGCGCTTCTCCATCTCGTGCCAAGCCCGTGCCCTTGTGTGAACACCTGGGTTAGGTACAGACACTCCTGAGCGAGCTAAAAGTGGCAGGGATGGCTTTAAACCAGCACTTGAGGGATGGGCTCCTCTCCCTGGAATCGGGCTCCCTGTTGGATTTGGGGGAAGCGGCCGTGCTTGGCTGGAGCTGGAGATCTGTCTCTATTAGAGAGCTCAGCTCAGGGTGCCTTTGGCTCCTGCAGCAGCTGTATTTCATCACGTTAAAACGCTGGCTAATGCTGCATCAATAAATCCTGAATTAAGGAAATCTGCAAAGGAGCAACAGCCTTATCTTAATTAAGCAAAATCTATGGCTCCTGCCACAGCCAGGACCAGGAGCCAGTCAACCTTGGAACAGGAGCTTCTTTCTGCTCTTTGATACTCATTTTTGGGGGGTTTTTAATGTGGGAATTGCTGCCCAGTGACACAGAGAGACACCGAGGAGCAGGAATGGGTCATTGGCTGCCTGAGGGAAAATCCTGGGGTTAAAATGTTCAGTGGAGAAAAGGTCCTTGAACAAAGCTGGTGTGAATGGAAAGGGAGTCAGGGAATGCTGAACACGAGGGTTGAGGAGTTGGAAAACCTGACCTGGTGGAAGGAAAGGGACGAGAGACAAAAATGTTTTCATTCCATATTTTAGTTGAGGTTTTTTTTTAATATTACCAGCAAAAGTATTTGTGTAATAATGAATTTTAGAGCTGATCAGGAAGTGTCACACCCACAGCAACCAATTCCCAGTAGAACCCAGTATGGGAGTCAGTTGATGCTGGTGCGAGTAGAATCAGGATTCACACCAAAATTTGGTGTGAGTGGAAGGGAGTCAGGGAATGCAGAACACGAGGCCTGAGGAGCTGGAAAACCTGACCTGGTGGAAGGAAAGCAAAGAGAGAAAAATGTTTTACTTCCAGGTTTTAGTTGAGTTTTTTTTTTAAATATTACCAGCAAAAGTATTTGTGTAATGATGAATTTTAGAGCTGATCAGGAACGCCTGATCCAGAGCAGGGAGAAGGAAATCTGAGATCCCCTCCTGCCGTTATCAGCCTCCTTCTCCTCCTCAGCCCTCACATCCCCAGCAGCCAATTCCCAGCAGAGCCCAAACTGGGAGTCAGCTGACCCTGGTGTGAGTAGGATCAGGATTCACACCAAAATTTGGTGTGAGTGGAAGAGGAGTTACCTGAATGCAGAATACAAGGCCTGAGGAGCTGGAAACCCCAAGCTGGTGGAAGGAAATAGAAGAGAGACAGGAGATGTTTTACTTCCAGGTTTTAGTTGAGTTTTTTATAAAACATTACCAGCAAAAGTATTTGTGTAATGATGAATTTTAGAGCTGATCAGCCTCACCTGATCCAGAGCAGGGATAAGAGATCACCTCCTGCCGTTATCAGCCTCCTTCTCCTCCTCAGCCCTCACATCCCCAGCAGCCAATTCCCAGCAGAGCCCAAACTGGGAGTCAGCTGACCCTGGTGTGAGTAGGATCAGGATTCACACCAAAATTTGGTGTGAGTGGAAGAGGAGTTACCTGAATGCAGAATACAAGGCCTGAGGAGCTGGAAACCCCAAGCTGGTGGAAGGAAATAGAAGAGAGACAGGAGATGTTTTACTTCCAGGTTTTAGTTGAGTTTTTTATAAAACATTACCAGCAAAAGTATTTGTGTAATGATGAATTTTAGAGCTGATCAGGAACACCTGATCCAGAGCAGGGATAAGAGATCACCTCCTGCCGTTATCAGCCTCCTTCTCCTCCTCAGCCCTCACATCCCCAGCAGCCAATTCCCAGCAGAGCCCAAACTGGGAGTCGGTTGATGTTGGTGCGAGTGGGATGAAGCTCCCTGATCTTCACAAAACAACCAGGTTTGGTGGTGGAACAGTTCCCTCCTCCTCCTCCCCACTCCCCCGGACAATCAGCCTCGATTACTCATTGCTGCAATCAGCAGAGTACAGATGGTATCACATTGTTTGGAGGCCACCACAGATAAGCTGTGATGAAAATTCTTTGTTACCGGTGATTTCCAGCTCGGTTCTTTTTCCTTTTAAATGTTTATTCAGTCAAGAAGAAAGGCACCGTGGGGCTTTTTTTTCATTTTAATTTACAAACCTCGCTGGCTCTCTGCTGTTGCCATTTAAAAGGGAGTTATGGCCAGAAAAATGATGTGATGGAAAAATAAATGACCTGGGGAGCGCCATCAGTTTCACCTGATCCCTCCAAGACTCCCCGATTGAGTCTGCTCCGCTCACAGACCCAAAAGGTGCCCGTGCAGGCTGCCAGGACTGTGAAATCCATTGGAAACTGTTCTTCCAGGCTTTCTCTGGAGCTGTGCTGTGCCTGGGCTCCCTCCTGGGTGTTGATGGACCAGAACCTTTCCATCCTTTTCCCAGCAGCAACAGCATCAGACACCTTCAGGAAGGGCACAGGAGGCTTCTCCAAAAAAAGCCTGAGTGGTGCCTTTTGATGGATGTCCTCTTGAATAGCTGGAAGTGGGTTTGTCCTGGTTTTCCATCTTCAAGCTCCAAGCCCTGTCCAGCCTGGCCTTGGGCATTGCCAGGGATCCAGGGGCAGCCACAGCTCCTCTGGGAATCCCATCCCAGCCTCTCCCCCAATATTTCTTCCCAAAATCCCATCTACACCTGGATTGGTTTGGGTTGGAAGGGATCTCAAGGCCCATCCAGAGCCCCCTTGGATCCCACACTTCCCATGGATCCAGGTGGCTCCAGCCTGGCCTTGGGCATTGCCAGGGATCCAGGGGCAGCCACAGCTCCTCTGGGAATCCCATCCCAGCCTCTCCCCCAATATTTCTTCCCAAAATCCCATCTACACCTGGATTGGTTTGGGTTGGAAGGGATCTCAAGGCCCATCCAGAGCCCCCTTGGATCCCACACTTCCCATGGATCCAGGTGGCTCCAGCCTGGCCTTGGGCATTGCCAGGGATCCAGGGGCAGCCACAGCTCCTCTGGGAATCCCATCCCAGCCTCTCCCCCAATATTTCTTCCCAAAATCCCATCTACACCTGGATTGGTTTGGGTTGGAAGGGATCTCAAGGCCCATCCAGAGCCCCCTTGGATCCCACACTTCCCATGGATCCAGGTGGCTCCAGCCTGGCCTTGGGCACTTCCAGGCTGCTTTCATTGAGCTGAGTGCTCACTGCTTCACCTCCTTTAACACCCAAAAACCTCCCTTGTGCTGCCCCTCCTGCCCCCTCGAACACCTTCACATTTTGGGGGAATTTTCTCATTCTTTGCTCCAGGAAGAAGTTGGCTGTGGTTTCCAGCTGGACAGTCAGGAGAGGGACGATCCCAGACTGACCCAGGGACACAGGACCCACCCAAGGGACAGGAGGAGCCACATTATTTTTCCAGAAGAGTCTCCCGAGCTGTCAGAGCTCAGCCAGAGGGGACTGGAACAGCTTCACTTTTCTCCCTTTTTTATTTTCCATTCTATCCCGGAGTTGGGCTCAGCCCGGATCCCCCATCCTGCCTGCTCCTCCCGTTCCTCCCACACCCAACCAATATCAACAATCAGGTCAGAGCACCTGAAATGTTTGGGAGAAGCCTTTTTTTGTGCCTTTCCTGAGCCTGTCTGCTCGCATTACACCGAGGAACGGGAACATTCCTGCTCTGCTCATGCGTTAAGGATGGATCGCTCCATTTTGTTCCCGAATAACAGAGCAAAGGGAAGCAGCTGTGACAACTTAAGCATTGAAGAATCATAAATCATCCTCCCTTTCCCTTGTCCCCCCCCTCCACGTATCATGAAAAATAAATGTGGAGCCCTTTTTGGAGATTTTTTTACACTTTTCATTCTTTTGAAGCCCGGGTGGGGGGTTTAAAAGTGTGGGGGGCTTTGGACATCCTTACATGGCTTTGGCATTGGGGGTTTTAATAAATAATAAATGCAATTAAAATGGCAAAGGGGTAACAGTGGAGAAGCTTTGGAAACGAAAAAAAATTTAAAATTAAATTAAAATGAAAAATTTTAAAGTTTAAAATTCAGAAATGAAACGGTGGCACAATCCTGGTGCTCCACAGAAATGCCCATGAGAATCCCCTCAGTTTCTGATGGAAGTGCTGATATTCTATTTCAGCTGATAAACATATCAGGTTTTACAAGAACTGCTGTTATTTAATATTTTTGGGGCAAAAAATAACTTTGCTTTGTTTAACTGATTTTACTCTTGGACTGTGGATGTTCTGGGTTAATTAATATTGAAGCCACATCACCTATATTCCAATTTTCTCCTGATTTCTGCCTGTTTTCCTTCATCCTATGAACCACGGGATGACCCTAAGGGATATCCTTGGCCACAGGAATTTTTAAAATACCGATTTCAGAGCTTGCCCCTGCATCAGCCTCTCCTCGGGGCTCAGCTCCCGTCACTCTGCACGGCTGCTTTTCCTGGCCAAGCCCTCCTACTTTTATTTGCTCTTTATTTTCCTCTGGGAAAACCCAGGAAAACCTCCCGGAGTCTCTCTTGCTGCTTCAAACGGCTCAGAGAACGCCTCGGCAGGATTTCAGCCTTCACCCCGGCCAAATTTCAAGATGTTCAAGCAATAAATGTTAAATTATTTTCATTCGGCCCCTTTAGGGACTTCCAGAGGACACAAAGCTCCTCACTGGATCCATCCTTCTTCTCCAGCCTTTGGAATAATCGAACATCTCATCATTTGCCTCCTCACTGCCGAGCACGAGGGGAAAACACCTTTTGCACTTCGCTTGGAGGAGAATTTTTAACCTTCCCTCTTTAAGGTTAATCGGGCCCATTAGCAGAAGTTTAATTAAAGTAATTAGCTCGCTTATCAGCCTCTCCTTGGCCTTTGCCAAAGCTGAGACCCACGGTAAATACCCGAGATTGATGGCGCTGCCGTGCCTTTGTTTATCCCTTGTTTTTTCGGGAGAGGTGATGGGAGATTGATGCTCCCCGGGATGATTTTATCATAAATATTGCAAATCGCCCCGGCCCGTCCTTTGCTGCCTGACTCGGCGCATTAAACTTTTATCCTTTCCCGGAGAGAGCCGCTGCCCTGCAAGAACAGGGCTCCAAGAAAATAAGAAAATAGCAGGATTTGTTTCTCCCCCGGGGGAATTTCGTTGTGCCGGGGCCAGGGGAAGATGTTTAAAGATCTTCTGTGCCATTGCTTCTGTTCAGTGTTCTGTCCTGAGCCATTCCGACATCCCCTCCTTCCTCAGCTGCTGTGTTTTGGCCACCAGCGATTTTCTCATCCCTCAGCCCCCGACATCCCTGACAGCCACACTGGATCCGCTTCAGCTCCGATCTCGTCTCACATCAGGGAGAAAAAAAAAATCGCGTTTTCTTTTATGTTTTTTATCCCTTTTGACAACACAGCTGCGATTTCCCACCTGCTGTTCCCATCTCCAGCGGAGCAGCAGGACAGGAATTCTCCCCTCTCCACCTCTTCCTTCATGTCTTCTCTGTCGTGGCCTTTTTTCCTGGAAATTTCTCCCATTTCTGGGTTGTTTTCAAGTTGAAAGAGTTGATTTAGAGGGATATTGGAGAGAAATCCTTCCCTGGGATGGTTGGGAAGGGTTGGGATGGAATTCCCAGAGCATCATCTCCAGAGGAGCAGGAGGACAGGAATTCTCCCCTCTCCACCTCTTCCTTCTCATCTTCTCTCTCATGGCTTTTTTCCTGGAAATTTCTCCCATTTCTGGGTTGTTTTCAAGCTGGAAGAGTTGATTTAGGGGGATATTGGGGAGAAACCCTTCCCTGGGATGGTTGGGAAGGTTGGGATGGAATTCCCAGAGCATCATCTCCAGAGGAGCAGGAGGACAGGAATTCTCCCCTCTCCACCTCTTCCCTCACATCGTCTCTCTCATGGCTTTTTTCCTGGAAATTTCTCCCATCTCTGGGTTGTTTTCAAGTTGAAAGAGCTGATTTAGAGAGATATTGAGGAGAAATCCTTCCCTGGGTTGGTTGGGAAGGTTGGGATGGAATTTTCAGAGCATCATCTCCAGAGTAGCAGGAGGACAGGAATTCTCCCCTCTCCACCTCTTCCTTCTCATCTTCTCTCTCATGGCTTTTTTCCTGGAAATTTCTCCCATCTCTGGGTTGTTTTCAAGTTGAAAGAGCTGATTTAGAGAGATATCGGGGAGAAATCCTTCCCTGGGATGGTTGGGATGGAATTCCCAGAGCATCCCTGGATCCCTGGAAGTGTCCAAGGCCAGGCTGGAGCACCTGGAAGGTTCCCTGCCTATGGCAGAGTGTGGAATGGGATAATAAATATCCTACAAAAAATATCCTATAAATATCCAGTAACAAATATCCTACAAATGTGCTAAAAGGTTAACAAATATCCTACCAAAATCCGGTAAAAAATATCCCACAAATATCCTACAAGTTTAACAAATATCCTACTCCAGGACTAAAAATATCCTACAAAAATCCAGGAAAAAAAATCCTACAAACACACTACAAAGTTAACAAATACCCTACCAAAATCCAGTTTAAAATACCCTACAAATATCCTACAAGTTTAACAAATATCCTACAAATCCACTCCAGGGTTAACAAATATCCTATAAATATCCCGTAACAAATATCCTACAAGTTGAACAAGTATCCTACAAATCCACCAAGGATAACAAATACCCAGTAACCCTTGTAGGATAAATGTTCTTGTTAAGTAAATTATTAAAATTATCTTCGGGATAAATCATTAATTTCGCCTGTGCAGCCGCTGCAGGATTTCTAATTTATATTTAAAGTCTTACACAAGTCAAGCCTAAGCTGCTTTTTTTCTCTTTTTTAGACAAGGCTTTTTCATGTGGAAATTTCCAAAATCATCCAAACTCCTGGAAGTTTTCAGCGCTGACCAAATTTTCCAAATTATTTGCTCCCGTTCTGAGGAAATCGTGGAATTTTTGGGGTTCACAATCATTGTGAAACCAGGGATAAAGGGATGGGTTTTATTGGATATTTGTGGTGCCATTCCCACTTTTAATTGCAGGAAAAGCAAAAATAAATGGGGGGGGGGGGGTTGAAGACCTCGCTCAAGGTCATGTGGAGGAGAGAGAGATAAATCCAAATATTTGAGTCATCTCAGAATTTTGGAACAGTTTGGGTGGGAAGAGGTTTAAGGTTCATCCTGTTCCACTCCTGCCATGGGCAGGGACACTTCCCACTGTCCCAGGTGGCTCCAGCCTGAACTTGGGCACTGCCAGGGATCCACAGCTCCTCTTGGAATTCCATCCCAGCTCCTCCCCACCCTCCCAGCCAGGAATTCCTCCCCAAAATCCCATCTAAACCCAAATTCTTCCTGTTTAAGCCATTCCCCCTTTTCCTATCACTCCATTCCCCCGTAAAAATTCCAGGCTGGGCCTTTCCAGTGAATCCTATTTTATCTCCAGAGGAAACTTCAACTTGATAAAAGATGTGGAGCTGAGATGGTCCCATCAGAACCTCTGCAGCCATAAAAGAGGTGAAACTTCCCCCAAAAACTCTCGGAGCGTTCAGTGCAAGTACCCGGAGCCAAATCCAGGAGGAATAATAAGGGAGTCAAGGATAAAGGGACAAAGTGAGTCAATCCAATCATTATGCAGGGCTAATATTTCTTACTGTCCAAAGAGAATATTAAGCTACTGCCTAGGAAGGGGAAAAAAAAAAAAAAAGAATAAGCAGAAAAAGTTATTAAGGAATGATAATGGAGGGAAGGGAATATTATGTTGATTCTCCCAACAGTTATGAATGAATAAAGATACAGTGCCTGTGATAAAAAAATCACATTTCCCTGGAGAGAATGGGAGAAAAAAACCCAGCCACTGCCAAACCCTGATCGTTCTTTCAAGCGCCGAGCACCGAAATAACCCCACCTTTTCAAGTTTGCTGCTGATAAGTCCTAATCGGACCCTTGGAGTCATAAAAACATTCCCAGATTTCGATCTGCTTGGAGAGGAGCAATAAATCACCAGGATGGGGCAGACGGCTCCTCCGGCAGCAGCGCCGGAGTCGCTCGTTCGGCGCTCGAAAATAAAAGCGAGAACGACAAAGCCGCCGCGTGTACGGCGGTTATAAAACATCAAATATTTATAACACCTCAAACGGTGCCGTGTTACGACAGGCACAGAGCAGCTCCCTGGAAAAAAAGCTCTGGAATGGGAAAATCGAACGGTCTGCAGCTGGAGGAGTCGGTTGGCTGTGTCAAAGAGTGATTTTTTAAAAAAATATAACCAAAAAATGGGGGTTTTATTGAGTTGCCCCTCCCTTTGAGGCACGCTGTGCATCTTCCTGGAGCTCACCTGGGCTGTGGAGCCTCGAACCAGGGGAGGTTTTATGGTGGAAAAGACTGGAAATGAGGAGCCATGGAATTCTGGGCAGTAGAGCCATGGAATTCTGGACAGTGGGAGTCATGGAATTCTGGGTAGTGGATCCATGGAATTCTGAGTAATAGAGCCATGGAATTCTGGACAGTGGGAGTCATGGAATTCTGGGTAGTGGATCCATGGAATTCTGAGTAATAGAGCCATGGAATTCTGGACAGTGGGAGCCATGGAATTTTGGGCAGTGGGAGTGGGAGCCATGGAATTCTGGGCAGTGGGANGCACTGGGAGCCATGGAATTCTGGGCAGTGGAGCCTTGGAATTCTGGGCAGCGGGAGCCATGGAATCCTGGGCACTGGAGCCATGGAAAACTGGGAAGTGGGAACCATGGAGTTCTGGGCAGTGGGAGTGGAAATCATGGAATTCTGGGCTTTGGCTGAGCTTGAGTTACTTTAATTCGTATTTTTTCAATTGAGCAGGTCCTGTGGATGGATGTGCAAGGGAAAAAATTAGGTGATTAAAAGGGAATGGCTTTTAAGAAATGGTTTTTAAGAGGAAATGGCTTAAAATTCCTCAACACCCCAGAGCTGCCCGTTTGGCCCAGCCTGTGGTAATTTGTGTTCTGAATTCCTCAAGGCTCACAGGCAAAATTTGGTGGGGTTGGTCTTGTATTTGTGTCCGAGGTCCCGCAGAGTTTCCTGGCAATGGGATGGATCAGGGCTGTTGCGGTGGGTGCTTGTTTCATTAGGGCTGGGTACTTAATTAGGGTTGGGTGTTTTAATTAGGGTTCACCATCACGGGCAGGGAGTCACCTTGGAGCTCTGAGGGTTCGCACAGGGCAGGAATTAGGCTGGGAATGACCTTTCCCCCTCCACCTGCAGAGAGATGAAACCACAGCAGCTCCTTGGAGGAGAAGCTGGGATCTCCCACAGCCTCAGCTGAGCATCTGGAACGTTTCCTCCCCGCAGCCCGGTGGGAGGCGAATTTTCGGGAGCGACTCCTGCTGCTCCCTTCTGCTCTTTGCCACGGGCTTTTCCAGCCCTTCTGCTGCCTGGGTCTGGACAGGGATCTTGGCTCCATCAGTGGGATCAGAGAGCTCCTGGCTGACACTGATGGATGCTGGAATGGCAGCTCTGCACCACGACGTTCCTGGGCCAGTGCACAGCAGAATAAGCTGAGCACCGGCCAAGCTCTGAGCTCTCCGTTCCTCACAGCAATCACTGCCAGTGACCCCAAATTTCGCTCTGTTTGCCATGAAAATCCTGATTTGGGGATCTTTTGGTGGAGAAGTTCGGGGCAGTTTCCAGACCGGAGCTCTCAGGGATGGGTCTCGGTGCTGGATGTCTAAATTGGGATTTCACCCTCGTGGTTATCTCGCACATGCAGAGGGTTGTTCTTGCTTTCAGGAGTGAAGTAATCCTAAAGGTTAAGCCTGCGGGGTGTTCTCTGCAAGAACTAATATGGTGACATTTAACTGCTATTAAAAAAATAAAATTGAAAAAAAAAAAAAACCTCTTTTTTTTTTTGCCTTCCCACACCCCCTCCCCTCCTTTTTTTTTTTCCCCTTGGAAAAAGCGCGTGAGGCGTTTGTTTTGTAGCAGCGGCTGATTAAAATAAACCCACAGCTCCCACCACTGTCCCTGTCACTGCCTGGGCTGATGCAGATGGATTGGGGCTGTCCCTGCTCCCCCAGCCCCACCCTGACTTTTTTAATCCTGACTTTTTAACGGCCACTCCATCCCTTCCCGTGGGGAACCCTGTCCCCTCTAACAGGGATGGGACCCTCAGGGAAATCTCCACTGGGGATGTCACAATTTGCAGTTTTTCATTAATCTGGGGATTTTTTTTCCACCAGCTGGGCTCTGGGGTCAGGTGGGTGGAGGAAAAGTGGATGTGGAGCTGTGGATTTGTTGTGTTTCCTGAAGTCCAGGATGGGATATAATCCATGGCCAGGTTGGGGTGTCCCCACATTGGCATCATTTTACTCCTCCAGTGAGGGCTGGTTCTCCTCTCCCTGCTAATTTGTTGGATAAAAATGACTTTTGACATATTTTACTTCTTAAAAAATACCTTAATTGTATTTATTTACAAATTTAATGCAAGAAATGAGAGAATAATCCTGGTTTGGGGCCTTGGTCCAGTGAAATCTTTTCCCCTTGGCTCTGCTGGGCTTTGGATCATGAATTTTCTCCTTTTTCTCATCGCTTTTTTTGTTCTCTTTTCTCTCCGATGAAATCAAGTCTACCTCTATTAATATCAGTTATCCTTGCTGTAAAAATCAGCCCATTCATCAGAATAAATAACCCCTCTCTAAAATGATGGTCATAAAAAAGGGCTGAGTTAACACAAATTTTCCTGCCTTTTAAGGGAATGACCATCACAGGGCAGCATAAAAACAGATCCATAAATTTTTTGTTTCCCCACGGTTTTCTCTTAAGATTAATATTTTTAACTTAAACATTGAGAACACGCAGGCAAGTTATGATCCATTTGTGCAGTTTTGGGCAGCCAACAATTTTCCTGGTCTCAAAAGCTGATTGATTTTCCATTTAAATTAATCTCCAAGAGTCTCGATTTATGAAGTGAAGTGGACATAAACAAGCTCTGGATACATCAGGGAGGAATTTGGGGATGTGATGGAGACGCTTTGTTTTGTGGAACTCCACAGATCAAAGATCCAGGGAAAAGATCTGGGAAAGATCCAGGCCAAAAACAATTTTTATCAGGATTCATTCCAGGTTATTCCCAATATACTATAAAAAACGGCAACTCTGACAAATCCACTTTTATGGGAGGCTTGTGCTTAACGTTTGGTTGTTTTTTTTTCATGTATTATTTTTCCCTTCTAAAAGCAGAGCATTATTTAAAGTGTCAGCCCACAAAACTCCCATAAATAATGAGCTGGGAAGCAGGGAAGGCCACGGGCTCTCGCTGCTGTGAGAATTCCAGCATTTACCCAACTCCCAAAGTCCTCAAGCAGCTCTTTCCCCAAAACATTTGCAACCAAACTGCTCCCCACAGCACTCGTGGATTCAATGACAGAAATTGTTAGGAGTGCTGTAATATAATTTGTAAATGATGTTGATTTACTCATTCCAAAGGCTTTTGAAGGAAATAGATTGTGTTCATTTTCTCCAACAAGCTGCACATTCAGAACAACCATCGGAACGCTCCGTTTAAATATATATGCAATTAAACTAATGATGTTTTAGAACATCCTAAATGACAACACAGCGTAAGGACAGCTGTCCACAGCCTCTGTTTAGGTTTACATTTCTGCTGCACAGTTTGCTGGTTCGATTTTTTATAAATATTGGTGAAAATTTATCCTTTTTGCCGCGTCTCCGAGAGCAGCAGCTGCCCCCAGCTCAGAGCTGGCCATGAGAGGAGGCAATAAAAGGAAATAAAAACTGTTCAGGTGTAAAACTGGGGTGAATCTTGATGCTTTCAGATGGTGCAGAGACACTCCAGGAGACAGGAGGATAAGGGCCTGGAATAATTCGGTGTAATTATGCAAATTGATGTTACAGAAAGGGCTTTTAATTGGGGGTGCTCAATGAGATCTGAGCAATGCCAGGTCGTTGTTCTGGGTGGGAGTTGGTTCTGTCGAAGACTTCTCAGGCGAAGGAAAAGAAACGTGGCAGGAACTTTGCTGAGGTGTTTGAAGATGTTCACCTTCGTGGAATCGTGGAATTGTGGACTCATGGAATCATGGAATCATGGAATTATGGAATCATGGAATCGTGGAATTGTGGAGTCATGGAAACATTGAATTGTGGAATCATGGAAACATTGAATCATGGAATCATGGAATTATGGAGTTGTGGAATTGTGGAATCGTAGAGTCATGGAATCATAGAATCATGGAGTCATGGAGTCATGGAATCATGGAATCATGGAATTATGGAATCATGGAATCGTGGATTTGTAGAATCATGGAATCATGGAGTCATGGAATCATGGAATCATGGAATCAGGGAATTGTGGAATCATGGAGTCGTGGAGTCGTGGAATCGTGGAATCATGGAGTCATGGGGTCATGGAATCATGAAATCATGGAAAAGTGGAATCAATTGTGGAGTCATGGAGTCATACTTTGGATCATGGAATCATGGAATCGTGGAATTGTGGAGTCATGGAGTCATGGATTCATGGAATCATTGTCTCCTGATTTCAAGCCCCATTAAGCCTCTGGAACTGGGCTAAACTGGATAAAAAAGCTCTTTGGCTCGTGCCGAAACTGCTCTGGGGACCGAACCAAAACGCTGTCAATGAAAAAAACCCAGGATTGCTTCAAATCCCGCCCAAAACAAACCAAATGGATGGGATCAGAGATGTTCTACAGCTTCAGGACAACCAAGCTTGGATTGTGCCTCTGCTGGGATGGGGACAAAGCTGTGGCAGGTCCAGGACATCCAGGCTGGGAGGTGAGATCCCATCAGGGGATGTGAGGGATTCTATTTCCCCTCCCTTCACCTGAGGGTGGGGCAGCCACATCCAGAAGCTCAAGGAATTCTTGGACATCGGTGCTGGTGCCTCCTGCCTGGTGTGGAATAAGCAGAGGGGATTTTCAGGCTGAAACACCCAGAATAAATTAATTAACTGACTAAAATAACCCTAACAAGCTGTGCGAGCACCTCGATAAACTCAGCTCTGCTCCAGCACCGAAGGAAAATTCGGGGTTTGATGAGGGTGGTGACACTTCAAATGACACTTCAAAGACAGGGATGGGGACCAAGCACTTGGAAATGAGGGATGTGTTTATCTGCAGCAGCTGCCGAACTTGGGGAACGGGAAAATTCAATTTGTCCCATAATTATCTTTTGTACAAACAGGCAGTGGCCCTCCAGCCAGGCAGCTCCTAAAAAAGCCTCTAATTATTGCATATAATAACTCCCAACATTAATCTTGGCTGTTGCTTGTACAAAAATTATAAATTACTGCACCAAATCCTATTACTGCAAATATTAAAAGTTACTCAGCATTTATTGGAACTTTGATTTTTTATTTTTTTTCTGCCTTGTAACTTTGCGTTAATTTTCTCCATATTTCACAACTCCAGTGATTGCTGCAGGAGATGGTTGAGAGTTTCAGAAATTCATTGCTGTGAGATTGGACTCGTATGGAAAAAGGAAACAGCATGAAGCCAGGAATACTGGGAATTTTTCCTGGATTTGGCCAATTCCAGGATTTCATTCTTGCCCATGGGGTGTTCCTCAAGAGTTGTTTAATTTAGAAATCAGATGAATATTGAAGTTGCGTTTTTGAGCCCCCAAACCATCCCAATCTTCCCTTCCTGCAGGAATTCTGGCTGGGGAATTTAATTCTGGGGAATCCTGGAGAATTTAGAACTTATAATGCATTTGGGAGCTTTGCTGGAGCTGGAGCTGGACTGGGAAGGAGGAAGAATTATCACAGAAGTTCAGGAATTCTATCGGGTTTGATGCCAGATTTGTCTGGAATGATTGAGGAATGTTCAGCAATCCCATCGGGTTTGAGCCAGGTTTTTCTGGAATAGTTTGGGAATGTTCAGTGATCCTGTGGCGTTTGATGCCGGGTTTGTCTGGAATAGTTTGGGAATGTTCAGTGATCCTGTGGCGTTTGATGCCGGGTTTGTCTGGAATAGTTTGGGAATGTTCAGTGATCCTGTGGCGTTTGATGCCGGGTTTGTCTGGAATAGTTTGGGAATGTTCAGTGATCCTGTGGCGTTTGATGCCGGGTTTGTCTGGAATAGTTTGGGAATGTTCAGTGATCCTGTGGCGTTTGATGCCGGGTTTGTCTGGAATAGTTTGGGAATGTTCAGTGATCCTGTGGCGTTTGATGCCGGGTTTGTCTGGAATAGTTTGGGAATGTTCAGTGATCCTGTGGCGTTTGATGCCGGGTTTGTCTGGAATAGTTTGGGAATGTTCAGTGATCCTGTGGCGTTTGATGCCGGGTTTGTCTGGAATAGTTTGGGAATGTTCAGTGATCCTGTGGCGTTTGATGCCGGGTTTGTCTGGAATAGTTTGGGAATGTTCAGTGATCCTGTGGCGTTTGATGCCGGGTTTGTCTGGAATAGTTTGGGAATGTTCAGTGATCCTGTGGCGTTTGATGCCGGGTTTGTCTGGAATAGTTTGGGAATGTTCAGTGATCCTGTGGCGTTTGATGCCGGGTTTGTCTGGAATAGTTTGGGAATGTTCAGTGATCCTGTGGCGTTTGATGCCGGGTTTGTCTGGAATAGTTTGGGAATGTTCAGTGATCCTGTGGCGTTTGATGCCGGGTTTGTCTGGAATAGTTTGGGAATGTTCAGTGATCCTGTGGCGTTTGATGCCGGGTTTGTCTGGAATAGTTTGGGAATGTTCAGTGATCCCTTTGGGTTTGATGCCAGGTTTTCCAGGACTCTCCTTCCCAATCAACCTCATTAACTGCAGAATTCCTCCACTGGAGCTCCGAGCTCTCCGCGGGTTTTGTGGTTCGCGCCGTAGCAAATTTCAGTGCAGTTCCCAGCACTTGAAGCCAACCCAACAATGGCTCCTTTGATTCCGATATTCCTGGAGGGAAAAGGGAAGAAAAAGAGCCCTTCAAGGAACGCACTGGCCTCTTTCTCCCCCAGCCCCCTGCCCTCTCATCTCCAAAGGAGCTTCTTGATTGTTCTTTCCGGCACCGTTACAAACTTAGCTTCAAGGGAAGGGAAAAGAGCTTTTTTTCAGCTCTCTGCTCCCCTGAGTGCTCCTGTTTTGAGTCCTCCAGCCTGATCTCTGTTCAGCAGGGCTCCTTTGCTGACCACAAAGGCGGCAAAGAAAACCTTTGAGCAGAAGTTACTCGCCAACTTTATTTTTTTTCACCCCCATCTTTCTCAGAAAATTTCCGAACGGCGTGGGAACATCGGGAGTTCAAGGTTGCTTCCCTGCAGCTTCCACTGTTTCTCCAGGCCTTGAAATGGCATTTGAAATCCCACAGATGTGTCCACACAGCCCTGGGAGTAATTCTGAGCCTTTTCCTTCCAAAGGTGAGGCCGCTCAGGGAAGGCAGCGCACACGGAAGGGGTGGGGGGTGGGTGTAACAGGGCTCTGAGTGTTTCTTTGTTAACTGAAGGAGCCTCAGAGGTCACCTGGGGTGTTGTTTTCCTTTAAAAAAGCGCCAGTTTGCCACCACACTGGGTTTATTTGTGGCAGAGTGAGTTCACCAGCTGTAACCTGGAATTGTTGCAGGTTATTGAGTCAATGCTGTTGATTTCTCAAGAGAATCTACATTTTTGTTGTCTTGTTTCGCCCTCCCATCTCCACTTCTTTTCAGTTCCCTCTCCTGTAATTTCTTCCCCCTCTTCTTTTCCCTTTTTACAAGGCAGCAGCGGCCAAAACGTCAGACACGGCACCTTGGTTTGCTTAAAAATCAAACAAAAGGAGAATTCTGACACCTCTGTCCTCTCAAAAGCCCCAGGTTAGGTGTCAGGGCCTAAAGAATGTAAATTAATAAATTTCTGTGGACTAGGTCAGTTTATTGCAGCTGGGAATCTCACCCTGAGTTTGTGAATTGCCAAGTTCAGGGTTCAGGATGGTTTCAGGGTTTGACATTCAGGGTTTGAGCAGAGGCAGAGCTGAGCTCAGATTCAGAGTCCAGGATGGATTCAGGGTTTGACATTCTGGGGCTGAGCAGAGGCAGAGCTGAGCTCAAGTTCAGGGTTCAGGATGGATTCAGGGTTTGAGCAGAGGCAGAGCTGAGCTCAGATTCAGGGTTCAGGATGGATTCAGGGTTTGA